>OZ024881.1:9120823-9720823 GCA_964017185.1 Rugalucina vietnamica | reverse complement strand
GACCTATGGGCCGTGAAGGCACTTGTATGGACTACAAAACCCACTCGGTCTCCAACTCCCGAAAGTCGGAAAAGTACCCAGCCGAAGAGGGTACCCGCGGCATGCCTTTTCTATACGGAAATGTGCATTTTCGGGCATATTTGTCCCCCTATTTCTCGGAAACCAGAGTTTTCCCGGCATAGCGGTGCATGTGGTCTGATAGTGCCACCCTTATACTGTAAGACACACTACGTGGCTAGCTCCCGAAAATCCGCGCTCGGCGATGACAGGCCTACAAATTACCCCACCCCCTACCGGCACATGTCATAGTGCCCAATGTTCGAGTTAAAATTTCCGAGAAACAAGAGTTTTCCCGGCATAGCCGACCTATGGGCCGTGAAGGCACTTGTATGGACTACAAGACCCACTGGGTCTCCAACTCCCGAAAGTCGAAAAAGTACCCAGCCGAAGAGGGTACCCGCGGAATGCCTTTTGTATACGGAAATGTGCATTTTCGGGCATATTTGTTCCCCCTATTTCTCGGAAACCAGAGTTTTCCCGGCATAGCGGTGCATGTGGTCTGAGAGTGCCACCCTTCTTCTCTAAGACCCACTAGGTAGCTAGCTCCCGAAAGTCCGCGCTCGGCGATGACAGGCCTACAAATTACCCCACCCCCTACCGGCACATATTATAGTGCCCAATGTTCGAGTTAAAATTTCCGAGAAACCAGAGTTTTCCCGGAATAGCCGACCTATGGGCCGTGAAGGTACTTGTATGGACTACAAAACCCACTGGGTCTCCAACTCCCGAAAGTCGAAAAAGTACCCAGCCGAAGAGGGTACCCGCGGTATGCCTGTTCTATACGGAAATGTGCATTTTCGGGCATATTTGTCCCCCTATTTCTCGGAAACCAGAGTTTTCCCGGCATAGCGGTGCATGTGGTCTGAGAGTGCCACCCTTATACTGTAAGACCCACTAGGTGGCTAGCTCCCGAAAGTCCGCGCTCGGCGATGACAGGCCTGCAAATTACCCCACCCCCTACCGGCACATGTCATAGTGCCCAATGTGCGAGTTAAAATTTCCGAGAAACCAGAGTTTTCCCGGAATAGCCGACCTATGGACCGTGAAGGCACTTGTATGGACTACAAAACCCACTGGGTCTCCAACTCCCGAAAGTCGAAAAAGTACCCAGCCGAAGAGGGTACCCGCGGCATGCCTTTTCTATACGGAAATGTTCATTTTCGGGCATATTTGTCCCCCTATTTCTCGGAAACCAGAGTTTTCCCGGCATAGCGGTGCATGTGGTCTGATAGTGCCACCCTTATACTGTAAGACACACTACGTGGCTAGCTCCCGAAAATCCGCGCTCGGCGATGACAGGCCTACAAATTACCCCACCCCCTACCGGCACATGTCATAGTGCCCAATGTTCGAGTTAAAATTTCCGAGAAACAAGAGTTTTCCCGGCATAGCCGACCTATGGGCCGTGAAGGCACTTGTATGGACTACAAGACCCACTGGGTCTCCAACTCCCGAAAGTCGAAAAAGTACCCAGCCGAAGAGGGTACCCGCGGAATGCCTTTTGTATACGGAAATGTGCATTTTCGGGCATATTTGTTCCCCCTATTTCTCGGAAACCAGAGTTTTCCCGGCATAGCGGTGCATGTGGTCTGAGAGTGCCACCCTTCTTCTCTAAGACCCACTAGGTAGCTAGCTCCCGAAAGTCCGCGCTCGGCGATGACAGGCCTACAAATTACCCCACCCCCTACCGGCACATATTATAGTGCCCAATGTTCGAGTTAAAATTTCCGAAAAACCAGAGTTTTCCCGGAATAGCCGACCTATGGGCCGTGAAGGTACTTGTATGGACTACAAAACCCACTGGGTCTCCAACTCCCGAAAGTCGAAAAAGTACCCAGCCGAAGAGGGTACCCGCGGTATGCCTGTTCTATACGGAAATGTGCATTTTCGGGCATATTTGTCCCCCTATTTCTCGGAAACCAGAGTTTTCCCGGCATAGCGGTGCATGTGGTCTGAGAGTGCCACCCTTATACTGTAAGACCCACTAGGTGGCTAGCTCCCGAAAGTCCGCGCTCGGCGATGACAGGCCTGCAAATTACCCCACCCCCTACCGGCACATGTCATAGTGCCCAATGTGCGAGTTAAAATTTCCGAGAAACCAGAGTTTTCCCGGAATAGCCGACCTATGGACCGTGAAGGCACTTGTATGGACTACAAAACCCACTGGGTCTCCAACTCCCGAAAGTCGAAAAAGTACCCAGCCGAAGAGGGTACCCGCGGCATGCCTTTTCTATACGGAAATGTTCATTTTCGGGCATATTTGTCCCCCTATTTCTCGGAAACCAGAGTTTTCCCGGCATAGCGGTGCATGTGGTCTGATAGTGCCACCCTTCTACTGTAAGACCCACTAGGTGGCTAGCTCCCGAAAGTCCGCGCTCGGCGATGACAGGCCTACAAATTACCCCAACCCCTACCGGCACATGTTATAGTGCCCAATGTTCGAGTTAAAATTTCCGAGAAACCAGAGTTTTCCCGGAATAGCCGACCTATGGGCCGTGAAGGCACTTGTATGGACTACAAAACCCACTGGGTCTCCAACTCCCGAAAGTCGAAAAAGTACCCAGCCGAAGAGGGTACCCGCGGCATGCCCGTTCTATACGGAAATGTGCATTTTCGGGCATATTTGTCCCCCTATTTCTCGGAAACCAGAGTTTTCCCGGCATAGCGGTGCATGTGGTCTGAGAGTGTCACCCTTCTACTGTAAGACCCACTAGGTGGCTAGCTCCCGAAAGTCCGCGCTCGGCGATGACAGGCCTGCAAATTACCCCACCCCCTACCGGCACATGTCATAGTGCCCAATGTTCGAGTTAAAATTTCCGAGAAACCAGAGTTTTCCCGGAATAGCCGACCTATGGACCGTGAAGGCACTTGTATGGACTACAAAACCCACTGGGTCTCCAACTCCCGAAAGTCGAAAAAGTACCCAGCCGAAGAGGGTACCCGCGGCATGCCTTTTCTATACGGAAATGTTCATTTTCGGGCATATTTGTCCCCCTATTTCTCGGAAACCAGAGTTTTCCCGGCATAGCGGTGCATGTGGTCTGATAGTGCCACCCTTCTACTGTAAGACCCACGAAATGGCTAGCTCCCGAAAGTCCGCGCTCGGCGATGACAGGCCTACAAATTACCCCACCCCCTACCGGCACATGTCATAGTGCCCAATGTTCGAGTTAAAATTTCCGAGAAACCAGAGTTTTCCCGGAATAGCCGACATATGGACCGTGAAGGCACTTGTATGGACTACAAAACCCACTGGGTCTCCAACTCCCGAAAGTCGAAAAAGTACCCAGCCGAAGAGGGTACCCGCGGCATGCCTTTTCTATACGGAAATGTTCATTTTCGGGCATATTTGTCCCCCTATTTCTCGGAAACCAGAGTTTTCCCGGCATAGCGGTGCATGTGGTCTGATAGTGCCACCCTTCTACTGTAAGACCCACTAGGTGGCTAGCTCCCGAAAGTCCGCGCTCGGCGATGACAGGCCTACAAATTACCCCAACCCCTACCGGCACATGTCATAGTGCCCAATGTTCGAGTTAAAATTTCCGAGAAACCAGAGTTTTCCCGGAATAGCCGACCTATGGGCCGTAAAGGCACTTGTATGGACTACAAAACCCACTGGGTCTCCAACTCCCGAAAGTCGAAAAAGTACCCAGCCGAAGAGGGTACCCGCGGCATGCCTGTTCTATACGGAAATGTGCATTTTCGGGCATATTTGTTCCTCCTATTTCTCGGAAACCAGAGTTTTCCTGGCATAGCGGTGCATGTGGTCTGAGAGTGCCACCCTTCTTCTGTAAGACCCACTAGGTGGCTAGCTCCCGAAAGTCCGCGCTCGGCGATGACAGGCCTGCAAATTACCCCACCCCCTACCGGCACATGTCATAGTGCCCAATGTTCGAGTTAAAATTTCCGAGAAACCAGAGTTTTCCCGGAATAGCCGACCTATGGACCGTGAAGGCACTTGTATGGACTACAAAACCCACTGGGTCTCCAACTCCCGAAAGTCGAAAAAGTACCCAGCCGAAGAGGGTACCCGCGGCATGCCTTTTCTATACGGAAATGTTCATTTTCGGGCATATTTGTCCCCCTATTTCTCGGAAACCAGAGTTTTCCCGGCATAGCGGTGCATGTGGTCTGATAGTGCCACCCTTCTACTGTAAGACCCACTAGGTGGCTAGCTCCCGAAAGTCCGCGCTCGGCGATGACAGGCCTACAAATTACCCCACCCCCTACCGGCACATGTCATAGTGCCCAATGTTCGAGTTAAAATTTCCGAGAAACCAGAGTTTTCCCGGAATAGCCGACCTATGGACCGTGAAGGCACTTGTATGGACTACAAAACCCACTGGGTCTCCAACTCCCGAAAGTCGAAAAAGTACCCAGCCGAAGAGGGTACCCGCGGCATGCCTTTTCTATACGGAAATGTTCATTTTCGGGCATATTTGTCCCCCTATTTCTCGGAAACCAGAGTTTTCCCGGCATAGCGGTGCATGTGGTCTGATAGTGCCACCCTTCTACTGTAAGACCCACTAGGTGGCTAGCTCCCGAAAGTCCGCGCTCGGCGATGACAGGCCTACAAATTACCCCAACCCCTACCGGCACATGTCATAGTGCCCAATGTTCGAGTTAAAATTTCCGAGAAACCAGAGTTTTCCCGGAATAGCCGACCTATGGGCCGTGAAAGCACTTGTATGGACTACAAAACCCACTGGGTCTCCAACTCCCGAAAGTCGAAAAAGTACCCAGCCGAAGAGGGTACCCGCGGCATGCCTGTTCTATACGGAAATGTGCATTTTCGGGCATATTTGTTCCTCCTATTTCTCGGAAACCAGAGTTTTCCCGGCATAGCGGTGCATGTGGTCTGAGAGTGCCACCCTTCTTCTGTAAGACCCACTAGGTGGCTAGCTCCCGAAAGTCCGCGCTCGGCGATGACAGGCCTACAAATTACCCCACCCCCTACCGGCACATGTTATAGTGCCCAATGTTCGAGTTAAAATTTCCGAGAAACCAGAGTTTTCCCGGAATAGCCGACCTATGGGCCGTGAAGGCACTTGTATGGACTACAAAACCCACTGGGTCTCCAACTCCCGAAAGTCGAAAAAGTACCCAGCCGAAGAGGGTACCCGCGGCATGCCTGTTCTATACGGAAATGTGCATTTTCGGGCATATTTGTCCCCCTATTTCTCGTAAACCAGAGTTTTCCCGGCATAGCGGTGCATGTGGTCTGAGAGTGCCACCCTTCTACTGTAAGACCCACTAGGTGGCTAGCTCCCGAAAGTCCGCGCTCGGCGATGACAGGCCTGCAAATTACCCCACCCCCTACCGGCACATGTCATAGTGCCCAATGTTCGAATTAAAATTTCCGAGAAACCAGAGTTTTCCCGGAATAGCCGACCTATGGGCCGTGAAGGCACTTGTATGGACTACAAAACCCACTCGGTCTCCAACTCCCGAAAGTCGAAAAAGTACCCAGCCGAAGAGGGTACCCGCGGCATGTCTTTTCTATACAGAAATGTGCATTTTCGGGCATATTTGTCCCCCTATTTCTCGGAAACCAGACTTTTCCCGGCATAGCGGTGCATGTGGTCTGATAGTGCCACCCTTATACTGTAAGACCCACTAGGTGGCTAGCTCACGAAAATCCGCGCTCGGCGATGACAGGCCTACAAATTACCCCACCCCCTACCGGCACATGTCATAGTGCCCAATGTTCGAGTTAAAATTTCCGAGAAACCAGAGTTTTCCCGGAATAGCCGACCTATGGGCCGTGAAGGCACTTGTATGGACTACAAAACCCACTGGGTCTCCAACTCCGAAAGTCGAAAAAGTACCCAGCCGAAGAGGGTACCCGCGGCATGCCTTTTCTATACGGAAATGTTCATTTTCGGGCATATTTGTCCCCCTATTTCTCGGAAACCAGAGTTTTCCCGGCATAGCGGTGCATGTGGTCTGATAGTGCCACCCTTTTCCTGTAAGACCCACTAGGTGGCTAGCTCCCGAAAGTCCGCGCTCGGCGATGACAGGCCTACAAATTACCCCACCCCCTACCGGCACATGTCATAGTGCCCAATGTTCGAGTTAAAATTTCCGAGAAATAGCCGACCTATGGGCCGCTATTTCTAGGTGGCTAGCTCCCGAAAGTCCGCGCTCGGCGATGACAGGCCTACAAATTACCCCACCCCCTACCGGCACATGTTATAGTGCCCAATGTTCGAGTTAAAATTTCCGAGAAACCAGAGTTTTCCCGGAATAGCCGACCTATGGGCCGTGAAGGCACTTGTATGGACTACAAAACCCACTGGGTCTCCAAGTCCCGAAAATCGAAAAAGTACCCAGCCGAAGAGGGTACCCGCGGCATGCCTGTTCTATACGGAAATGTGCATTTTCGGGCATATTTGTCCCCCTATTTCTCGGAAACCAGAGTTTTCCCGGCATAGCGGTGCATGTGGTCTGAGAGTGCCACTCTTCTACTGTAAGACCCACTAGGTGGCTAGCTCCCGAAAGTCCGCGCTCGGCGATGACAGGCCTGCAAATTACCCCACCCCCTACCGGCACATGTCATAGTGCCCAATGTTCGAATTAAAATTTCCGAGAAACCAGAGTTTTCCCGGAATAGCCGACCTATGGGCCGTGAAGGCACTTGTATGGACTACAAAACACACTCGGTCTCCAACTCCCGAAAGTCGAAAAAAGTACCCAGCCGAAGAGGGTACCCGCGGCATGCCTTTTCTATACGGAAATGTGCATTTTCGGGCATATTTGTCCCCCTATTTCTCGGAAACCAGAGTTTTCCCGGCATAGCGGTGCATGTGGTCTGATAGTGCCACCCTTATACTGTAAGACCCACTAGGTGGCTAGCTCCCGAAAGTCCGCGCTCGGCGATGACAGGCCTGCAAATTACCCCTCCCCCTACCGACACATGTTATAGTGCCCAATGTTCGAGTTAAAATTTCCGAGAAACCAGAGTTTTCCCGGAATAGCCGACCTATGGGCCGTGAAGGCACTTGTATGGGCTACAAAACCCACTGGGTCTCCAACTCCCGAAAGTCGAAAAAGTACCCAGCCGAAGAGGGTACCCGCGGCATGCCTTTTCTGTACGGAAATGTGCATTTTCGGGCATATTTGTCCCCCTATTTCTCGGAAACCAGAGTTTTCCCGGCATAGCGGTGCATGTGGTCTGAGAGTGCCACCCTTCTACTGTAAGACCCACTAGGTGGCTAGCTCCCGAAAGTCCGCGCTCGGCGATGACAGGCTTGCAAATTACCCCACCCCCTACCGGCACATGTCATAGTGCCCAATGTTCGAGTTAAAATTTCCGAGAAACAAGAGTTTTCCCGGAATAGCCGACCTATGGGCCGTGAAGGCACTTGTATGGACTACAAAACCCACTCGGTCTCCAACTCCCGAAAGTCGAAAAAGTACCGAGCCGAAGAGGGTACCCGCGGCATGCCTTTTCTATACGGAAATGTGCATTTTCGGGCATATTTGTCCCCCTATTTCTCGGAAACCAGAGTTTTCCCGGCATAGCGGTGCATGTGGTCTGAGAGTGCCACCCTTCTACTGTAAGACCCACTAGGTGGCTAGCTCCCGAAAGTCCGCGCTCGGCGATGACAGGCCTGCAAATAACCCAACCCCCTACCGGCACATGTCATAGTGCCCAATGTTCGAATTAAAATTTCCGAGAAACCAGAGTTTTCCCGAAATAGCCGACCTATGGGCAGTGAAGGCACTTGTATGGACTACAAAACCCACTGGGTCTCCAACTCCCGAAAGTCGAAAAAGTACCCAGCCGAAGAGGGTACCCGCGGCATGCCTTTTCTATACGGAAATGTGCATTTTTGGTCATATTTGTCCCCCTATTTCTCGGAAACCAGAGTTTTCCCGGCATAGCGGTGCATGTGGTCTGAGAGTGCCGCCCTTCTACTGTAAGACCCACTAGGTGGCTAGCTCCCGAAAGTCCGCGCTCGGCGATGACAGGTTCACAGCCGAAGAATGCACCCGCACTTTGCTTTTTATATGGAAAAGTGTATTTTCGGTCATTTTCGTAATATTTTTCTTGGGCTGAGTAGATAATTCAAACCCCGTTATATCTCGTCTGTGCAACTTAAATTTCATGTTGGCAGTTTCGGCTGGTTCTGCTAGCAGTAACAGCTGATTCGGCTGTTTCGGCTACTTCTGCCAGCAGATTCTGCTACTTCGGCTGTTTCGGCTAACTTCACCCACTTGTATTGCATGGACATGTTTTCCTGATGTTTTTCTGACAGTTCCCAAAGATGAACACATGACCCAGACAACATTTTGATCTTTCAGACAGTCTTGATTGCTGCTGAATTGGTTTTTCGACAACAAAAGATACGTTTTGATACACATTGAATCTGTCGAAACTCGAAGCTTCAAGATGAAATCGTTTAGGTCTAGAAATGATGATGAGCACAACGTACAGCAAAGATAAAGGTTATATTGATTTGGAAAATAAATCAGACCAGAGAGATAGAGAGAGCGAGACTAAGAGAGAGAGAGAGAGAGAGAGAGAGAGAGAGAGAGAGAGAGAGAGAGAGAGAGAGAGAGAGAGAGAGAGGAGGGAGAGGGGATAAATTAGAAAGGACCGACATTAAGGTCAGACAATAATCCGATCCGAGCAAAAACACCAACGGAAAGCACCTTATTGTCTGTTGCTTGGCCCACCGAGGTCCAACTGGTGTTTTTCTTTTACTCCGGAGTTAGTAAGTTATTCGGCGCCCAGGGATCTCCATCGTCGGGCAGCTTACTGAATCTGTTGAATCCTTGTTTTTGATTCATCAGGATGTTCATCATGATTTATTTGTTTGTTCTTGATGATTCATTGACTAGTTAGAGATTTACCACGAGGACCGAAGAACTATTTAAATGTTATGAACCACTGCAGAAGCTGAGTGTGAGGTAATGGCCATGTAAAACCGGATTGAGCCCGCCAGTAATTTTGTGTTACTGGTCGTTCCAAGGCGATACTTTTGTGGTGGTTCTTTTTGTTTTGTGTCTTGGCGTTTAAAAATTTTGTGATGTTGGCGCCTTATGTATGTATTCATATTTTTAGTTAAGTCTAGGTAACTGAGCGGCCTCCTATTGGGAAAATAGCTGCTCATTTGGCTAACGATATGTTTTCATGTTAAAAGGACCTGATTGTTAATTTAGTTTTTTCCCACCTCGGTTTTTTGAGTGGGAATCTTTTCCTGAATGCGCCTTTTCTTGATCTTTGTGATGCCTACTTGTACCTTTTTTTTCAACTTGGTGCGATTTAAAACGACCTTTGGTTTGCGAACTTCTCCTATAGTAACAGTATTGATCTATGTGTCACATAAATGGCAGCATTTGATATCCTTCGCATCCCAATGCATTTTCCTGTAGAAGGACACTTGAGGATTTTCGGTATCAAATCCAGTAAGTAAAGACCCTAAATGTCAAATTTATTTGAACAGTTAATTTGATACAATGATACCAATCCCATCGTCTGCACTATTTGTAAAAAGAAATAATAAACGTGAGCAAAGGTCTCTGTCATTAGACAATATACTCGTGTTAGATGAGATATCCATTAACTACACTTGCTTACGGACTGGTCAGCGTCTTACTTGGATGTTTATAGACATAGACATAGAAATTTTATTTTTTGTCGAATATTCACAAACATGTAACATAAGCCCAGTAGGGCTTTTATTTCGACAAACAAGAGTAAAACAACATGCAAAAAAAAATATCACAGCATGCAATAAAAAACAATACGTACAATGAACAAATTTAGAGAAAAAATACAGAATATGAGGTATATCACAGCATGCAAAATTTTGTACATAAAATATGTCTTTTTTTAAAAAAATGAAAAAGAAACTCTGGACATGACATCAGTACCGATGCTGATGCCCTTCCCTGCTGTACGGGCAGTCCACACGAGCCTGGGAAAGACAGCAGCATCAGTAAAATGCACGAATTGCTACTTTTATGTTGCCAAAGATGATGAAATTTTAAAATGCAGTGGAAATAAGACTTAAGTTATTCACAAGTATAAAAAGAGAATAAATTAAAGCACCCAATCATACAATTTGAGACATAGGTGGCAACAATGATGAACCAGCCTGGCTATAAAGATCAGAGTCGCCACCCATGTCTGGGATATGTAGGTAGGGCATATTAAATGACAAAAGGTGACGACATTGACAAGCCAGCCTGGCTATAAAGATCAAGGTCGTCATCAGTAAGAACGATGGGATGTGTTGGTAGGGCACGAGAAGTTTGCATTGAGGTGCCCTTGGATCACAGCCTTTGCACGAAACGAAAAAGGGGTAGATCTAATGCAAAGGAAGTGTAAGGGAGGTAACGAAACTGCAAACAACAAAAACAACAAATTCTAAGCAGAACAAGAAGGGCATCCGCAAATTTTACCATCCCAAGCATGGAGCAATCTCTTGAACTGAGAGAAGGACTCTGCCAGTCTCAGATCGTTCGGGAGACAGTTCCAGATTCGGGCGGCTTCATAGCGAAATGACCTTAGCCCATACCTTGTACTTTTCACCGCTGGTAGCCTTGCTTGATTTTCATTCCTGAAATTATAATGGGATGTTTTGATGTTAATTAAATCTTTCACATACTCAGGGGCAATGTCATGTACTATTTTGTAGACCTCAGAAGCCATTTGCTTCATCCTCCTAACATGTAGGGGGGCAGTATTGGTTGAGGCTAAGAGATCTTGCAAAGATGACGTGAAATCATTGTTGATGAATCGTAAAGCCCGCTCTTGGATTTTTTCAATCTTGTTAGTGCTAGACGCACTATACACACTTATTAGAAATTCAAGTTTCGTCTTGTTTAGGCGGCAAATACAGATATCATTGATAAACATGTACATGTACGAGCTTAAAAAACGGTTTTACCCTGGTTTGTGATACCCTCTCCTGCGACCCCAAAACCGTGATCCGTCTTAAGCATAGTGTGCCATATGATATGTACATATTTATTTGTTTGCATGTGATAAAATAGAACAAAAATGCCATTTCGTTCGACATCGCTTAAATACATTTAATTGTGCTAAAAGTCTCTAGAGTGGGCTCTGACGGTAAAAATTGAGTTACCATTTCTTGAGGCAATAACCTAGAATGAACTGTCAAGATGTGTTTATAATGTATAAGATAAAGTGTTAAGAAGCTGCAATCTGTCTTATCTTTGGTATGCTTACTTGGAGCAGGAAAAACAACAACAAGTTATGTCATACAAGAACGAACGCATTTTGCCTTCGAAATCCAAATAGATAAAACGAGAAATTTAATCTTTGATCCAAAATGCTCTTCTTTTCAGAACCCGTGAACTTTTTAAGAATAAATAATAGTTGTCATAATTCATTTTTTGCCTGTGATGTTTCAATGACTCTTAAGAAATTCACTACGAGGTTGTTGTTAACCACTGCAGATGCTGGGGACGATGTTAGGGCCCTGCCAAAAAAGAAAAAAAAATGTTTAAGCTCCACACCCGAGTAATTTTATATTATATTACTGATCATTCTAAAGTGGTATCTTTTGTGATGTTTGCACCTTTTATGTTTATGTAAGTTTACATATATTTAATTCAGCCCGGCCAACTGAGTGGTCTCGTATTGGGAAATAGTTGCTCATATGATATACAGTGGTGTTTAAGTTGTAAGATAAAAAATTTAAGTAGACTTTTTTTGATATTTTTCTTATTTTTGCTAAAAACATGGATGGGAGGGACACGTTAGAAACGCCTAGGCGAGGCGGTTCTAACGAGCACCCGCAATCTTTGTTTTGAATCAAAAATAAGAAAAATAGGCCCCAGTTTCTCTATATAAAAGTGGGGTTCAATGGGGTATACATTTCACGAACATGTTTTCCTGATGTTGGAAAATAGTTGCTCACTCGGCTAATGTTATGACGATTGTTAATATCTTTGTGCAAATGTATTACTAACTGATCGTCAATTTAGTTTTTCCATCTCGGTTTTTGGACTGGGACTTTCGTTCTGAGTGCCCTATTTCCTAATAATTGCGTATTTGTACCTTTCCATATTCACTCATTTATGTTCGGTAATTTTATCGTGCCTTTGATAAATAATCGTTTATATATGACAATAATACTGGTTACGAATTTGAACTGCAATTGTAACGAAAAGAGTTGCTACATTTTATTACATTTACCGAATGTTCTCTCTGTCACTAGGAAGTATTATTTTATGCAAATGTGTTCGCTTAATTCAGTAGGCCGTAGTCCATTCCGAAAGAATCATTTGCTTCTGTCTCATGCATGGTTTACAGACAGCATTAAATTTTCACATTTCCAAACAAATTAACACACACTAAGCGTTCAGTTTCATTCATTGTCAATTCAAGATTTAGACCACAAGAAAATATTTTCATTGAAGCAAACAAATCATCGGTCTTCAAATTAGGAATAAGCTTATATGTAAAAGTTCATAAAAATAGTCTACTTTAGACAAGCAAACCGATTACTTTAACAAGTTTTAATGCATTTTTTTCATTCATTAGTAGATAGTTGTAGTGTCCCCAGCATGTTGTGTAAAGCGACTCAACATAAATCAACGACAAGCTCTGCGCCAACGACCTAATGGTCCTTGTGTAACTTTAGCTGTTGCATACTGGATACAAATTTATCAATTGACATCGATCCCTTTCCTTTAAGTCACGGTCATTAATTTTGTGATTTTGTCCTTATATGCACATTTTCGCGGTGAACGATTTCGTGGACTTCCAAAATAGCGTATAATTGAAAAATTATGTACAATATGTCAAAGTTTTCGCCGAGTTTCATGTTCGCGAATTATTCTTTCACACGAAAATCACGCACATACTGTATATCACTCAAATAAAGGTAAAACGGCCTTTGCGATGAAAGCTGCATTTCCTTGTTACATGCCAACTGTACCTATCAGTTATGATTTTAACATCAGTTAAACATTTCCGTACGACACCCCTCTTTTATATAGCTAAACTGAGGTATGCAAGGATATACCTATTTTCGTTATTTTAATCCACAACATAGATTGTACATGTAGGTACTCGTTAGAACCGCCGCGGCGAGCGTTTCTCACATGCGCCTACTATCTATGTTTTGAGCAAAAATATTAAAAATATCATTTTGTTTCCGGTGAAATTTCCATTTTTACAGCTGAAAAAAAAATCTATATATTGCATGGGCAAGTTTTCGTAATGGAAAATAGCACAAAATCGACACCTCGGCATAAAACAAATAGATGCGAAACAAATATCGCCTTATAATTCTCTTTGGCTCCAATTTGCCAAATCTATAGGGTCACTGAAGAGGCTTGAGTAGCTGAAACCGCGGTATGGCCTATCCCCCTTCTCATTAATATGTTCACTGCTCTGAAAGTATCTCAGTTTTATATTTATTCATTATTATAAAGATCAACAATAAAATTTAATTGGGATGAATCTGTTTTACGTTTTACAGCTCAAAGCTCCTGCAGTGAATTGTTCAGTTCTAAGAGGAATCTCAAACTAGTCAATGAATGCTCACGATCAAAATTAATATATTAAATAAATGCAATGATAGAAAATCATATGAGGACTACAAACAGACCTTGCTACCTGGCACATTGAGATCCCCGCGAAATCAAACAACCCACATTACTGAGATAAGGAAACTATGATGATCATTTCAACCACGATGAGGTTCAAATTGTGGTAATTCTGACAAATCAGACACGTATAAAGGTCTTGCTACCGAGTCAATGTTCGATCTATATGTTCAATGTATATACAATGTGCGACAGGAATGACGCAGGTGTTCACTCAATGTTTAAGCCGCCGTCAAGGCGACAGTATACCACAGTGTGATTTGAATGACGCAGACGCTGAAATAATGCAAAAGTCGCTGTACGCTTAGACTAACCAACGGCAATACGTCGAATTTATTCAGCAATTTAAGACCCAATCACTTCTAGTACAAAGAGACATAATTGAAATTCGTGCAACTGCACAAGGCTAAAGACCTAAATGCATGGAAAGGTAAAAGTAGGCAACGATCAGGAAATGGCGCAATCAGCTATACTTTCCCACTATGACTATACTGAAAACGAGACAATTGATGCTAGGAGAAGTGAGCGTAATCATGACCACCTTAACAGGCAATCTTTACATGTAGTGCTACTATAATCATTGCATTGTTTATTGTAACCGCCCCGTGACCGACTGAATCCTGTTTTAACTGTTAAGTTAATGGAACACGGAACCAATATGACCTTTGCCACGACATGTTTACAAAATGGCAGTATAACAGATGAGACTGCTGAACGACTCAAATAAGAGTACATAGACCATGAATTCAAAACAATAACATCTACATGTACATTGAACCCCTTGCCTTCGAATAAAAAGAAAATCAAAACTCAGTGTATTGTTTCCGAATCTACGTTTAATACATGATAGCTTCACAGTTAAGTGCAAGATAAAAACGGCATGGAAGATGCGCATTAATAAACGCTAGAACCGACCGTTTTCATTGTTTGAGCATATTATACTGAGGGCAAGTTAAGGTCAGGGTCGTGCTGTCAAGTATATGTATCTTTGTTCAAATATATTCGTAAATACCAGCTTACATAGCTGGAATCAAGATCGGGAGTAATTCAAAGTAGAAATGAGCCGCATCGTGAGAAAACTGGATTTTTGCCTAATAAAATAGTATGCGAAAACAAAGGCGCAAATCAGCAGATCAGATTCGCAGTAACTGCGAAGCTGATCAGCGCCTTTGGTTTCGCTACACGGATAGTACAATTTCTCTTCTTCTTAAATCCGAAGTTTCAAGCTTCCAGCTATCTTCCGTGACTGTACATTGTACATGCCGGTTTATGTCAGACTGGTCGTAAACCCCGAAGACTTCATATAAGAAACCTTGTTAGTCTTGTTTACTCAGACGATTTCTTTCGTTTTATCCTGATATCGTGACCGTTGTTATTCGCATGACAGATATATCTCGCATCTAGCATTGTTAATGTCAATAGAAAACTCAAATTGCTATAGCAGTAGTATAAGCCCCAGTTAATGAATTTGATAAGAGGATCTATTCTGTCAATAGCTTCGAACTGTTTGATGGTCGGAATTAACTGATTCCTGGGGACAATGTTTACTTCATCTTCAAGGAAAATCGTCTTATAAACAGCTTGGGTGTCATGTTAACAGAAACACATGATAGGGAGCCTAACATTGCGATTTTAAAAGATTAAGTGGTGTTCCCTTCACATTATTACAGTTGAAGTTTGTTCAAATTTCCTAATCAACTGCGATTGCTTTTAAAATTCCATTGAACATTTTTTTTCTATATATATTTTTCGCCGAGGTGGTTCTAACGAGCACACACAATCAATTTTTTGGAGCAAAAGTATATAAGAAAAAAAGGTACACCCCCTCCCTACCCGAGTTTTACTATATCATCAGTAAAATTGGGGTAAATGGGCGTATACATTACACGACCATGTTTTCCTGGTGCCTGACTTGTACCACAATCGATGTTTAGAGCAAAAATATTAAAGCTAAAAATGAAAAAGAACAAATAAAATATGATAAATTTTCATTTTTTAAAGTTGAAAAAAAAATATCTCTGTATATTGCAAAAGCAAGGTTTCATAATGAATACCAGAAATGGTGCTCAAGCTTCAACTAGGTGTCACTTCTACATTACGAAAATTTTTCCATGCAATAAACAGAGATTTTTTTAGCTTTAAAAAAATGCTGAATTTCAGCTGAAAAAAAAATATTTTTTTTTCTTTTTTTGCTCAAAACATAGATTAAGGGTACACGTTAGAAACGCCTCAGCAAGTCGGTTCTAACTGTTTTGGAGCAAAAATAAGAAAAATAGGTATACCCCTGCAAACCCCAGTTTCACTATATAAAAGTGGGGTTTAAGGGGGTATTCATTGCACTGACATGTTTTCCTGATGTAGGTGTCGATTATAAAATGGATCGATGCTATAAAGTTCAGGTTTTCACAACTGCCGTAATGCATTTCGATGAAATCAACATTCGGATCTGGGCAAAGTACTTTTACGGCTTTGCTTTTAATCATGACCGAAAAAAAACATCCTAGACATCCTAGACATTTCATGTTTGCATAAACAATTATTAAATTAAGTGTTTGAATGAGTCTATGTATAATGTGCATCTTGTTTCTGAAATTTTCATCATACCATCATTTATAACACCTTTCCTTTCGCCGGGTTGGTATTTGTTTTGATAGCAGTGCGTGCATTTCGTCTCATGTGTGCAGCATTTTGTCACGGGTCTAAGTTAAAATCGATTAGCACTTTAAACTTTCCGCTATTTTAAATGGACCATGGTAAACAGTTTTTTTTTTCAAGTGGAATCATTTTTAGCAGTTGTCCTTAAATTTAGTAACTTAAATCAATGCAGTGCTACATGATTGTATAAATGTCTAGCATTTTTTTCTTTCCTGCTTGAAATCTTGTTACAAGCTGGAATTAAACTACTATTGCTTTGCTGTTAATATCAGCAAGCGAGGCCTTTTCAGACACCCCCACATGTATTATGTCAATTCGATACAAATGTATTGCTATGCTGCTATTGTGCGTCTCTTTTAAACCGAGCAAAATTTCTGGTTGCACAGTTTGCAAGCGAACCATTTACGCTTTGTGGAATTCCTATTTATTTTCATGCTGCTCAATTATGTTCAATGAAGTTTTATTAACAGCATTGGTTTAAAGCAAGACGTTCTAAGTGTCCATTAACTTGCGCATGATTTATCACTATTTTCAAATGTGCCACATCATACGAAAATCTATCTTTGTGGTGACCGACCATTTCCAACGTAAAGGACTGCTAAATCACAAATGATTGCTATAGGCGTTGAGTCACTTTTCGGAGTATGGGGATGAGGTGTACAATCAGTGCGGTGATACATGTAACCCATTAACGCGTGCTGTCGCTCATATGTATTATCGATAAAGTCTGTGCGCCGATGTAGAATCAATTTGGTAAATACTTTAAAAGTGTTTATAGCAGAAACAGGAATGCACACTATGCTCTGATGCATTTGAAATTAAATCATACATATCGCTTGTTTCAAAACTTCCTTTTAAAGTCCAGGCAAACCTACGTCTCTACAATCTGCAAGATAGTTAACATATCTTGCAGGCAAAGCTCTGTTTTGGGATGGACAGGGGCTTTATGAGCCAGCTTCATGCCTCAGACATAAAAGAACAAATGGTCATCAGTTGGACTGCAATAGTTCAATTTGTGGGAATTCTGACACTTCACACACGTATGTATAAAGGTCTTGCTATCGAGTCATTGTTCAATATAGATACCATATTGTGACTGGAAAGACACAGGTATACACTCAATTTATAATAAAAATAAAACTGAGATCCTTTAAGAGCAGTGAGCATATTTATGAGAAAGGGTTGGGCCATACCGCTTTAAGTTGAACTTCCAGACATATCCAAGTAAATAACGTACCAAAATGTGATTTGAATGACGCAGGTGCAGTCCTAATCCAAACAAAGGCTAACTGTACACTTAGACTAATTCAAGACAATGTAGCGGCTTAATCTGACAGTGTAAGACCCATGAGTAACATCAAGATTGCATCTATTGCTAGGGGACATAAAATATTTTATCTTATTAAATATCTAGCTCCCTTACTTTGATGCAAGGTTTCAAGGCTACAAGAAAGCATGTCTTAGGGCATAAACGTATCATAATAGCTATGGCAATACTGAAAACAAGACAATTAATGTTTTCCGTGTTGAGCGTAAACATGACCACAAAGCAGTCAGTAAGTACAGTTGGATCAAATAACAGTACATTGTAACCAAAGGATAGACCATGAATACAAAACAAAAATATCTACATTGAACTCCTTGCCTTCGAATAAAAAGAAAAGCAAAAATGAGTGTCGTGTTTCCGTATCTACGTATAGTACATGTAGTTTCACAGTTAAGTGCAACATAAAAATGGCATGGAAAAAGCGCATTGATCAACGCTAGAACCGACCATTTTCAATGTTTAAGCTTTTACTACTGAGAGCAAGTTAAGGTCAGGGGTCTCATGCCGGCAAGTATATGTATCTTTGTTTAAGGTAAAGAACCATAAAAACCGTGGCGCTTAAAGGTCCGTGCGTCGCGAAGGACGAAATGCCATAACGTCGCGCCAATGACGTCGTTTTCAAGATGGCGTCGGCTGTAGGTGTGCGGTCTGAACACACAGTAAATATCGACAGAAGCAAAGAAACGGGTCGCTTTTATTGTTAAAACAGATGCATATTATAATGGAGAGAAAAGAAGGTCCAGAAAATGCTAACGCTGATAATCAAATCCCTTTTCCAGTTTTATGCATATCTCTTTATTTTAGATTTCGAGCGTGTGCTTTCGGTTTATAACTTATAAACCTGGTGACATTAAGATCGTTGCTGCTCGTATATTTCCGTATATATTTCCCGGCGCTATATTACCACCCCACCCACGCTCCAGATTTCTCAGACTTATAGTTATGAAATATTTAACACGCAATAAACCTAATTTTCATATTATTTTCTTAGTTTATTCATTACGAAAACGTGCCCATGCAATAAAAAGAATTTTCTGAAGCTGTAAAAATTGAAAATTTTCAGTTTTTGCTCAAACATAGATTGTGGGCATACGTTAGAACCGCCTCGCCGAGGCGGTGCTCACGAGTACCCACAATCTATGGTTTGGAGCAAAAATAAGAAAAATATGTATACCCCTGCATACCCCAGTTTTATTATATAAAAGTAGGGTATAAGGGGGTAAATATTTCACGGGCATGTTTTCCTGATGTGTAAAGGGGAACAACTTTCTTGATGCAGTTTATTCCGTGACTCTCCGTAACGAGCATCAACGCCCTGGCTTAGAAAGTCTGCCGAAAGAACTGACAAAAATGAATTTATAGAATTTCCGGAAAGCTGGTGTACGTTATTTTGTACACTCATTCATTTCGGACGGCTTTATCGTGTGGAAGGTGATGTGCGGGACTCGAGGATCGAACCCGCCAAAGCCTCATTATTATCATTTATTTATTCAATCTGTTCATTCGCCTGATATTCTTTTTTTTTTTTTTATTAAAATTTTGTTTATATATTCGTGGTGTGTTGGTGGCTTATTCGATCGAGCTTTCAAGCCTCGTGGAAGGAACTTGAGCTTTTGAGTGAGCCTATGCATGAGAAAACCAACAATCGGGGTTTCCGACCAGGTCTGACACAAACCAGACTGTACAGCCACAGAAGCAGGATAGAAGCTTTGAATTTTAGAATTTTATGACGGGCATATGTACTGAGCCGGATTTCGAACCCGCAACCCCTTGATTGTTAAGCGAACACGCTATACATTACACCACCGCGGCCGTACGAAAACAAAAACGAAAACAATGGTGCTGATCAGGTATGCAGTTACTGCATTGCTAATCTGCGCCTTTGGTTTCGCATATGCAGATTGTTCGTTTTCTGAAGCAGCGGCTCGCACATAAGTTTAAGAGACACTCTATAATTTAAACGAAAAGCATATAGGAAAGACCGACCAAATGTATTATATGAAACATAATCAGCTGACAAAACTTTATCCAGCGACCCATGGTCGATGGTCGAGTGGTGATTTCATTAACGCGCTTAACCATTCGACCTTTTCACCGCTGTGTCTGGTGTTGGTTCGAGCATCACATCAGACGCATGTGAGACTAGCCAAAGTCTTCTTGCGGGTGTGTCAGATGTTTTTTTCTCGGGATTATCTTTTTTTTTTTTTTTTTTTTTTTTTTTTTTTTTTTTTTTTTTTTTTTTTTTAACGTACGGGAAATAAAACTAAAACAGACTCTTTATATCCTTTACAAGAAATGAATTATACTAAAAGACAGACCTTACATCGCATGCATTGCGCGTTTGATGAAATGATAGTTTTGTTGAACAAAATTGTGATAAGTTTAATTGAATGCCATCTGATTACTGGTTAACCGCTCAGGATTGAGCCTGCCCAGGAAAAGTGGTTTCAAGTCAAACCATCCATACATACATGTATACGCATTACTGGCTTAGTTGGGTGGTTATATGTTAAGCCGTCATTTTGACATCCTTATTTGGGGTAAAAGTCCAATAAAATAGAGGCAACGTCCCGGCATGACCATAGCTGTTGACTGGGACGTTAAGCATCAATCCAAACAAACTAACAAACAAACACGTTTGACTGAAATTTGGGGTCAAATATTTTGAACAGTACCTCTATGTACTTGGGCCGAATTTGAACCATTCACGGTCGTGATATGACTGAAAGATCATTCGAGTTGAAAATTACTCAGACAGATACAAGCACGCGTTAATGATCTTAAATTCGCCGCCTAAAGCACATTCTAATAAACCAAATGCCGAACGTTTATGAAAGACGTCCGAAAAGTCAAAAGGCGCCATTTTTATGACGTCAACGTCACTTACGGAAAATTAAGATTTTTAGCTTACCTGTCTTCATTCGTTGACAAATACCGCCGAAACCAACCTGGTAGTCAAGGACTTTTATTTAACTTTTTGACTCACAATACAAAAACGAGACCATATTTAGTTTTTAAAAAAAATCTATGGATTAGTTCTCTTGTAAACGGCGCTCAAGTGCAAAAAGCGACGCGTTTTTATTACTTTCCCATTACGTCACGTACAAATAAAGGCAATTTTAGCCATTTTAGGGGAGCGATTTGCAGGAAAACTAACCTGGTAACCATGTTTTTTTATTACACGAATCGATAGATATAAATATTTTCTCTAAAATATCAAAAAATAAAAAAATTCTATGGATCAGCAATTTTATGGTTCTTTACCTTAAATATATTCGTCTTACCAGCTTACACAGCTGGAATCAAGATCTGGAGTAACTCACAGTACAAATGAGCAACCGCATAAGAAAACCAACGATATGCATATGCGAAAGCAAAGGCGCAGATCAGCTTCGCGGTTACACCAGCTTCGCGGTAACCCCGAAGCTGATCAGCGCCTTTGGTTTCGCTACACGGATAGTGCCATTTCTCTTCTTCTAAAATCCGAAATTTCAAGGTTCTGTGACTGTATATTCCAGATTGTGTCAGACCTGGTCGGAAACCCCGAAGACCGGTCGCGGCTGAAACAAGAAACCTTGTTAGACTTGTTTATTCAGACGATTTCTTTCGTTTTATCCTTATATATCGTGACCGTTGTTATTCGCATGACATATCTCACATCTAGCATTGTTAATGTCAATAGAAAGCTCAAATTGTTATAGCAGTAGTATAAGCCCCAGTTAATGAATCTGATAAGACGATCTATTCTGTCAATAGCTTCGAACTGTTTGATGGTCGGCATTAACTGATTCCTAGGGAGTACGAGCGTATGTTTATTTCATCTTCAAGAAAAATCGTCTTAAAAACAGCTTGGGTGTCATGTTAACAGAAACACATGATAGGGAGCCTAACACTGCGTTCATTATTACAGTTGAAGTTTGGTCATTTCCTAATCAACTGCGATTGCTTTGAAAATTTCATTGAACTTTTTTTTCTATATATATTTTTCGCCGAGGTGGTTCTAACGAGCACACACAATCAATATTTTGGAGCAAAAGTATATAAGAAAAATAGGTATACCCCATCTATACCCGAGTTTTACTATATCATCTGTAAAATTGGGGTAAATGGGCGTATACATTACACGACCATGTTTTCCTGATGCCTAACTTAACAACCCTTATTTTGAAGGTATGGTCAATCAAATTTATCCACCTGAACTTCAGTTGAACAAAGCCAATTCCGATTATCGGAAAAGATGGCGTGACGTCATCAGCCAGCATCCGGGTCACTCTCGCGGGTACAAGTCAGTAATGGCGGCTTTATCAAAAGCCAAAAAACGTCATATTTTATTTGCACAAATGACACAAAACGCCAAAATCTTTAACAGTTTTGTTGTGTAAATGGGAAAGATTGTTTCCAGAATGCATATATTTTGAATTTGGAAGGAAAATACCGTGAATAGCGCAATATTTCCGTGTTTATTTATAGTTAAACATTTTGATTTTTCGACAAGCGCGGGCGGCTTTGATCTCTCGTTATTTAATATGCACCCTATTTCAGGCACTTCAGTCTCAAATAAAATTGAAATGTTATGACAAACTTACGCCGTAGTATTTCTGCTGTCATTTTGTAGGATCTGTTTTTGGAGGAGCCATATTTAAGATTTTAAATAACATACCACACATTGCTTGGATTTTAAAACTACAACAACTTCAATGGCACGAATATTGTACATTTCTATCTATTGTTATATTAAATTATCATAATTACAAAATAAAATCGTGAAATACGTATAAGCTGCCGTTAGATGAAAACAAAATTAGAAAAAATGTGAGCTGAAATTAAATAAGTAAATACATTGGATAAAGTTATCCAATTACCGTGATGATATTACTCTTTCTCTGTAGCTCCTTCAGTTTTCCGAGTTTAAAACAAACCTTGCCAGAATACTTTTTCAGACAGATGGCGGATAATTCTTTTTCAGTGGTTCTTATATTAAGTTAAATTTATTTTAGTTAATTCAGCTTTAATTTCAACGTATATTTACAATTTAACACACATTTACCCGCACAAATATGTGTATTAAGTCTGTGTTTTTATTGACTCTGTACCCGTGAGCTCACAGGTAATGTTATCGATGACGGCATCGCCATCTTTTCCGATAAGCGGAATATCTCAGATACCGAAGCCCCCTTTTTAGATCTACATCTTTCTGTTGCAAATGGATTTGTTTCTTCTAAAATTTATGATAAGCGCGATGACTTTGATTTTGATAAAGTAAATTTTCCTTTTTTGGATGGTGACGTTCCTCGTCGTGCTTCTTATGGTGTTTACATTTCGCAACTTTTTAGGTTTGCTAGAGTCTGCAATCATGTTACAGACTTCAACGCTCGAAATAAATGTTTAACGGCAAAACTTCTCCAACAGGGCTATCGGTATCATAAACTTCGAAAAACATTTTCTAAATTTTATCGTAGAGACTATGAATTGATTTCCAAATATAATGTTGGATTAAAGACGCTTTTAAGTGAGGGCCTTTCGGAACCTGAATTTTATGGTGACTTAGTTTACAAATTTAAGAAACTTATAGGAATTAATGATTTTTCTTTTAAGTTCAGAAAAATCATAACACGTTACAGACGTATAGGTTATAACTTGAATGTTATGCGACAGTCTGCATGCTTAGTTTTTAACCCAATCATGGTTGATAACTATGCTGCCTTCTTTAATTGCACGCCGGTGGGTCGGGCGTCAGACTCTATGATGGCCCCGACTTAAAGCTATTCATTTTAGTTGGTTGGGACCGGAGCTTCCTGTCTGTTGCTTGGCCCACCGGGGTCCAACTGGTGTTTTTCTTTTGCTCCGGAGTTAGTAGGTTATTCTGCGCCCAGGGATCTCCATCGTCGGGCAGCTTACTCAATCTGTGAGTCCTTATTTTTGATTCATCAGGATGTTTATCATGATTTACCTTATGACTGCAATGTTAATCATGGGGAAATATTTTTCATACCTTACTGCATGCGCGGTGTCTATGGCAGTTATGGGGGTAGAGAAAATACTTTCACACCTGCCTGGAGGTAAGGAAAGTACTTTCCTTACTTCCAGATCGGTGGTGAAAGTGACTTTCCTACCTTCTGACAGCTGATGAATAAAAATGCACTAAAGCGTGGGCATGCCATTCCGATGCAGACTTCACCAACGTAACTGCTTTTACTTTCTTGCAAAAGGCTACGTCATCAACATGACCAGTGCACATGAATATCGATTGCGGTGCACTGATCGGACTGGGCAGTTACACTGAGCTGAGAGTCTTCTTGAGTTGGAATTGGTTTCTGGTTCTCATATTATTGTTAGTGGGTTATTGTTGTTAAAGTGCAAGAACCATGAACCAGAAACCAATTTCACACATTTTTGCATTGCGATTATGTTTATGATAAACGACCAGCTGTATCCCTTAAATACAGTTGGGCATTTGTACACTGGTCCCCTAACTTTCTATGGGGATTTTAGAAAGTTAGGTCCGTTGGTTTCAAACCTTGCATTACAAATCTACACACGCTATATATACTTATCTGAAAATCATTACGAAATGGTATTACGTTTTAGCATATAAAAGAAAAGGTAATTTATATTTGCTCTCCCAGTTTGTTAACTGTTTCAATAAAATATCATTTCTATTGTTGATTAGACAATTTGAGAAAGAAACGGTCAATACAAAATAAAAAATAGGTTTCAAAATGTTTTAAATGCACAAGGGAAGATACTCCATTGTGATCTATTTTTGACAATAGCGACGCGGTACAGATAACAAGCCTCCTCGTTTTGCACGTGCAGTGTTCGGTCAATAGTTACACCGCGAGAAAAGTTACTTTACCAGTGTTCATTATCGTTGTGTAGATCTTAAAAACTAAAATTTCACTATGTGGGGTCATAAGGTAAGTTAATTACCCGCTTCGCGACAGGTGGGCATGATATTTTCCTGACCTGTCCCGCCAAAAGCATGTACCTCGAGCCCTTCGGTCTCTCGGTACATGCTTTTGGCTGGACAGGTCAGGAAAATATCATACCCACCTGTCGCTCAGCGGGTAATTACTACTTATTTGTTTGTTCTTGATAATTCATTGACTAGTTAGAGATTCACCACGAGGACCGAAGAACTTACTAAATGTTATGAACCACTGCAGAAGCTGAGGGTGAGGTTAGGATCCTGAAAAACCGGTTTAAGCCCGCCAGTAACTTTGTGTTACTGATCGTTCTAAGGCGATACTTCTGTGGCGGTTCTTTTTGTTTTATGTCTTGGTGTTCAATTTTTTTTGTGCTGTTGGCGCCTTATGTATGTTTTCATATTTTTAATTAAGTTAAGGTAACTGAGTGGCCACCTATTGGGAAAATAGCTGCTCATTCGGCTTACGATATGTTTCATGGTATAAGTGCCTGATTGTTAGTTTGGTTTTTCCCACCTCGGTTTTTCGAGTGGGAATCTCTTTCTGAGTGCGCCTTTTCCTGATCTTTGCCTACTTGTACCTTTTTGTACCACAATCGATGTTTAGAGCAAAATTATTAAAGATAAAAATGAAAAAAGAAAATAAATAAAAATATAATAATTTTTCATTTTTTAAAGTTGAAAAAAAATCTCTGTTTATTGCAAAAGCAAGGTTTCATAATGAATACCAGGAATGGTGCTCAAGCTTCAACTAGGTGTCACTTCTAGGTGTCGAATATAAAATGGATCGATGCTATAAAGTTCGGGTTTTCACAACTGCCGTTACGGTAATGCATTTCTATCAAATCATCATTCGGATCTGGGCAAAGTACTTTTACGGCTTTGCTTTTATTCTTAATCAACGTTTAATCATGACCGAAAAAAAACATCCTAGACATTGCATGTTTGCATAAACAATTATTAAATTAAGTGTTTGAATGAGTCTATCTATAATGTGCATCTTCTTTCTGAAATTTTCATCAGATCATCACCTTCCGCCGGGATGGTATTTATTTTGATAGCAGTGCGTGCATTTCGTCTCATGTGTGCAGCATTTTGTCACTGGTCTAGTTAAAATCGATGAGCACTTTAAACTTTCCACTATTTTAAATGGACCATGGTATACAGTTTATCAAGTGGAATCATTTTAAGCAGTTGTCCTTAAATCTAACTTGAATCAATGCAGTGCTACATGATTGTATTAAAGTCTCGCATTTTGTATTAAAGTCTCGCATTTTGTCTTTCATGCTTGAAATCTTGTAACAAGCTGGAATTAAAATACTTATTATTTTGCCGTTAATATCAACAGATGAGGCCTTTACATGCATTCAGTCAATTCGATACATTGGCGAATGTCTTGCTATTCAAAGACGTCTCCTATGATTTTTTAAAACACTTTTCCAGTGAAGTTTTTCCTAGCTTTCCCTCTCTTCACGGCAATGTCGTTGTTGTAGTGTTACATCTAGGTGGATGACACTAGTAAATTTAAGACCAATAATTTGTTATCTTGTTCTTTACACGCATGTGTTTATTTTATTAGAAATTTCATGACAACATATATACACATATTATAAAGATTCAGATAAGTAATATTATAACATTTCTAAGCATGTATAGGCGTCATAGGATCGGATGTAGGTAAGCCTGTATTTATCCTTTCCTAGGACGGTACAGTAATGAGTATATTATAATACAGACATTTTCACGTATAGTGTAATATGTCTTTATATACAACATTTCATTTTAAGCATATTTTACATGGAAGCTTGAGAAAGAGGAATAGAAACAGACAAACAAAGAGAGAGAGAGAGAGAGAGAGAGAGAGAGAGAGAGATAGATCGAGAGAAAGAGATTGAGAGATCAGCTCTAAACCAATAATCAAATCACTAGCAGCACAAAATATTCGTATTTTTGAATAATAATAATAATAATAATAATAATAATAATAATAATAATAATGTTTAAGCGATCCAAAATTGTTATTCGTGACTTCAATTAAGAAAGCCATAAATTGATCACGTGACCAGAAGGCGTGTTGGAAGTTGCCGTTTATGGATAAAGCCAACAAGTAGAATATTTTCAGCGTGTGGATTAGAGGTAGGTATGCATAATTAACTGTTACTTTTCATACTTGCGGTAAATGGGCAGCCGACATATCGAACAAAGAAACCGCTAGGTTTATTATTTTCGATTCTCCAAATATCGTGTATCGTATACAAGTAAGGCTTTTTGAAAAGACGATCTTTTGATTAATAGATTAAATATGGTTTTACTTGAACAGATTATATTGTAATTGATTTTAATAAATTGCAACCAAGAACATGTACTCGTTCTTAGTTTGTTTATCTTTCCAATTTATTTGCAGGGCCTGGGAGTGCTACAATAATTCTAGGTAGTGCAAACTCAAAGTTGAACATTGGGAGATGGCACCAGTATCTATAGGATGTGCTTAGAATAAGGTATTATATACTAAGTATAAAGTTCACGAAAACAGTTTTAGATTTGGTATGATACTGATAGATAATTAAATTGATATTCGCAGTAATTTGTAAACTAAGTAACGGTTATAAAAAGTCTATTTGTTTAGGTTATGAAAATCTATTTGTGTTTTTAATATATCTAGAAACTGCAGCTAGTAATTTTGCATTGTTTTGATCTGAGATTGCTTGGTTTCCGCACAAGAGATCGTTGTCTGTTATTGAAATGTAGGCATATATATGGGGTTTAGATATCAGCCAGTTCATTAAATCATTTCGTTGAATTTGGTATTGAGGACATTTAAGTAAAAATGTTTCTTTGTTTCTGGTGCTTGGCAGTGAATACAGTTAGGTGAATCTTTCAGCTTGTCATTTTTTAGGTAAAAGTTAAGTTGGTTTTATTATTTCTTAGTTGACATAGAAGTATATTTGATTGCCTTTCACCATCAAAGAAATACTTTGGAGGCTTTATTGTTCTCTTTTTTAATGTACTTTTAAAAGAATAAAGTGATGTACAGTTTTTTTTAGTTCAGGGTCAATATTATTCCACAGGTCAATTGTTGATATGAAAAAACTTTTTTGATATGAAGTGGTACTTGGTGTTGGATGTCTTAGGTTTGTATTTCTAAGATTATATTCAGTATTGTGAGTGTTAAAGTTCCTAATAATTTCATCAATGTATGATGGTGCTTCATTGTTTTGTATTTAAAAAAAACTGAATAAGTTTTGCATTTTGTCTTCTTGAGGCTAAGCTTGATATACCTAATTCTGCATAAAGCACGTCATGATTTGTACCTTTCCTTAGACCTGTGATAATTCTTGCTGAATCTAATTGAATTGATTCAAGTAAATCTGATTGTTGTTTAGTACAGTTATCCCATAAGATATTTCCATATTCTAACATAGGTCTTATAAAAGATATATAAAATCTATTGAGTGATTTACGATCAAGATCATACTTCAGCATTCTCATAATGTTGAGACGGTATGCTGCTTTATTATAAATATTCTGAATGTGCTCACCCCAAGTTGCATCCGATGAAAGTGTAATGCCTAGATGTGTATGTGATTTTTCGTCTTTAATAATGATATTATTGAATACTGCTTCGGGCCAATTGTTTTCTTGTTTCCTAGTAAATGTCATTGATTTTGTTTTAGTCGGGTTTAAAATAATTAGCCAATCATCTGCCCATCTAGCAATCTCACGCAAATCTTCATTTAAAAGATGTATTGTGTCTTCATTTTCTATAACAGTGTAAAGAGATGTATCGTCTGCAAATAACCTTATATTAGTCTTTATGTTCTCTGTAATATCATTTATATATAATAAAAATAGGTAGGGGCCCAAGACAGATCCTTGTGGAACCCCAGCATTTGTACTAAGCCATGTTGAATAAAAACCTTCATTCTTTACTCGTTGTTGCCTTCCAGAAAGATTACTATGTAGCCAGTTCAGCATGTTACCACAAATTCCATATTTTCTTAATTTGTGAAGTAAACCCTTGTGCCAGACTTTGTCAAAAGCTTTGCTAACATCGCAGAATATGAATTTAATATCTTTCTGATTGTCAAGATTTTCTATTACTGTATGGTAAATTTCTAAGAGTTGATTTACTGTAGAATCTTTTGGACGAAAGCCTGACTGATATTTAGTTAATATGTTGTTTTCTTGTAGATAATTGTACAGATATTTAAAAATTATTTTTTCCAGGATTTTTCCTATACAACTAGTTATAGAGATGGGTCTATAATTTGATGGGTCATTCTCACTGCCTTTGCCCTTAAAAATAGCAGAAACATTCGACATTTTTCATTGATTTGGGACTTGGCCTAACCGGAGGGATCTGTTAGATAATAAGGTAAGTGGTTTGATCAGACTTGTACTAAATGTTTTAATTAATCTTGGCATAATCTCGTCAGGTCCTCCTGGCTTGTTTGAATTTAAGTTAGTCAATTGATCCTTAACATCTTGCTCAGTAACAGTTATTGAGTTTAGTGAAAAATCTGGTATATTAAGATTTTCATTAATTTCCTTATCAGTTTCAATTGTAGAAATATTAGCAAAGTGATTATTTAGGACTTGGGCCTTATCAATAGGATGAATATTTGGCTTACCATTTTGTATTAGGGGTGGAGGAGGATTACTTTTGTTTTTCATTTTTGTTACATCATTTGCAATTTTATACCAGTTTTTAGAAGGTAAATTTGGATCTGCTAGTTTATCTTGTAATTTTTGCATGTATGATTTTTTAGCATCCCTTATCATTTGAATAACTTCGTTTCTTTTGTCTCTATATCGTTGCCAATGATGCTCAGTTTTCTTATTTTTGGCTTTATGATATAATCTGTCCCTTTGTCTCATGTTTTACGTATAACACCATCCATCCAGGGTTTGTCAGCAGGTCTTACTGTAAATGTCACTTTGGGAATGAATTCTTCAGCTGTTGAAATTAAAATATCATTGAACTTCTCATTTATTAGATTCATATTGTCGTCATTACTAATAAAAGACCTGTCAAAGGAATCCATTTTAGTTTGAATTGAATGTAAATTTGCTTGTTCGTATTTCCATATTGTTTTCTTATATGCTTGTGTCTTATAGGTTTTAAAAGTGATTTCAGCTGTAACTGTACAGTGATCACTATGAAAAGGGGACAAGACATTTGTGTCTGCTATTATTGCATGGTGGTTTGTGATTATTAAGTCTATACATCTTGATGAAGTACTAGACTAGTACAAGTAAGGATTGGCTTACTAACTAAATTAGTAAACTAACGCTGGCAGACACAAATTATACTTTTAAGACCTATTATATCACGAAAATTTGCTGCACAGTAACAGTTTTGAAGCTAGATCCACCCAGCTTAGTCGGGCAGTCAAGCGAAACATTGACGTCATTTCCACTGTTATGAACTATGTACTTTATCGCATGTTTGTATGTGCTAAAACTGACAGTGTGATCGTTTTAAAAACAGAATTCCTTAAACAAATTCCATGGCCTGGTGGTTAATGCACTTGACTACCACCCAGGAAACCTCCTTTCGAGTCCCAACTGTGTCACTTTTTTTTCTTCTAGCACATCGTTTCGTTAAACAAGTTTATTTAACATCACGAAAATATGTCCGTGTTATATCCAAATTTTATGTAGCAAAACGGGTTAGCAGGGGTATACATAATTTTCTTATTTTTGCTCCAACACATAGATTGTGGGTAGTCGTTAGAACCGCCTCGGCGAGGCGGTTCTATCTTGTACCCAAAATCTATGTTTTGAGCAAAAGTGAGAAATTTTCAGATAAAAATTTTCATTTTTTAAAGCTCAAAAATATTGCATGGGCAAGTTTTCATAATGACTCCGCTATTTCTTATTTCATTGTACATGTCGCCTGTCTGTTGAATAGGTATATGAATCAAGTTGATTCTTTGCATGTTGGTAGATGTTTGTGTGAAGTTAAATGCTGTACCATCAAGACCAGCATGAGTGACCTCGAGGTCATGGTCATGGATCATAGATTTTTTTTTTTTTTTAATTCAGTTTTACGTCCCTTTCAAGATTATTTCAGCTCATATGAGACGGGCCAATCAGTAGGTGGGGAGAAAACGGGAGAACCCCGAGAAAAACCACCTGACACACCCGCAAGCAGAACTTGGCTTGTCTCACATGTGCAAGCAGACCTTGGCTTGTCTCACATGTGGCCAGAGCGGGGCTCGAACCCACACCAGTCACAGCGGTGAGATGATCGAATGGTTAAGTGCGGTAATGAAATATCAGCGCTCTTAACCACTCGGCCACGGGGGCCGCCGGATCACACTCTGGCTTATGAGTCAGGCGTGTGCCTGGCATATGGCGTGTGAGTCAGGCATGTGCCGGAAGTAAAAACGAATGTCAAAACGCTGAAAATTTAGGAGTACATTTCTGTTACGTCTTTGAAACGTCCAAACCATTATCTCAGAAACTGAGAACGCGCATACATGTAGCTTACACTGACGTGCCTAAAGCTTGCACCGAATGCATTTAATGTGTATTTAACGCAGCTTTATAAGACAAACGTATGAGATACGCCGAGCTTTTCAATTGTTTTGGGCGTATACGAATTTCATGGGATGTAAGCTGCACTTTATCGTTTGTGTTCGAGCATGATAAACCGTGCTTCATGTATTTTAAGAAGTTACATGTCAGAAAAAAATACCATGTCAGTTCAATAGCAGACGTAACAGAAGAAAAGAAGTGCTGTGGTTAGCTCTATGCAATGTCTATGTCTGTGTCGAGCATTCAATTTGTCAAGTTTGTTTATACGATCTATAGAAACGACATGGTTATTTTTTTTACCCCTTAAACGTCAAAAAATCAGGTAGCATGGGGTATGTTTGCTTTTATAGAATCAAATAAAAGTATATTTAAAGTTATCCCAAACTTTCGTGAAAATGAAATTCTAATGTGCAATGAAAAGTTTTGCAATGAAATGAAATGAGTTTATAAAGTTATCATGTTTGATATTTTGGATGTGGAATGCATAATATTCTTATATCGCACGGAACATATAGTGAAGAAAACAATAGCATCCCGCATGAGTTAGCCAGATAAAAGTCGCCAAACGCAAAGCGCTGCCTGTTGGTGACAATGGTGCGACTAACCATTCCATTCGAACTTCCTCGATCATCCAGGACCACGTATGGTCATGAAAACGGCATACAGTTATGTACGAAATTGCAAAATTATTAAAGATAGATGGAAGTGAAGAAAAGCAGTGCAATCGAAAAAACATTGTCAAAAACCGATTAAATCATACTTTTGTGATGCCGTTAAAAACTTATATACACCTTGATATGCCTATGTTGACATCTATTTAGGCCTGTTGGCCTCTTCTGATGCATTTGTTTATCATAAAGTGTTTTTTTTTTTTTTTTTTTTGATTCAGTTTTACGTCCCTTTCAAGCTTTTTCACTCATATAGAGACGAATCAATCGGTAGGTGGGACGAAAACCGGAGTACCCGGGGAAAAACCACCTGACACACCCGCAAGCAGAACTTGGCTTGTCCCACATGTGACTCTTGCCCAGAGCGAGGCGCGAACCCACAGCGGTGAGATGATCGAATGATTAAGAGCAATCGTAAAGTGTAATATAGGGTGTATAGAAATGTAGATTGTAAATTTTGACAGTCTAACAGTTTCTTTAGAATGTCCTTAGTTCCAATAACGTCAGCTTCACCTCATTGGGCGTAACGTTTTTGCATGACGTAGTTAAATTCAGCCAATCAGGGGCCTAATAAATTTGTTTTCAGATCGAGGAAATGTATCTCTGATAATAATTATTATAAATATAGAAAACATCAATTTTTCAAATACATGTTTTTTTTTCTTTTTTGTCTTCTTATATTTATGTCTAACGCCCCATTCAACAATTGTTCATTTATATCGAGACGGAAGACCGCTTCCTGGGTATTAACCAATAATATAGTGTGATGACAAATGGGACACAACACGGTGCCCCTAGTATGGATCGAACCCAGGACCTCTCGATCAGTAGTCTGATGCTCCATCAGGCCACTGCGCTAACCATAAATAGTTGTGCCATATGCATATGTAAGATTGCTACGGATCACTCGAACGAAGATTCTTTTCCATTCAATACTGCTATATGGTCGTATTAATCAATGGTGGATTTTGTCGTAAGCTTGTGGTCAGGTGCCGATCCTGCATCCCGATACACAGCAGTGCTCTGTTTCAATTCACAGATTCATGACATACATGTATCAAGGAACACACTGATGGAGAAACTCTCGTCTTGTAGACAAAGAGAAGAGCGATAATAATTTCCTAAATTCAATATGGTGTGCGCGGAGGCGTAGTTATATAGTATCGGTTCTAACGAGTACCCACAACCTATGTTTTGGAGCAAAAATAAGAGAAATAGGAATACCCCTGCATTCCCCAGTTTTACTATATAAAATTGGGGCATAAGATGGATTTCATTTAGGTGAATCCATTTTATTTTTTATCGCACCTGCATAGAGCAGGGTGCGATATAGGAGTCCAAATTTCCGCCCGTCCGTGCGTCCGTTCGTCCGTCCGTCCGTCAACATTTACGTCGAAGTTTGGTTATCTCTACATCAGTGATAGCTGCGGGTGTGAAACCTTGTATAGAAATTGTCCTTGGCATACCCTTTAAGCACTCACTTTGACTCAGTGCCCTTGGCCTATATTTCACGGTCCATTGACTTTGTTCATTTTACTCGTACGTCGAAGTTTTTTTCTCCATCAGTCTTAGCTGCGAGTGTGAATCCTTGCATAGTAATTGTCCTTGACATGTCCTTCAAGCATGCTCCTTCACCCGATGCCCTTGACCTATATTTCATGGTCCATTGACTTTGTTAATTTTTAAGTCTCTGCACCAGTGATAGCTGTGAGTGTGAAACCTTGCATAGTAAATGTCCTTGACATACATGTACCTTTACAAAACACACCTTGACCTGACCTTTTAGTTATTTTGCCCGATGCAGGTGCGATATCAACCCCCTCGGCATTCTTTTTAATTTTAAGGCGCGAGTTTTTATTTCATTTTCCGACTAAATTCCTTTTAGAAAAGAGAATGAATAACGTGAGTGAATAACAAAAAAAGACCCCCCCCCCCAAAAAAAAAAAAAAAAGAGTCGTCTGACATTGGAATGAACCCACAGCCTGAGGATTGTGAAGAGAGTGCGCTAACCATCACACTAGGGAGATTCTTTTCTTTGTCGTCATAACCTAAGATAAATATATATTCGATACACATTTGTATAAAAGTCACACAAACCGTACATCATTCCGTACAGTAAGTTTTAGTTACTACACTATAATAGTTTCAGTGTTACTTGTACTAGTCTATTTGTAACCCTTGTAGGCTGTGTAATTACATTTTGCATGTTAAATTTATTTAAAATCCTAGAAAGGGGGTTATTTATGCTTTCTTTTAAAATATCATAATTTAAGCCGCCAGTTATAATAATGTCAAGGTTTTCCTCCGAAGCGTTTTCAGTAACATTTTCAAATTCATTCCAATAATCAGATTTGGATTCAGGGGGCCTATAAAAGAGGCCAAGTAGATACTTATTCTTTGTAGATTGAATTTCCACCCAGATATATTCAATACTGTTTGATTCTAGGTCATCCCTTCTCTTAAAAAAGATGTTGTTTATAATATAGACAATAAGTCCTCCTCCATTATTATAGTCCCTGTCTTTTCTAATGGGAATATGAAATGAATTAATCATTAGATTTGAGCTTGGTATTGAGGCATTTAGCTTCGTTTCAGATATACAGATAATGTCATAGTCCGAAAGTTCAACAGTAATATCATCTATTTTATTCCTGATACTATTTATATTCGAGTGAGCAATTTTCATTGATGACATTTGTATTGTATTGTTTGCTTGTGCATTTTGGTTTATATGGGCTGATCTATTCCCCACGCCAAATATTATATTTTCAGCCATTGGAACTTGTCAGTCAGTATCTCCTGTGCGGAACCATCAAGCAGCGAGTAGATTTCTAATAGTCTATGAGATGATTGAAGACAGCATAAGAATAGAAATGTGAATTTCCAGAGAAGGAGTAAAAGAAAGAGTGAGTAGACGACAAAAGTATATTCAACAACCATGATACACATATTTATAGAATACAAAACTACTAATTCAAAATCAAAGATTCCCAAATAAATTTCCATTATTTTAAGAATTATGAAAATATATATATAAGATCATTTGACATTAACATTGCAATAATTCAATCTTCACTAATTTCCTACATTCTGATTGGTTTTTATAAGACTTTACACTTCGATAAAAGCAATGCGTAAGAATACTTGGTTTTCACCTTAAAAACGGCGCGACGTTACGTGATTACGTGACGTTTCCTCGAGGAAACGTTGACGTCACCAAATCTAAACGTCATAAAAACAATGGATGAACGCGTTTTGAAGGCGTCGAAATGAATATTTGGAATTTTTAATAAACATGGACGCTTTTTCTTTTAATACAACTTCGTAAGGTAAGCGTTTTTATCTTCTTGTTGTGTGTTGAAATTTGACGTTTGAATTTTTTAATACAACTTCGTAAGGTAAGCGTTTTTATCTTCTTGTTGTGTGTTGAAATTTGACGTTTGAATTTCTAATGTTCCGAGCCCCTGTTCAAAATCGACATGTCTTTCTATCGGCCCAGGCGGCGACATTTCCTCCCAAAAGAACAATTTTGAATGAAGGGGAGATGTTTTAAAGCTCCCACTTTAACAGTTTGCCTTTAGGAAGCCAGTTATAGCTTCTATTAATTACGAGAAGTGAGTTCTGTGCCTTGGAAATTTTCAAGATGGCTGCCTCATGAAGATCCGTTTTGCTCTATTTTCCTTCCGCTGGCTATAAAAAATGAAATCAATGTAAATAAATGCAGTGTAATGGGACAAAGTTGGAATTATAAGGAATGAATTATTATTTTTGTTGATTTTATCGATGTGTAAACTCAGGCGAATCACTCACAAACTTTTTCATAAAGCCCTTCGGGCTTTATTTAGTTTGTGAGTGATTCGCCTGAGTTTATACATCGATAAAATCAACAAAAATAAAATTCATTCCTATAATACAATAAGTGACTTTATTTACATGCAACTAATGAAAGTGAAAATTTGTACTAACATGCTACATGTATATATATACTCAGTAATTTATGTATAGTTAACTATTTCTGTTTGTTTTACATTCCAGGTTAAAGGATGTGATAGTCTGAATCATATGAGAGGTTAATACTCAGACTTGATATGATGAAGCAGGTCTCAAAAGCAAATTAGGAGAACTTACGGATGTGTACAATGTTGCATTTATTGCAAGTACATTTGGATTCACCTTGGATAAGCTGATAATATTCACAAAAATGTGTTGATATTCAATAAATTAAGTGTAAAAAGCAAATAAGTGTCATTCAGGAGTATTTGTGATTCAATATATATAGAAGTTTAAATCAAAGTCCTGAGAAGATTCCGAAAAGAACATATATTAGCATATTTGATGTATCAGAGATGAGTAACAGATAGCCTTACCAAAGCAAGACTATCTACCCACATCGTCTGAATGTGCTGATATGAATGTTTAGATTCCCAGAAACACCAATCTTGATGAAACGAAATACAAGAGTGGCATCAAGGAAAGGTTAAAGGTCAAATGAGTAATCGGAATAAGATATTACTTCATACAAAACATATACTAACACATTATGTACTATATAAAACAGCATGAGTCACATCATGAAAAAGCCAAAAATAATGGCCTCCCAACAGGCCCGACACAAAAAGGGCCTCACAGGCGCGGCAGCCTGCCAGAGGCTGGAACCCCTGTGTTTAATTAGAGAGTAGATGAGTTGTTCTGTCTGTGTAGCAAAACCAAAGGCATTGATCATCATCACTGTTATGGCGAAGATGATCCCTGCCCCGTTTTGGCATAGGCAGATTGTTGGCTCTCTCATGAGGCGACTTATATTATGTCAACAAAGCATCATGTCATCATACCTGTGGAAAACAACGTTTAGGTGAACAATTATAAAATGCATGTATTATTTACAACTGGAAGATGGAGTAAATAATCTTAAGGATAATTGTCAAAAACACTAATAATTGATGTAACACAATGAACTTATTATCAGACTTATCTGATCAGTGCCGATTAAATTTTATTTACAATATATATATATATATATATATATATATATATATATATATATATATATATATATATATATATATATATATATATATAAGTTATTTTAGGTAATAAGTTTATTTATTATACAAAATATTTGATATGATTGGAATTTAACTATTTTGATTGTCAATTAGTACAGACAGTCATTTTTGAGTAAGCATGGACAATTCATTATAAGGTGTTTATAAATGTCAAAGCTGTTTCAAAAACAAAACTATAATTTATACAAGAAAGAGAGTATTCATCTTTTCTAAAATACCAAAAATGGATAGTTAAAAAAAAAGGGGAGTCAACATACATCATGCTATATTTAATGTTTTATAATGTACATTAATACTGACTTTGTTACTTTTGTACACTTAAGGCTATGATCCCTAACTTTGACTGGCACGAAAATTGGATTGATTATATACATTTTTATAGTCGATATTAATGCAAGATTCATGCTTGTTTGAGCATTCAAAGTCTGAGATCATGTATAACACATTTTTTACACAATTTATGATTAGTGAGCATGACTAATTTTATGCTCATCTAGGCTGACTATGAGCAAGAATTATTTCATGCTCAACATGGCTTGGTAATATTAAGTTAGGTCTCTTGAGAGTTGAGACAGTATTACATTAATAATTTGAGTAAATATTCTTTGATCAGTCATTCAATTTTGAGCAAAGACATTTTCGTGCTCATCTAAGTTTGGCACCTGCAACATATTATATAACCAGATTTGCTTTTATTTTATGGAAATACCATCTCAGTAAGGCACAGAACATTAGATTGCTCATACATCATATCTGTTGAGGTAGCCATAATGATTGCCAACGTCATTGGTCCTGTAAGTAGGCATAACAATCAGTTATGAGGTCAAATCAATTTCATGCTCAACAGTTGTTAAAGTAGGGTAATTTTTTGTGTTCATCTTATCTGACCGCAAACCACACTTATATGATGCAGAAATATGTTGCTTTTACCAATTGAATAAATATGGTTACTACATCACTTGATAAAGATTTATGAGCAGGACTATTTATGTGCTTATCTGAGATACATGTACATGTATGAAAGCAAATAGACATTTGTTTTTAGACTTGTATTGACGATTTGTTTTAATTTTCTTTTTTTTGAGAACAAGCAATTAAATATATTGTATAACTCATTTGTTTTTTATTTATTATTACCCTGCATTTAATCTAGAGCTTATATTGTAAATATTGCACTGGTATAATTTATTTTATCAGTCACAGTTTTCTTGTACAGAATAAGATGCATTCATCACAGAAGATCAATACACATGGAGAAAGTTTACTTCATTTATTCATGTAAAGATAGAGTTGTATTGGTGAGTTAGGATTCTTCACTGGAACAGTCAGTTACCAATTACTAGCACCGGGGTGAGCTCGGAATGGGCTTGGCGACGTCGGCTGTGATGGTGGAGGATCTGTATCCATTGAAGCTGAATGATCAGCTTCCCCAATATCTGCTCTTGTGGTTTCATTTGACTTAGGTTTTATGAGGGGTAGTTTATATTTGTTACACATAGCCTTTAGGTCACTGTCCTTCGTGATGTGCCATGTTTTGATATCACCGGAGACTTTTATTTTCACAACTATTCGTCCATCACGCGGAAAGGTGTCCTTAATAAGCTTCTTTTTCTTTAGTTGACGTGTACTAAAGAAGATACTTTTACGGGTCTTGGTGAGATCTTCACTTATGTAAATCTTATGTTTATCTTCAACCTTGTCATTGTCAGCTCTTAGTTTTTCCATTGGGTCTTGTGTTTGGATTCTGGTTTTTGTCCTGTAACTTAGGAATTTCACAATAATGTCTGCATTGTGTGTATTGCATTTGATTTTATTTTTGGCGAGTAGGAATCGCATCTGACATCTCAGTTGGAGTTTAAATTCCAATTGCTATTGTGTCATAATTATGTATAAATTAAATTATTTGATTTTCATAATTCAGATAATAATAAAAATAATTGTTAGATCCTTTGGAAGCAGTAAAACATTCAAAACGAGAAGATGGGCCATATTGTACAATTTCAGGTAATGGACCTTCATCAAAGACCCTTTACAAAACTGGAAGCGAAAGCCAGGCATTATTGCTGTAATTTCAAGAATTTACATCTTTGTAGTATTTTTGTGTTCTTTCATTGCTGCTGCTGTTGTGCTTCCAAACCCTGCACACTTTACGGTTTCTTAGTTTGCAAGCGTACCATTCACGCTCTGTAGAATTCCAATTTATTTCACATGCTGCTCAATTATGTTTAATGAAGTTTTATTAACAGCGTTGGTATAAACCAAGACGTTCTAAGTGTCCATTAACTTACGCATGATTTATCAGTTTTCATATGTGCCACATCATACGGAAATCTATCTCTGTGGTGAGCGACCATGTCCAACATACAGGACTGTTTATCACTAATGATTGCTGGAAGCGTGGATTCACTTTACTGCGTATGGGGAATAGGGGATGTGTGTGCTTGATTCACAGAAAATTCAATGTATTGATACCCTTGTTACATTTGCTGTCGCTCACATGTATTGTCGACAAAGTCTGTGCGCCGATGTAGAATCAATTTGATTTAGACTTTAAATATAGTAATAGAGGAAACAGGAATGCACACTATGCCCTGATGCATTCAAAATTAAATCGTACATATTACTCGTTTCAAAACTTCCTTGTACAGTCCAAGAAAACCTACGCCGCTATAATCTACATGCACATCTTGCAGGCAAAGGTCTGTTTTGGGATGGACAGGGGCTTTTCGAGCAAGCTTCATGCCTCAGATATAAAGAAACAAATGACCAGATGACCATCAGTTGCAACGCGATGGTTCAAAATGTGGGAATTCTGACATTTCAGTCACGTATGTACAAATGTCTTGCTATCGAGTCATTGTTCATTACACATACCATAATGTGACTAGCAAGACACAGGTGTTCACTCAATGTATAAGACGCTTCAAGTTGAACTTCCAGGCATATCCAAGAAACTAACGAACCAAAATGTGATTTGAATGACGCAGGTACAGTTATAATCCAAACAAAGGCTGACTGTACACTTAGACTAACCCAAGACAATGCAGCGGCTTAATCTGACAGTGTAAGACCAATGACTAAATTAAGCTGGAATTAAAATATTTATTGCCTTGCCGTTTATATCAGGTCTTTACAGACACCCCCACATGCATTCTGTCTATTGGATGGCATGTATTGCTATCCTGCTGTTGTGCGGCTCTTTTAACCAAGCTCACTTTACGGCTGCACAGTTTGCAAGCGCACTATTCACGCTCTGTAGAATTCCTATTTATTTTGCATGCTGTTCAATTATGTTCAATGAAGTTTTATTAACAGCATTGGTTTAAAGCAAGACGTTCTAAGTGTCCATTAACTTGCGCATGATTTATCAACGTTTTCAAATGTGCCGCATCATACGGTAATCTATCTGTGTTTCGAAGTAACAAGTCCAACAAAGATGACTGTTCCATCTCAAAAGATTGTTAGGGACAGGATGGGCTTTAAGATGCATGGAGAAGATGGACTGTACATGCTTGATGCACAGTGAACATGGTGAAATCAATCATACATGCATATTTGCTGTGGTTGGCATGTATCATCAATAAAGACTGTGAACCGATGTAGAATCAATTTGGTTAAGGCTTTAAAAGTGTTAACAGCAGAAACAGGAATGCACACTATGCTCTGATGCATTTAAAATTAAATTGTACATATCGCTCGTTTCAAAACTTCCTTGTAAAGTCCAAGCGAACCTTTACCAACTATCGTTATTATATACACATGGAAATAAGTTAGGGAACACCTATAATAATGTGACTACCAACTTTGGAGTGTATATATCCTTCTTTGTAAAAATTATGAAAAGGTACAAGTAGGCAAAGATCAGGAAAAGGCGCAATCAGAAAGAGATTTCCACTCCAAAAACCGAGGTGGGAAAAAAACAAACTAACAATCAGGCACTTATACCATGAAACATAACGTAAGACGAATGAGCAGCTATTTTCCCAATAGGTGGCCACTCAGTTACCTTAACTTAATTAAAAATATGAAAACATAAATAAGGCGCCAACAGCACAAAAAAAAATTAAACACCAAGACATAAAACAAAAAGAACCACCACAAAAGTATCGCCTTGGAACGATCAGTAACACAAAGTTACTGGCGGGCTTAATCCGGTTTTACAGGATCCTAACCTCACCCTCAGCTTCTGCAGTGGTTCATAACATTTAGTAAGTTCTTCGGTCCTCGTGGCGCCGAATAACCTACTAACTCCGGAGCAAAAGAAAAACACAAGTTGGATCCCGGTGGGCCAAGCAACAGACAAGAAGCTCCGGCCCCAACCAATTAAAATGAATAGCTTTAAGTCGGGGCCATCATAGAGTCTGACGCCCGACCCACCGGTGTGCAATTAAATAAGGCAACATAGTTATCAACCATGATTGGGTTAAAAACTAAGCATGCAGACTGTCGCATAACATTCAGGTTATAACCTATACGTCTGTAACGTGTTATGATTTTTCTGAACTGAAAAGAAAAATCGTTAATTCCTATAAGTTTCTTAAATTTGTAAACTAAGTCACCATAAAATTCAGGTTCCGAAAGGCCCTCACTTAAAAGCGTCTTTAACCCAACATAATATTTGGAAATCAATTAATAGTGTCTACGATAAAATTTAGAAAAGGTTTTTCGAAGTTTATGATACCGATAGCCCTGTTGGAGAAGTTTTGCCGTTAAACATTTTATTTTATACATGAAAAATTATGAAAAGGTACAAGTAGGCAAAGATCAGGAAAAGGCGCAATCAGAAAGAGATTCACACTCCAAAAACCGAGGTGGGTAAAAAAAACCAAACTAACAATCAGGCACTCATACCATGAAACATATCGTAAGCCGAATGAGCAGCTATTTTCCCAATAGGTGGCCACTCAGTTACCTTAACTTAATTAAAAATATGAAAACATACATAAGGCGCCAACAGCACAAACAAAAAATAAACACCAAGACATAAAACATGAAGAATGTTTTGACAACTTGTCAGAATCTGAAGTATCTAAAGTTGCTTCTATGTGAAAATGGTTAGCATAAAACTTAAACTGCGGCGGAGAGCGGCCATCTTTGATTCAGAAAATGTTTGCTAAATTCAAGAAACGCACTGCTAGTCTTTGCGATCACTTCTTTATTTGTCGTAATTTTTCGTAAGCATAAAGCTAAGACATTGCTTGTCGAACTTTGATCACAAATTCTTTGTTTTCTGACCGACTGTCGGCGGTAGGTCCATACTTTTACGGGGGTAGGCTTCATGATCACGTTTTGTTCTTTAGGTATACATTTTGCAGGTTGTAAATGTTAGGCAGATATTTGATATGACCCTTTAGGAATTTAAACTACACGTTCTGGTTATAGTGTCCTAGCGGAATTATTCTTTTACGGCATTATTTGCAAAATATCCAAAACGTTTGCTTTCCATAGAAATCAATGCAAACTGCAGATTTTGTATGATTACATGTAATTGGTTTGGATATGAAGCATGAAGTTTTAGGTCCGAAGTCGTTTATTCATTAAGAACGATCAGATTCAATATTTTATTCCTGTTTTGCTTTCAAAAATTGAGTTCTGCGGAATGCAGAAGCAAAAAGGCAAACTTGTATTCAGTAAAAGTGGAGTTTTTCACATATGGCATATTGTATCCTCCGCAGCATAGAGACGAAATGTTGTGAATTTCCATAATTGGTTTGTAGCTATGCCAAGGTATGAAATATATGTGATAAAAAATTCAGTATCGCTAGAAAAATGGAAAGTGGATTTTTTCAAACTTTCCCCAAGGGCTAAAAGTGTTCCCTAACTTATTCCCATGTGTATATGATCATGCAAACGTTATTTTCATGCAACGCTCTGTTTGCTGATGGACAAGGACAAGAATTGTGCGCGGGAATTTCAAGTTTCACTCCACCGTTTATGGTTGATAAATACCATAATAGGGATGATTAAAGACAAACTAGAAACAACAATGGACCACAAATAAAGGTGTGCATTCAGAACGAGCTGTTAATGCAATTTAGTTTTTTTTTTATATTTAATTATTAAAATAATGCCATTTGACATTAAACCTCACCGATTTTAAGATGAAAACCCACAAGAGCACGGTAGGCCTGCAAATGTTACGGACAACAACATATGTAATGATAAAAAGGGTTATGGAATACTGTTGTTTCAAAAGTCGATATATTAATGAAATGACACTGTTTCTTTTCATACATATTTTTTGTTATGAAAGCTGTCTCGTCAATTTCGATCATCCTCCAAACACGCGTGAATTACTTGTTACAACTAGCATTTCTGTGGTATCTTGGCGTCATATCCGAGCCGACTTCCTTTCAATCATCACCAGCGTAATAGACATAACTGGGACACATGGCTTAGGGATGTGATTATTTCTCTGTTTATATTTGCATTTTACTCTACGATATAATCTTCGATTATGACAATATGATGGTAAATCGCATATGAGCCGCTGCATAAAACCACCAACAACCTGCATAATATAGTATGCGAAAACAAAGCCGCAGACCAGCCGTGCAGTAACTGATCATCGTCTTTGTTTTCGCTCCATACATGGTACAATTACTATTCTTCTTTAATTTCAAGGTTCTAGCCTGCTACTGGGATGGTACAGGCCGGTCTGTGTTGGACCAGGTCGAGAAACCTAATTGTTGGTTTTCATATTGTTTTTGTCGTTTTTAGGTCAGTGAGAAGTTATAATAGAAACAACATGCTATTATTAAGACTTGCCAATGCAATATACAGATAACTTTTTCAGCTGTAAAAATTAAAAATTTCACCATTGGACGATCCCTAAAGAAGCAATTTGTGTTAAAACTGACTTCAACAATCTCTCAAAGAGGCGCGTGCCATCAAAATAACCGTTTTGACCAATCAAATGACCCATGCTCTGAAAATCAAAAACGTTGTACCCAATTTATTTATTTGCGATTGCTGACACGCATATGTCGTGGAGATCGTCTTACATCTAACGCAAATGCAAAAAAATACAATAACCGTGTTGCGTTATGTATTTGGCTCAGTATATAAGGACGAAAGGACAATGACAAAAAGCGTTTGAAAAAAAAAAAAAAAAAAAAAAAAAAAAAAAAAAAAAAACATGGTCAATGCATCATACAGCAATAAGTATAATTTTCTATTTTCGAGAAGTCTGCATTACAATCATGCTGAATGGATTCTGGCTGACCTTCTCCATATGATTAGCGTTTCAGGAGATAAAAATAGCAATTCCCTGACAACAGCGCATATCGCGGAGAAAATTATCTTTGTCATCTTTTAGTCATGTTCTTTCAATCATTGTTAAATCTTAAGAAATGACAGGGCATGGCTTGGAGATAATTGTGCTTTCTTGATTTTAAAAGGGTTACAGTAGGCAATGATATGATCAGGAAATGGCGTAATCAGAAATCCGAGGTGAGAAAAACACTAATATGACAATAAACTACTTACCTAGGTCAAAAGAAGACCATACCCAAAAACGTATTCATGAGGTAACAACCACACAGCAACCAATTTGCCGAATTATGCTAAGGGAACATATCGAAAATATAGGAAAACAATACAAAAAATCAACACTTATACATAAAACAAGTAGAACCACAACTGAAGTATAACCCTGGAATTATCAGTAATGTAAAACTACGGTGGGCATTAAATCTATTTTACATAGCCACTAGCTCATGCTCAGCTTCTGCAGTGGTTCATAAAATTTAGTAGGTTGTTCGGTCCTCGTTGTGAATCTCTTACTAGTCAATGAACCATCAAGGACAAACAAATAAAACTAATGCACACCATGATGAAACAGAGCACCAATGGTTCTGTAAACGCTCACCTGAGATCTGCTGTATATACCTATAACCATGTTTGAATATTATTGAAAATAGCCTCAGTAAATGGGCAGATGAAGCGCTGGGGCCATTTATTGAAAAAAAAAAAAAATATATAACATCATGTCAATTTTCCAATTTCCTGCGAGTTTTTACCTTTAAATGACATTTTAACAGTTTTACCCTTTCACATTCACATGCGACCCATATTGATCATGCCATAAAATAGGTCAAGTTCATCACAGGGTCATGATTTACATTTGCATTGTAGTAGCTCATGCCAAGTTTCGTTGAAATCGGTAAACCAGTTTCGGAGAAAATTTTTGAAGGGTTTTCAATATAATACTACCTCCCTTTGAATGTTTTACTGCTTCCAAAGGATCAAACCTTAATTTTTATTCAGACTCAAAGAAATATGTGACAATCAAACAAATGAGTGCCAATTCCGACTTGAAAGCAGATCGAGCCATAAATTGCTACATGTCTCAACCGAAAACATTTCTGATCAACAGGTCACCGACCTTTAATGAACTAGATTTTTCTTGTGACATTTGATATTTACTCTATACTTAAATAATCTTCTTTTATGAACATCGCAGCATGACATTTGAGTTCAGGTGAATCTAGACCTATTAGCCATTACCAATGGCAGTTAATTCCTAGACATTTGCGACAATTATACCTCATGCCTTCTAAATACTGTAATCAAAGATGGGGTTTAAGATCAGCATCTTTGACAATTGCTTTTGCAAAATGTTCAAGCCGTCCTTATTTTGAACAATAGAGCATTGACATTGGAATTTCGTTATCTTACAATAAAACAAGGTTACCTGCATTTTCGACGTCTGCTGTGGCTTCGACAAAATAATACGCTCATTTGAGTTGCAAAGATAATTTGTGAAGTTTCGTGCTAATTCAATTCCAGCCTTTTGTCTTGGTCTGGATGTCAAACAAACTGAACACAAAAGGAGCTTAAAACTTTTATGGCATTTCTTCAATCTAATACATATTTCTTTTTAACATGTATATTGTATTTGTAAATAATGGTAATTCTGACATTCATCCTTACTCAGTCTGTGAGTCCTGGTTTTTGATTCATCAGGATGTTTATCATGATTTATTTGTTTGTTCTTGATGATTCATTGACTAGTTAGAGATTCACCACGAGGACCAAATAACTAACTAAATGTTATGAACCACTGCAGAAGCTGAGGGTGAGGTTATGGCCATGTAAAACCGGTTTAAGCCCGCCAGTAACTTTGTGTTACTGATCGTTCCAAGTCGATACTTCTGTGGTGGTTCTTTTTGTTTTATGTCTTGGTGTATAAAATTTTTTGTGCTGTTGGCGCCTTATGTATGTTTTCATATTTTAGTTAAGTTAAGGTAACTGAGTGGCCACCTATTGGGAAAATAGCTGCTCATTCGGCTTACGATATGTTTCATGGTATAAGTACCTGATTGTTAGTTTGGTTTTTTCCCACCTCGGTTTTTGGAGTGGGAATCTTTTTTCTGATTGCGCCTTTTCCTGATCTTTGCCTACTTGTACCTTTTCAGTCGACCACATTATAAACTATGAAACTTTATCTGGCAAAAACGCACAACGCTGAAAAGACGCCAAAGGTTGACCGCCTTACCAGTCAAGTATACCAAGCGATAGACAAAAAAGGCTCCGTTACCATTTCAATAAAGAGCTTTGACGCCACACGATATTGATGTAACAACCGCGCAAATACCAGCTTAGCAATTCACACGTTTCAGACATCTCAAAATCAGTTGTCAAAGATAAGAAATTGACAGCCCAAAACAGTAATCCAGGCGCAATTTAAATATAAAAAAATGCTAATTCCTTCAAAATAGCCAAACAATCACCTTGGTTTGTTTCATTATTTTCAATCATCCAAAGAACTTTTTAAAAAGGGAAATCAACATCTGTCAGTTCCATATATGAAAGCATACCTTAAAGGCAAAAGTAGGCAATTATCAGGAAATGGCACAGTCAGAGAGAAATTAGCACTAAAAAACCGGGGTAGGAAAAATCTAAATTAACAATCAGGTACTTATACTAACAAATAGGTGGTAACTCACTTACTCAAACTTAACAAAAATATGAAAAAAGTTAAAGTAGACAACGATCAGGAAATGGTGCAATCAGAAAACAAACTCCCACTCCAAAAACCGAGGTGTTAAAAAAACTAAATTAACAACCAGGTACTTATACTAAGAAAACATATTGTAAGCCGAATGGGCTGCAATTTTCCAAATAGGTGGCCACTCAGCCACCCAAATTTAACTAAAAATTTGTAAACGCCCATCAGGTGCTAACGGCACAAAAATTCAACACCATGACATATATAAACGTATATAAGGTGCTATCAGCACAAACAATTCAACACCAAGACATATATAAACGTATATAAGGAGCTAACAGCACAAAAAATCAACACCAAGACATATATACATGTAAACGTACAGTATATAAGGTGCTAACAGCACAAACAATTCAACACCAAGACATATATAAACGTATATAAGGTGCTAAGAGCACAAAAATTCAACACCAAGACATATATAAACGTATATAAGGTGATAACAAAAAATCAACACCAATACATACATAAACGTACATGTATATAAGGTGCTAACAGCACAAAAATTCAACACCAATACATATATAAACGCATATAAGGTGCTAACAGCACAAAATTCGACACCAAGACATATATAAACGTATATAAGGTGCTATCAGCACAAACAATTCAACACCAAGACATATATAAACGTATATAAGGTGCTAACAGCACAAAAATTCAACATCAAGACATATATAAACGCATATAAGGTGCTAACAGCACAAAATTCGACACCAAGATATATATAAACGTATATGAGGTGCTAACAGCACAAAAATTCAACACCAAGACATATGGAAACGTATATAAGGTGCTAACAGCACAAAAATTCAAGACCAAGACATATATAAAAGTATTTAAGGTGCAAACAGCACGAAAGTCAACAACAAGAACACATAAAACAATTAGAACCACCGCAGAAGTATCGCTTAGATACATGTATGTCAATCATATGAGATAAGAGATTTACCTAATTCAAGGTTTTTTGTTGTTGTTGTTTTGTTTTTTTAAATAGTTCCGAATTAGTGATTTGAAATTGTTTCCGCATCAGAAAAAAGTAAGAAATGTTGTTTATAACTACGCGTTAGTTACCTTAGAGACTAGACGACACGTGATTTACGTCATTCAGTGAAAATAAATTGCAACGATCTACGGTTAATCTTACAAAATTAGTGGACAGTGTGAGATCATTCATTATGTTTTGTGTAGACATCTAATCAATTATTATGTAGGCTTTTATAACTAATCTATCCGCAAAGTAAGGGTCACACTAAGTAACAGTGTTCAATTCCTGGCGTGTCAGCGTATGGGTGCCAATCATTTTAACGTCTGTCTTAGTGGAACATTTTAGATTGTTGACGTTCATTTTCAGAATAAACTTCATTGCTCAATCAATTTATGTAGGCATCGGGTGACTTGGACTAATTGAAAGACGGCCATACTATTTCCTTTTAAGTCGTTGTACTTTCATCTTTATCTCGTATCCGGATAAAATGCAGTACATATACGTTATGTGCCCTTTTATGTTTGCATTTGTTTGCATGGAATTTAGACTTGTGATTTTTTCTCATTCGGACAAAAGAAAAAAGAAGTTAGAATATATTGTGTCGTTTTGCTGCAAAAGACCGCTAATGTTTGTCATTTGTCATAATTTTGTCGCTCTAAAATTATAAGGTTGATATGCCATGTCAGCTTCGATTAAAGATAAGCTGCAAATGATGCCCTATAAGTTATCTTATCGAAGCAAAATGCTTTCTTTAAAGCAATATTGCATGCGAACGAGTGCAGCGTAAATCAATAAAAAGTAAGGAGCACTGTCTCTACATTATAATTTCCAACCACTTTTGGAAAGATGTCAACAACAGCGCTTTATAGACTTTACCAGTACATTGATACATAACAGAAGCATGGAACATGGAAAAGCAGCAAAATAATCTAAGCTGAATTAAACGATATTTGTACAAACATCATGTTGCCTAAGTTACCATATGTACGTATTCTGCACAAGACAAATTTAAGTGTGAAATATATACATGGAACACCTGTAATAATGTGACTACCAACTTTGGACAGTATATATCCTTCTTTATAAGAATTATGAAGTATCGACTTGGAACGATCAGTAACCCACAGTTGCTGGCGGGCTTAAATCGATTTTACATAGACATAACCTCATCCTCAGCTTCTGCAGTGCTTAGACAATTTGGCAGAATCTGTAGTATAAAAAAGAACCAACTAAATGTTATGAACCATTGCGGAAGCTGAGGGTGAGGTTATGGCCATGTAAAACCGGTTTAAGCCCGCCAGTAACTTTGTGTTACTGATCGTTTCAAGGCGATACTTCTGTGGTGGTTCGTTTCGTTTTATGTATTGGTGTTTAAAAATTTTGTGCTGTTGGTGCCTTATGTATGTTTTCATATTTTTAACATTGTTTAGAAGTATGCTTCTAACGTGAGTGTTTTGAGCTATCTGAAGATCTTCACTGATTTCAAAGGACCTAAATAAAAATGGTACTTGGACAATTCGGACCTTGGCTAATTCGGACCTGATTCGGACCTCGGCTGTGGACAATTCGGACCTTGGCTAATTCGGACCTTAGTTAATTCGGACCTCGACCACTGGTCAATTCGGATCCCGCAAAATTGAGGTCCGAATTAGCCAATGATTTTTCGGAAATAGGGTCCGAATTAGCCAAGGTCCGAATCGGATTGAGGTCCGAATTAGCCAATGTCAGAATCTGTTTAGGGTCCGAATTGACCACTGTGAAACAGAAATAAGGTCCGAATTAGCCAATGCTCGAATGATTTAAGATGGAAGGATTGCCTGTGTCTTCGAATTATAAATAAAAATTCATTACACTTACTCATGCCATTATTTCATGCATTATTCGCGAGTTAAATAGTTTGTTTTGTTGATTGACTGATTGATTGATTGATTGACTGATTGATTTATTTGTGGCTTAGCATCCTAGTCAACAGCTATGGTGATGTCGGGACGTTGCCTTCATTTTGTAGGACTTGTACCCAAAATGACGATGTCATGACACCCAACATGCTATTGAAAATAGCATGCAAGTAAACACTAGGGCTATTATGTATGGATGGTTTGCCTTTAACCACTTTTCCTAGTCACGCTCTGACCAATCAGACGGTCGGTCAGTAGTGAGTAAGCTTTGCCTGTAGGCTCGTTTTTAATTTGAAGGCAGTTTTCTTATATAATTCATAGGTCCGAACTGACTAATGGAAAAGGTCCGAATTGACCAAAGGAAAAGGTCCGATTTGACCAATGGAAAAGGTCCGAATTGACCAAGAGAAAAGGTCCGAATTGACCAAAGAATTTTTTTTTTTGAGGTCCGAATTGACCAATCATTTTGAAAAAAGGGTCCGAATTGACCAAGGGTCGGGGTCCAAATTGATCAGTGGTCGAGGTCCGAATTGACTGGGGCCGAATTGTTTAGGGTCCGAATTGACTATGGCCGAATTAGCCAAGGTCCGAATTGTCCATAATTCATAAAAATATAATCTGCACTATGGATGATGTACGGGGAGACTTTTCAGGGCCGCCACTCGGCTAAACACCAGCTGCAGTAATAGCAAATAAAATATAAGGGTTTGATCCTTTGGGAGCAGCAAAAACATTCAAAGGGAGATAGTATGGACTATATTGCGCAATTTCGGGTAATGAACCCTCATCAGTAGCCCTTTTAAAACCTGCACGAAAGCTAGACTATTGTACTGCAATTTCGAAAAAATTACGTGAGTATATCAAAGACGCACTCACTAACGGGGTCAAATAATTTAAACATTGTTTAGAAGTATGTTTCTAAACGTGAGTGTTTTGAGCACTCTGAATATCTTTACTGATTTCAAGAGACCTAAAGGAAAATATAATCTGCACTATGGACGATGTACGGGGAGACATTTTACGGCTGCTACACGGCACAGCACCAGCTGCAGTAATAGCAAATAAAATATAAAGGTTTGATCCTTTGGAAGCAGCAAAAACATTCAAAAGGAGATAGTATGGACAATATTGCGAAATTTCGGGTAATGAACCCTCATCAGTAGCCCTTTTGAAACCGGCAAGGAAAGCCAGACTGTTGTACTGTAATTCCGAAATTTTTACGTGAGATGTCTAAATCAAAGACACACTCCCAAACGGAGTCAAATAATTTAGACATTGTTTAGAAGTAAGTTTCTAAACGTGAGTGTTTTGAGCACTCTGAATATCTTTACTGATTTCAAAGGTCTGGACCTGAATAAAACTAATATCTGCACTATGGTATAGGCAGACGCATCGGCTAAAGCACGAACGTGCAGGCTAAAGAATTTTAAACGTACGAGGGAAGATCCAAAATAACGTTGACATTTGCTGTCACTTCAACATGGATAGTTCAATTTTAGAAAAAATTATATAACGATACATCAGAACATCTGCTTATCAAGATAAGGTAAAACGATTACAGATTTTGCATGTATCGTAAACGCGCCGTGCTATTTTAAAACCATGGTGACGCATAGGCGGCGCACGCGAATTTCGGAAATGTACTTTTTCATATATGTGTCGATAAAATGTAAAATGCGCATGCGAATCACGCCAAAATAAGCCCCGTAGAAGCATAAAGTTACGAGAATGTGATGCAGACGTTTGAAATGATTTGGTGTACGCGTTTTTGAAATATCAATGTAATTTGTGGGCCTTTCTATTGCATTTAACGTTAAAAACGTCGTCGGCAGACCTGGCTTAAATCGAATGGATTTCTAAAATTGCCAGGATCTTTTAAATGCCTAATAATAGCGCTAAAATAACTAAATGTAGACGAAACAGGAACATTCGATGAATCAATCATTTGTGTACAAATAGCCTCGTTGTGATTCTGACGATAAACTAACATAACAGAAAAAGGAAAACGACACAAAGATAAAGCGCGACGCTGCTGACGTTAATGCGTAATGCGCCGACAACATGCAGACGGCTGACTTCAGGCGATTTTTAAAGCAACATGAAATCGGGATTGGTTTTGAGTATTGGATACTGATGAGAAATTTACTGACGCCGAAGCACAAAATACTAAAACTTCTTTTGTCTAATGTACATGTTGAATAGATGACCATATTTGCTGAGCGGGAATTGCCTTCAAAATGAATAAAAAACGTCAACGACGTTACGAAATTAACGATGACGTGCGCCGGGTATACCATAGTGACCTTTTTGTTTTAACTGTAGAATTTTAACGGGTCGTTATTTTTCCCTAATATTTTGAAAGGATATTGTAGACATATTCCGATTTAAGTTCATGTTATTTTATAAACATTAGAATGATATGTATAGAAGCTACGGCAAAAGTCTACGTTATTTTGGATCATCCCCCGTATATGCTACAGAAGAAATTGACAGAAAAGACTGAACATACGCAGGTAATTGACCTTATTAATTTTATCATGTGACATCCGGATAACTGCTGCTGGCAATAGGGAATTAGTCCCCTATGTCCCAACGATGCTGAAATTGCTTCATGCGCATGCTCTAATGCAAACATTCATTTACCGTGGACTTACCATGCCACGAAATCTAATTATTTTGTATGAACTACTGGATTTCACATAGTAGATATCATGCGCTTTTTAGCTGTTTAGAGACATGCAAATGATAGATAGGACATCTACAAATACGATGTTGAAAAAAATATAATAAGATTGAAAGCCTCTCAGTGACAGACCCTACCCGTTTGTATTTTAATACAACGCCTACTCTAAAAAGGACATATACAAATGGTGCGACCAGATGATCCCATTTTTCGACACATAATATTCGAGTCTTAGCAACTGCGTTGTATCCAGTTCTTTAGCCCCTTGCGTTGTATTAAAAATACAGGCAGGGTCTCGTTCTGAGAGGCTTTCAGTTTTATTTATTTCATAAATTGTATTCGTAGTTGTCCGATCTATCATTTGCATGTCTCTAAACAGCTAAAAAGCGCATGATATCTATGAAATCCAGTATTTACTTATTACTGCAGCTGGTGTTGTGCCGTGTGGCTGCCCTAAAAAGTCTCCCCGTACATCATCCATAGTGCAGATAATATTTTTATTTTGATCTTTTGGGATCAGTGAGAATATTTTGAGTATTTCAAATTCATTGTACGCTAAGAATCATCTTCTTAACAGTATTTTGATTATTTGGCCCCTTTGGGAATAAGAGTCTTTGATTTAGACTACACTGGTGTAAATTCTTGAAATTGCAGCAATAATGTCTGGCTTTCGCTGCCGGTTTTGTAAAGGGTCACTGATGAAGGTTCATTACCTGAAATTGTACAATATGACCCACCTTTTCACTTTTGATGTTTTTACTGATTTCAAAGGATCTAACAATTATATTTTATTTACTACAAAATAATTAGATTTTGTGGCAGGGTAAGTCCACGGTAGTGATGGAAATCGGCTGGATTTTCATAATCGATCATCGGTTCATAGCAAATGACTAATAATCGAATCGAAATCGGTTCACTAGTTTATATAATAACACTATGTAGCTTTACAGCCTGAAGCTTTTATCTTTCAACCTTAAGTTTAGTTGTTTACTTGTACAGTTTTGTTTTGAAAACTTTATGTATTTATGTAAAACACTGATGAAAACAAAACTGATAAAACTAGTTTGTTTTTTTAATTTTAACCATTTTACTTGTAAATTTTTGTGATGCTCACTTTGAGATAATGTTAAATTTGTCAGCCTTTTGCCTCAATTGATGGATGTGCAGCATGTTGCTGTGCCATTTGTCATTCTTTAAATTTATATAGTTTTGTTTATCCTTGTTAGTTACTCTTTCAATTTACGTGGTTGACTTTTTCTGGGCTTAACTTCTATATATGGTGAACATTACACCCTGTTTACCATTATGTAAAAGCTAAATTTCTCGAACAAGTTGTTTTTTGCTTCATCGCAGTGTTTACATTTGTTGTTTTCTGTGATGCTTCATTGACGAGTTAGGCAGCTTCTATGAGAACCAAACAAATTCTTGTTAATGAATCACAGTAGACTAAGGGCGAGGTTAGGGCCCCGGCCCCTGTGAAACATGTTTAAGCCCTCCAGTAAATTCTTTACTGACCGTTCCAAGGCGGTTCTGCTGTAATTCTTTACGTTGAATGTTTGGTCTGTCTACTTTTTATTGTACACATGACATTTGTATTAAGTTGAAGCTAGCCAGATGTCTACCTTTCTGGGAAAGAGCTAGTCATCTTGCTCTTCATATGTATTGTAATTTTTCATTTTTTGTCCATCTCCTTTTTGTTCTATTCTTTCCCGCCGGGTGTCTTGGTTGGGATTTTAAATTTAATTGTGTCCATTCCTGGGCTTTCTGTTCTTACTTTACATGTATATCTCATGAAAATCCATGAATTAAAGGTTATGTCAGCCATGATGGGAGAGCAGACAGTTAAAGCTAGCTTAAAGACTTCAAATAATTTTGATCAAGCAAATATGATGCTATAAAGTCTTTGTTGATACAGCAAACAAAATGACAATTTACTCAATGCTTTAAATTATCCACTTCAATAAATTGACCATTTAAATCAGAAAAAACATGATATGTAGCTCTAATGTCTAAATGCATCATGGTTTTAGCCTTTTAGAGGAAATGAAAGTGAAAACACTTGGGCTATTTTTAGCACTTTCTGTATTTCGATTAATCGAAATTTTTGGATTTCAGATCGATTAATCGAAATCTGGGTAAAATTGATCGATTTTCGATTTCTTTTGATCATCGTCCCATCACTAGTCCACGGTAATGAATATTTGCTGAAGGGCACGCACAGTAAGCAATTTCAGCATCGTAGGTAAATAGGTGACTAATTTGAGCATTCGGTGGGACTATAGCCAGCAGCAGTTATCAGGATGACACATGATAATAATATTATTATTCAGACTTTTCCGCCATTTTCTCCTTTAGCCTGCACGTTTAAAATTCTTTAGCCTTTACGTTTGTGCTTTAGCCGACGCGTTTGAAGTAGACGGACTGTTTGATTCCCACAAATGTATAGCTTTAACAAATTACACAATAGGAATATAATACAATCGACGTTGTCTGACCATCTTAAAACATACTTGTAGACATCTAGACATCAGAAACAACATCTCTTAATGATTACAAATCGAAAAACTCGACGATTAATGGGAATAAATCAGTGTTTTATTAGGTTAGGGATAGGCGGCAGATTTATAACTTTGGCATAACAGGACAGGCTGAGGTGTTTTTATTTTTTGTTCTAGACATCGCAGTCTAGAAAATTACTTTTTGAATACTGCAAAGTTGTGAATATACTGAATTAAGTCCTCATAAGTTTGGATTTTGACACTTTGCATTATAAATGTGCTTCTCTGCATAGCTGTGCAGTGATGATTTGCCACATACATGTAGAATATGCTGCTAAGAAGACTTTCTTATCAATATGTTCACTGTTCTTAAAGATCAGTTTTAATTTTATTTGCTATTACTGCAGGTGGTGTTGTGCCGTTTGGTGGCCCTAAAAATAACCCCGTACATCATCCAAAGTGCAGATTTAGTCCAGTTGCCAAACATGGATTTGGCCTGTGACCTGGAAATGTGTGCCGCATAAAATGTTTTTATGGATTTCACTTCTTGATACCTTTCAGATGAAGAATCCGAGTGATGCCACCTTGGCATCATTGAGCGTTTTGAAATATTCCAAAAATTCAAAATGGCCGACAAATGGTGGAAAATTTTGCAAAAAATCAACATAATACATGTATGTGAAGCAAAAAGCTCACTTCTCTTGTTGTCCTTACTGTCTTCTTCTGGTTCATCTGACCATGCCAGTTCAAAAACTGCATCATGTATTGTTTGAAAAAATCAAGATGGCGTCCAAGATGGTTGGCATAAACAAGAAAACAGCATCCCAGAGTTGCATATACTCAATGGTTTGTGTTAAAAATGCTAATTTTATGTTCTTAATAACAAAAACACCATTATTTAATTATATTTATGTTTTGACGCTCCAATCATAACAAAAAGGCAAGATGGTGACCAAGATGGCCGCCGAAAAAACGATACAGAGAACTTGGTCTCTAATAAATTGTCTTAACTTTCTTGTTTTTGACTTTACTTTATTTTGTTAACAGATCAAGTTCGAGTTTAGTTCTGACCCAACATCATAGCAATGATGCAAGATGTACGTCAAAATGGCCGCCTTAATCTTAGTATAAGGGAAAATGGCCTCTGGTTCAAAAAGCTTATCTAAATTTATATTTGTTAAGTTTTAAGTAAGCAGATTAAACAGAGGGATGCAAATCTACATCATATAATGAACGATAGAATAGGCGTTTTATTCTAAAATCGAGATTAGGTATTCGACTGTGTCATTACCATTGTAATAATAAGCCAAATTCATCAGCTATATTGTCCACCTATTGCAACAATTGTTTCTTCAATTCAATTGCATTTGCAAAATACTGTACAGGCTAATTGATTTATGAAGCGCCTATATTTCGATGATGAACATGGTTGTTCAGAAGCATACCCACAGCAAATCATTCTACTTGAAGTATACTATCTGTTACTGGAGCATCACTGTCTGCTGTTGTAATTGGCACAAGCGCTCAGACTTAAATTGGATATAAGACCATGCACCCTTGACCAAGCATGGATTATCAAATGGATGTCTGAACATGTGTTGGTTTCACATTGTTTTGGTAAACGACTGTGTATATGGTGATTATATGCAATAAGCTTTGGAGTGTTTATTAGCATTTGCTTACAAGTTTTACATTAAACCATATATCTTACAGAAATAATTCTACGTTGCTGCCATAACATCCTCCAAATGCGATAATTCCCCTGATATTATCTTGTAAAGGCTTATTCAGTTTAAGCTTGTCAGGTATGAAACCCTTTGACATTGATTTCAAACTGGACTGCAAGAAGGAAGCAGACCATGGTCTGATGTTTTACCACTTAAACCAATATTTATGGTCCTTCAAATGTCCCTTTTATATGGCCCATTCCCTTTCGCATTAATGTTTTCTCAGCTCTTAAAGGGACTTGGTTTTACTTTTTATTCTTTTCGGTTTACATTGATTGTCGATATTTAATCTTGAGCAATACATTGACGTTCGTGTGTGGCGCTTACATAGTTTCCTCAATGGTTCGCAACCATTTCACTTCTTGCCATTGTTACGCTATGTCTACACTATGCCTCACCTGAACAGCGTTAGCGTTAGGTCCGAACACGATCAGCAAGTGTGCTTTTGATCAGTCTGTGATATCACAGCCCTTCTTCAATGTGAGATGGTCACAGTTGCATGCACAATCAGGAAATACCTAAATCATCGTATCTTTTAAACATTGGTTTTAAAGATGTCATCTGCTGAGAAGTTTGAATAGTGTTGAGAGAATGCTAGTGCTTTTTGTCAAACCTCTTGTCTTGCTGGAGAGAAGTTTTGGTTATGCTTTTAATGCTACAGTCAAAGTGACAATGGGTTGTCCACAGAAAAGAACAGCCCATCGGTGACGACTGTATCAGGCCAGCGCAGTGTATGTGGATTTCTCAACTTGTACATTTTGCTTTCAAACAAATTGTGTGTTCGTAATCCTCTTGTCCCCGCTGTCCACAAAATTAAAGAATGCTGGGAGCCAACTCCTGAGGGTATACCGTGGCAAGGTAAATCTACCTGGAAGTGTCTTGAATAAATAATCTTTGCTTCAAATGCGCTTGTGGCTTTTACTTAAATGAGCTTTGCGTACCGCTATTGTAATAGCCATAGAAGTGATCAAGCGATCATCGTTTGGAAACTTTCCAGCCAACTTTTTCAAATTCATCCATCAATTTAAATCCATGCGCTAAGAAGACTGGGTCAAGGTTTACACGCGTATTTATTTGAAATGTGACAGCAGCATATTGTATATAAAGTTGTGATGTTGTATTTTCCAATATTCAGAGTTTCTATTCACCTTTTTGAACTTTTTCTGTTCTTAGCATTAGCGTCAGTTCGACTCTTCCTTTCATCTTTGTGAACCAGCTATATCTGCGTTTCTCAGGCTGTTACATCCTTTCCAAATATGTTTCAGACCAAGAGCCTAGCGATTTATAGCTCTACTGAAGGCTTCACTAAATTATCTTTAAAAATGTAGTCCTCTTTTCTTCATTATTATATTTAAACTGTCAATGTTACGAGTACTTTCATTTAGTGGGGTAGTTTATTTGCTTCCCTCCCTTTATTCTGCTAAATCAATATGTAACACTTACATTAAACTGATGTTTTGATCAGTGAAGAAGATCTCAGTCGTATTATACAAATACGCCCCAGTATCATTTTGCGGTGTCAAAACAAAATTCGAACATTAAACTGCGATGTTTACACCATAACATGATCATTTCAAATACAAGCCATTCAGTATTTACAACACTGGGATGCTGCTGTAGCCAGAGAACATTAAAGCATGAATATGGTGATCATTTTGGTCATCATCTTGTTTTATTATTATCATGTTGGGTCAAATATAATACAAAAACACTTAATTTGTCAACATAATTTGAACATTTGAATTACAAAACATTGAGCAAATGTAGCACTTGAATGCTGATTCAATCAGAAATTATGTACTCATATATTATAATTATGGCGGCCATATTGGCCACCATCTTGGCTCATTTTTATAATATGGGAATAAACAATAAAACATGCTGCTCACAACATTATATGTAGATCAGCTGGCTATCCTGCACTCCGATACACTTCGTGACCTCGCTCCTCTCCCGTGACAGCTTAGCATAGGTTGCCTTTAAACTATGGTCGAACAGATTATGGATATCGTAAGAAGCTTATAGCTGCTTTCTTTGGTGATAATTATTAAAATTTTTGTTATGTCTTGTTATAAAATGCATAAATCTTTGTGTAAACATCTGGTTAGCCTGCATAATTTCAATAAATTTTCAAAAAGCGATCGATTTTCTACTTTTTGTCTCATAGTTTACAGTAGTCTCCCCTTATCTATTTATAGACGTATGTAATAGTTTCAACAGAAAACATTAAGTATTTTATGAATCTGCGTCATTTTACATCTGGAATATATATAATTAAGTCCTATCAGTCAGAAAAGATACAGCATAACATAATTTTCAATTTCTTTGGAGTCTTCGATGATTTTTCATTTTCGACTAAGGGCTCAATAGAAGTCATTTCCGTCGGTATGGAGAGGTCTAACGGAATACCGATGGAAATATTCCGTCTACATTATATGAGCATTTCAAACGCGTTACATTCAGTATATTTTGAACAGGAATGGTGTTTTAATCAGAGAACACAATCTTTTAAATTATAATTATGGCGGCCATTTTGGTCGCCATCTTTTTTTAGCTGTTATGATGTGAAAAATTAAGCACTTAAGTATTATGTGTACAACAAAAATGGATTTCAAAGCACAATACACTGTTTTATGCAGCACTTGAATGTCGTTTTATTACGAAAATATTGCTTTTAGTATGATTGTGGCAGCCATCTTGTCCGCCATCTTGCCTGATAATGATGACATGAGGGTCAAAACTAAGAATTATCTTTAAGTATTGTTTACAGCGTAAATTCAGCATTTTAAACTCAGAGAAATGAGTTTATCAAACCCTGGGATGCTGTTTTCTTGTTTATAGCGACCATCTTGGACGCCATCTTGACTTTTTCAAAACGCTCAATGATGCCAGGGTGGCATCATGCAGTTTCTGAACTAGCATGGCCCAGTGAACTGGAAACCACAATAAAATTTCATGCGGCACCATCTTCCAGGTCATGCTGATGGCTACTGGACTAATTTCTTTTTCTTTAAGAGTCCTTTGAGATCAGTGAATTTATTCTGAGATACATGAACATCTATAGGAAATTAATCTGTTTAGATTCATTTCTAATCAACGTTTAATATATATGTATTTGGTCCAATTTGGATAATGCTAGACTTTTTGTTGACGATCCTGTTGTAAGTTGCAAATTTACAGTAATTCTCTTTGGCTGTATGTTGTCAAATCTAAAGGGTCACTGAAGAGGCTTGAGAAGCCGAAATCGCGGTATGACCTACCCGTTTCTCATCAATATGTTCACTGCTCGCAAAGGATATCAGTTTATTTTTTATTTGCTATTATTGCAGCTGGTGTTGTGCCGTGTGGCGGCCCTAAACAGTATCCCTGTACAACGTTCATAGTGCAGATTACATTTTCCTTTCTGTCCTTTGAGATCAGCGATGATATTCTGAGATACATGTATGAAAATTATTGGTTAAGAATCATTTTCTAATCAACGTTTTATACATTTAGCCCCATTCGAATAATAATAGTCTTTGTGATGACTACCCTTTTTAAAGTTGCAAATTTACTGTAATTTTCTTTGGCTCCATGTTGCAAAATCTAAAGGTCACTGATAAGGCTTGTGTAGCCGAAAAAGCTGTATGACCCACCCGTTTCTCATCTGAAGCACCGCTGTTAAAGGATCTCAATTTTATTTTTTATTTACTCAATCTAGTACTTCTTGAAATGTTTATTGTCATGTCATCATGGTCAAAGGTCACTTTGATTACATTTTCCGTTATCTGAACAACAGAACAGATAAATGGGTCATGCGGAGGCGTAGTGTTGACATTTCAGATAAATGATCTTCTATCATTTTTTTCAGTTCAGCTTTCCTACTTTGGTTTCGTGAACAGCAAATTGGTTCTGATTGTAACTGTGCAGATAACAGTTATCTTACAAACGTAATAATCGGGTTAGGTGGTGTTGCAAATACGGAATTGAAACGTTGGAAATTAGATTTGCATGCTTTAGGTGATATCTTGTATCACATTAAATGCAATGTACGGTTTAATACGATTAACTGCAAAAGTACTGATTCAAATATGCGTACATTACACTCCTGTGGAATGATAAACTATTGAAGTTGATACACAAAATTTGTCGTTCCCTTATATTGAACCAGAATACAAATGGGGCATAGCAATGTGGTGCCTATAACATTGACTGACATCATGTAAACGAGAATGACCAAACAATTTCAAAGATTTATCTATGACCAAGACATTGATATCAAATGTCATTTTGTCGGTGATCGGTTTATATTGTGCGTAGCATAACTAGAATTTAAATTAATTGCTATGAATGATCAAAATAATTGTTTCTCTTTTTTATCTGTGTAGTCAGCTCACATTCCACTGGTTTGGCTATTCTATATTAGACAGATGCAACTACAATTCAAAGAACAAGGTGATGGAAGCATTTTTAAAATGAATTCTAACACGACGTTATCGTCTTTCCAATTGAACCTAATGGAAACGTCACCGTTTGCAAATAAACAATAATTCACTGTAAACAAAATTACGTGCGTATGGTGGCGATTTTGTGACGTCGCACATACACATTCATGTCCGCCGAGAATGAGTCCACTGGAAAACATTTTGAAATATTATAAAAATTAAAACTGAGATCCTTTAAGAGCAGTGAACACATTAATGAGAAAGGTGATGGGCCATACCGCGGTTTCGACTATTGAAGTCTCGTCAGTGACCCTTTAGATTTGGCAACATGGAGCCAAAGAGAATTACTGAAATTTAGCAACTTTCAACAGGGTAGTCGATACAAAGACTAGTGTTATCTAAATGGGGCCAAACATATTAAACATTGGCTAGAAAATGAATCTTAAGCGATAATAAATTTCTGAGTTCTCAGAATATCTTCGCTGATCTCAAAGGACCAAAAAGAAAATATAACCTGCACTATGGATGATGTACGGGGAGACTTTTTAGGGCCGCCACACGGCACAACACCAGCTGCAGTAATAGCAAATGAAAATTGAGAGCAGTGAACACATTAATGAAGCAATTTTAAGTCGTGTTAGAATCAAAACAATTTTACTTACGGTGAATTATCTTTGATTTACGCTGCGCCGTCGTGAATTAATACACCGCAATCTGCCTTCCAACATCACGCGTTAATCACGATAATTCACTGTAAAGTAAAATTATTTCTTAATAATGTAAATTATAATGTAGAAACTAAAATCATACATCGTCACACAACTTAGTATACTTAAGGAATTAAAATACGCAACACATAAAATTTCAGTATGTATTTGACGTTGTAATAAAATCTCTTTTAGATATGTCTTGCAGACTACTTGTGGCATGTGATGAAATGTGAAAACGTCATTTTATTGACAAAATTGACGTCAATATCCATGAAACTTGCAAATTATGACGTAAACGTTGGGATGAATATGCCAAATATTGTGCATGTTTGGTAATCTGACGTCGACTTGATAATTTGCAATAAAGATTGACGCGATTGCTTACTTGAATGCCGTCCCATGTTGCTTTTAAGTTGGCACATGGAATGCAAAAGTGTACAATAATGAATAAAGAGCAATTTACGTCATTTGGATTATTAAATGTGGGTCTTTTGTGCTTATAAGGTCTTTATGGAACCGAGAGGCGACGCAACATGCTTTTCAAGCAACAGTGACGTCACATGTACTGTAGAATTGGGACTCTTAGCGGTTGTTTTGTAATTGACGTTGGTGACGTTAAACGTCCCAAACATAATCTAATGCTTCCAACGGGTCAATGAATACATCTGCAATCACTTTTAACAGTTTTAGAATCAACAAAATTGCGTTTGGTTCAAAGTTGACTTTAACTGATTATTTCTCCAGCGCGTGCCTCGGTTGGTCAGTGTGGTTATGCGCACGCTATCAAGCATATGTAACAGCCATAGTGACTAAACCTGCAGTATTTTGACGTTCAGATGCTGCTTTCATGTGATAAGATTGGATACACGACATGCTTGCAATACAAAGCCAGTCTACAATACCGCACAGTGTTTGTTGCGTTTCTTTATTCCTTAAGTATGTGTTTGCAAATGTCCTAAACAAAAGAAGGAAAACGTTAATAATTGGTTCTTCCATGAGACTAGAAAATAACGTCAGATGACGTTGACCAGCAATCAATCAGTCGGGATAAATGAACACTGAATTAGAGAAATGTCACCCTTAAACATATCATCTAAAAGCATGCTGTCTCAAAAGTGAGGCAATTTCCGTTTAGGTCAATCGGATCATTTATAACTTAACTTAAGGTACTACAGACTTTCTTCTTAACCGACACACGCCTTTGGTTTCGTTTTGTAGATTTAACAATATTAATTACAGCGTCTCTACAATTTAAGCATCTAGCCATACTAGATGGTCAATCAGCTTCGATTGTGTTTCCCGAGAGCATCCGAAAAAGTTTTTGTTTATCACAAAACGATTCTGACTTTCGTTTTCAGAGCAAATGAGGTCTAAAATCTACTCATATATTACCACAAAATTAACCACAAAAGTCAATTATGTGTACAACTGTTTCGCGTTGTTGTATTCCAGAGCTGCTTTCTTGACCTTAAATGTATTTTTGATATTACAATTATTCAAATTAAATTATAAAACAAGGCATGCATATTTATAAACTAGATAGGACATTTTGAGTAGATCGTAAGATGATTTTATTTTTATATATTTCCGTAGGCTGAACGTAAAAATTATATCCATTACCTAAATCGTAAATCACCGATATGAAATGGAATATTTCCCCTAGTGCATAAGGAATCTTACAGAGCTAGTACATCATCCATAGTGCATATTATATTATTTCTTTAGATCCTTTGAGATCAGTTACAATATGAAGAGTATTAAAACGTTACGTTTAGAATAATCTTCTAAACAATATTCTAATTATTTGACCCCGTTTAGGAGTGTGTCTTTGATTTAGACTTACCTTATGTAAATTTTGCAGTTTATTTATCTTGCTATCGTCGCCGGTTTCTCAACGCGTATTTTTTTCTATTGTATGTCGCTTTTTTGTTTTGTTTTCCATATTTTGATTTATGAACGTGAAAAAGGCAAGAACCAGGACTTGGCACAATCATAAACGTTTGCATCTCAATAACTAATCGGGAAATAACTAAAGCAACAAATACATCATATTCATTAGGTATACTTGGTGCATCAAAAGACAGATTTAAGCCACCTAAACTAAAGCAAATTTATCATGTATTTGTATAACCATAATGGAATTATCCACATCACGTACTGAGTCTGACACCAAAACGACAAACCGCACGAACATCGGTATTTTAAGCATGTGGCATTTCCTCTTCAGTGTTTTTTTTTTTAAACTTTACTTTAAGTGTTTGAGCTGCAAAGTTGATGCATTATACTTCCTGTACCATAAGAGTTCTACCCCACATGTTGACTTGTACCTGCCCTATACGTATGTAGGGACATGTATAGGCTAATGGAAAACGGGCAGGATTCTGCCCGTGAGACTTCAGCGAGATTTCACGAGATTTCGATTAAATTGCATAATTCTTTAAGTTCCTTTCATTATTTCGTAACGTAAGTCTTTGGAATGACGATTAAATAAAGAATGAACGCTGGAAATAACAATTATGGCTCAAAAATCAATAAGAAAAAATATCTTAATGATTTGCATAATATTTGAAATTATGTTACGCTAGGTTTGATTGGAATATCGATTTTTTAAGAAGCCAATGAAAACCAAGGAGACAGTTACCTATGCCAGTTGTCACTTTTGGTGATAACGGGGTACCAGTTTACCCCACATGTTCGGTCACCGGACAACCTATCTAAAGATATATCAAATTGCACGAGGAAGAGGCAGCCATGCCCGATTAGGTGTGTACTACAGTAAAATTAGCAAGTAAGAATCGTAGATTTTCCAACAGCTTGCACCAGAGGCATAAATTTGTTTTGAATAAGAAAACAAAGTGGGTGTCGCAGAATGAATATAATTCAAGACAATCGACATATTGATTAGGCAAAATTAGCGACGCAGACAACAGATTTATCACATCAAATTAAACCGTCTTACCGATAGCAGTAACATATGTTTACACGGGGTACAAAATATACTGTCTTGATGTTCGTTTTTTTTTTTTTTTTTTTTTTTGTTTTTTTTTTTTTTTTGTTTTTTGTTTTTTCAAGACTACCTATGTCTAACAGCGTTTCTATAGCATATTCATGTCACGGGATGACCCGGTCTCTGTATTTAATATTTTTCAAGGATTTCTCTGTAGCTTGACCAATCAAACCAAAGGTCCGATCCACCGACATGCAATGAAGAGGAATGCAAAGTATCTAAGTTCGTCGTGGTTAAGTTCTTCATAAATGCTGTATGTCACAGCCAATCGTTGCTCAATTGAATATTATTTTGCATACTGTTGCTATAGTACACACATTTCAATTGTTCCACATTTTCCTAAATATAACCTTTAAAACGCCTAGTACATGGATTCAGATAGTCATTATAGCAAATGCATAATATAACTGGACGTTATGAATTCAGACATTTATCTGAAATGTCGACTATAAAACTTGGAAAACGTTTTGTGAAGGTAATTATACCGATAGCTTACTTAAGAAGTTTATTACGAATGTTATAGTCAGCAATATACATGTATGAAGAAAGCAATGACAAGGATATTTATTTTTCTTTCTTTAAACGTATACTGTCAAACGCCTTCTCAGGCATTCTAGACAGGTGCGCGCTGTCAGTGCTGAAATATACAATACTTACCAGGTCTGGATCATCTCGGAAAATTGCGATCGAAATTATCGCGTATTTACACGACAATAATTTCCCGTCTCAAGGGGAATGACTATTTCTGACTAAATAATGATTAAGAATGAAGATTCGAAACGAATCGGAAATGGCTGATCGCGCAATCACGCGGTCTTCGATACTTGAGGTGTGGGCTCCAGCAGTAAGGTCCCCATCTTCAAAAAAGATTACAACACAGAAATAAAAGATTACAAACAAATATTTTACTATCTGAAACTTTAAAATGATGTAAAAATGGTAAGTATAAAAATTCCGTGATTATACCGGCAGATGGTTGAAATCCTCGTTCGTTTTGCAAAAATTTTCGTCTGCTTACCTCTGTAGCTTCCCTCCACGTGGCCCGATCACATCCGTAAAAGCCGTGTCGAATGTTAATACATGGAACCGTCGCGCGTCTGCGCGATAATTTCGATCGCGATTTTCCGAGAAGATCCAGACTTGATTACCAAAGTTCCGTCCTGTAAACCTCGTTGAAAAACATTCAAAATTACAAATAGGTACTGATACAAAAAGAACATACATTTACATGTACAAAGCCGACTGAGAAGGTATTTGTCCACATATTGCAACTTAGTTTGTAAATAAGTTAAATATACTGATAAACATTATAATTAGATAAAGAAACATAAAGCAAATAGAATCGGAAAAGAGGTACTGCACTGAATATGTCTGCAAAACATAATGCAGAACTGTCCAGGATTCCCTTTTTAGCAATTACTGAAACATAAATTGGAAACTCCTGTACTCGAACAGTGTATCTCTCATTTGATAGGACTGATACAGGGTTACATGACTTCATGAGCCACTTGTGGTGACATGGCGTCTCGAAATAAACATCATATATGTCTTAAGATTATTTGCCGTGGGGCTGAACGGAGATCACTGATTGACAGACCATAATAATTACTCTTCTCTTCACATATTGACAGACCATAACAATAACTCTTCAAATGGTATTTTTGTGATCAATTATTTTATAAAACAGAAATGATACTTAAAGAAGGCACTGATCAGGAATTGTCACAAATATAACAAATTCTGAAATGAAACCATCAAAAGAAATAACAAAATAACATCATTTTATAAATGCCTACAAAGAGACATACATTTATCCTAGTGAAACGTTCTTTACAAAATATGTTAACATTACAAGTAGTACTACGCGTGTAATAACGTAACATAATTCATATCAATACAGAATTAACTGAACTAAAACAAATAAAAATACCAACGAACCCCCTCTTCCAAAGAGAAAAGTAAAATTCATTGTACCTTAGATTAAGTGAATGGTTTTCTTTAAGGAAGGTAAACGCTCGTCCAGTAAATCTCTTTGTAGTAGTTTCGTAAAAAAACAAGCAAGAAGCCATGACACCAGAAATAAACACCCGAGTGTTCTCAATAAAGTAGTTATGACAAGTCTGTTGGAAGAAAAAAATTAAACAGAAAGACTCGGTTACTACTACCATAATCGCCTTTGCATCGAATGAATAGAATATAAAACATTAGTACGTACTTTAAAAACGTTGTCGTCAGTATTGTGCCTGTCTTTCGTCGTTCGTTCACATAGAGGGTTAATGATTTTAATGAAGATGCCAGATAATGTGACCAGTGGCATCATCCTTTCATGTTGTACCGTTAGATTACATCGCATTGATTACATCGCAAATATCTATAATAAGTCCATTATTTACCGAGAGCTAGAAACGCTTTTATCTACAGACATTGCTTTAGGCATATACAAAACATTATAATTAGCTAAAAAGCCGACACATCACCATGTGTATCGAGTAAATTGTTGTGTTACAGTGAGAATCGTTAGTGTCAAAGTCTACGTTTTGCTTGCGTTTCAACAACTATATAGTTTACTGTGTATCAAGGGTTCAGTTAAAAATTATGAATGTATGAAGGACGCCTCTGGCAATTTGATTCGAAGGTTTAGTTCGACCTCTCTTAAGGATGTTCATTGCCAACATTTCACATTTCGGAACTTCCGGTTTTTATTTGTGTTGAATATCTCGTAAACGGTTGCAGATATTTTCCTAATATTTTATATTTGGATACATATTGATGATATGCATTGAATGAGCCATGAAAATTGTCAATATCAGGAACTTCATTTTTCACCCATTTTCTGCACTTTTTCAGAAAATTTTAGTTGTCAGTAAAATTTAGGGTGTAGGGTAGATTAAAATTGCATATTACACATCTTAAAATAAATTGCACTTGATCTTTGTTTATTTTAGCAGCAGTATATGTGTACATTGTCTTCTAAGTCAGTCTTTCTGTCTTTAATGTGCTAGTTTTAAAATTTTGGGTGGTTTCATGAAATGGGCTTTAAGGAATAAAACAGCCGAAAAAGGCTTAAAATGGCGATTTTCAAGTTGTTGGTGCTCTCTTATATGCACACTACCCTATATGTTTTTTTCTTTTATTCGAACAATATTACCAAGTTCTATGTTGTGTGAAAATACAAGAAAAAAATTGAATCTACAAGTATGGGTTTGGCACATTTCAAAATATTGATTTTTTCCGACTTTTCAAGTATGGGAGTAGGGTTGGAAAACGACTCGTAAAGTTTTGTCATCCACTTCAAGTTGCAAATTTTCTATGCTTTTGGTCCAAAATAGTCTGCATTACGTAAATATTATGACTTTTGAAAGCTTTCTGGGTGGGTGAATTTTTGTTCAAGGCGGGTATAATTCAAAGAATTAAAAATTAAATCAATTTTAGTAAATTTTAAATATGGTGTTCAGAGGTCTCATTCACAGGCCTGTAGCTTGAAAAAAAAGCACACTACCCTATACTTATTTTGTTTTCAAATGTATTGTATAGTATTTTGGAAACAAAAATGATTGGTTAGAAAAAAGTTTGAATACTTTTTCATTGGCAGCGAACAACCTTAATATGTCTCAAGAGTGTATGACTGACCTGCTGTCTGGGTTGAAATGTTGTATTTTATTGGCTCAATTTTTGGTTTTTCAAGCCATGCTTTGATATTACATGACCTGTTCCATTTTTATTATCTAAACAGTGATAACAGACATAAACAGGAACAAATAAAGGAAGAACCGCCTTAAAACGGTGAAAATAATACGAGCTTCTGTCAAACAAAATTCATAGACAGACCGAATTCAATTCAACATTTTCATGACACACAGGAGAAGACCAAACAAAGTGACTTCAAAACTATTATCAGTTGAGATACATTTTAACCAGCATGTTGTGTATTTGGTCCCATTTGGATAATACTAGTCATTGTATCTACTACCCTGTTGAAAGGTTAATTTTCTTTGGCTCCATGTTGTGAAAAACAAGGCTTAAGTAGCCGATATATGGTACATGTATGACCCACCCCTTTCTCATTAATATGTTCACTTGGCTTAAAGGATCTCAGTTTAAATCTTTATTTGTTATTACTGCAGCTGATTTTGCGCCGTGTGTCGGCGCTACAAGTCTCCCCGTATATCATCCATAGCGCAGTTTTTATTTTCCTTTTGGTCCTTTGGATCGGCTAGGATATTCTGATACATTTTAGATACATTTTCCAACCGAGATGTAATATATATTTGGCCCCACTTGGGTAAGTATTATTAAACTAGTCTTTGTATCGACTATCCTCTTGAAATATGCAAAATAACGGAAATTATCCTTGACCCTAGTTGTCGAATCTAATGACGATTTGAGATCATTTGTCTCAATTTGGATAATACTACTCCTTGTATCGACTACCCTTTTGAAAGGTGCAAAATTACTGCATTTCTCTAAAGTTTCACTGACGAGGCGTAAGAGCTTTACTGCCCTTAAAGGATCTCAAATTCCATATTTCGTTAAATACAAAACATGAACATGAAATTACACGTTTGGAATAAACGCATTATTCAAAGTTGTATTCAAAGTGGAACGACTATATAACTGTAGCGGATTTACCACATATGAACGACCATTACTGAGTTTATCATGGTAAAATACCCGTTTCAGCACATACATGTATTCCGGATCTAACCATCTTTACTGAACAGGTTGAATGCTCTGTCTTCTCATTTAATCAAGTAAATCTGACTATTAGAAAACTAGACATTTTTGTAATATAATTCTGGGGGATAGTGTATTTTTACACAAGCGTCGGATTTCCGTAACCAAATCTGTCCTTGTAGACATTTAACATGATATTATCAGGCTAGTTCAATTTGATGTGAGTCAGATTGTCTGTCTTAATGGAACATCAACTCTAGTGAAATCAGCGTCTAAGCTCTCACTGAATTAATGTCAATTCCACATTAAATCGAATTGTGTATTGGTTTTAGTACTATTTACAACGGACAGAATTAAGAGGGACGTATTCATGTATTCCAGTATTTTTCCATTCATGCCGTAATAAGATAATTTATTTGCAGGCGGACTTCGAAATGTCAATTAAGGAGACAATGATATAGCGTGTAATAACTCCAGACGTATATTTAAGAATTACGAGTATGCCGAAACAAGTTTAAGACGTCAACACATTCGAGTTAGGACAATGAAACGAGAAGTGGTTTAAGATTTTCATGAAAGGTGTGGATGCCAACAAATAGGCAGACCTCATACACAAATGAGCCGCCCCATGGGAAAACCAACAATTTGCATGGGCGAAAACAAAGGCGCAGATCAGCTTCGCGGTAACCGCGAAGCTGATCAGCGCCTTTGTTTTCGCTACTCGGATAGTACAATTCCTCTTCTACTTAAATCCGAAATTTCAAGCTTCTAGCTCTTTTCTGTGCTTGTACAGGCCGGTTTGTGTCGGACCTGTTCGGAAACCACATTGTTGGTTTTCCCACGATGTGGCTCAAATAATTTTAAACAGAAAAATCTAAAACGTCTTGATTTTAACGTTCACTCTTCACAGTTCCATCGAAGATTATCATACATATACTTATTTTTTTTTAAATTCCTCCGAGAAACTCCGCGAAACCGACTTTGATCGACAAATCAAGGTAATTACCTTTCTCGGAGAAACACCGAGAAATTTCACCGAGAAACACCGAGGAATTTCCCGCAGACGATTTTGTCTACCTGGCTTATTTCGCTGTGTTTCTCCGAGAAATAAAAATTTCGCGTTTGCCATGGTTGCGGAGAAACGCGAAATATGTTGTTTTTTCTTTACCGGGAGTGTATCATCTATAAGCCTTCTGTCCCAAAAGGTAATCACTTTCCGAATCAATGAACTGGAACATATAAAGTCAGGATCAATAGATATTTCTTCTCAGTTTATATGATGGGTGCCTTTGCTTTCAGATATTACATCGCCTCTACAACTAAAAATGAGACTGACCATTAATCTAAAGATATATCCGTGACATAGACACCGATATCATAATTTAGGCAGTAAATGTCAATTGTGTGATCGGCATTATGCGTCAATAATCTTAGTGCTTTACCAGTTGATGTGAAAATCAAAATGATTGCCTATTATCTAAAAGTTGTAACTTTGATGCAACTGTAAGGTTTAAAACTTTTTACACTGTTCTTATCCATTAACGCGAATTGGTCAGGAGTATTGCTTTGTTTAAGTTAATGGATGTACAATGAGACCTTTTGGGGTTGGAACATTCTAGCTCTTCCCGAGTCACAAAATATCCTCTTTAGGACAAAAAACTCTAAACGTCATACATCGTAATCTATGTCTGGGACATTGCATTCGCAACAGTGCAAAACAAAAGAAAGAAAACGCCTACAGTTGCATCTGTATGTATGACAATGTCAGATTGCGCCTGGATTACACTTACCAGCAATCAATCAGTCAGGAATAATTAGACACCGCAAAATATGTCAACCTTTAATATATCTAAATGCTTGCTTTTATCAAAACCCTGATTGGCAGACCTACGCAATTACTCTTCGGTATTATTTTGACAAGCTATCGTGCGAATACAGAACTTTTACGTATAATACCATTTTATAAACATGTCGAATCAAAAGTCGTTTTGCTTTCAGGCAAAAAACGGGACAATGCAGGTCACGGAGAGCTGACAATACACAGACAAGGATTTTAAGAATTATAGGCAGTGTTAAGGAAATGACACTATCATTACAAGTCCTGCTTCGCTGTCTACCTGATGAATAATGCTGTAACCCGGATGTAAAATGGTTGCCGATGGGCTTCCTTAATATTTTCACACAAATAGTGAATAATCGTGGATTTCCCAAAACGAAACAGTAATAACCGTAAGGACAATCAGAAAATATAACATTTTTTTTTGCCTGAAAGCTATCATAAAATCAAAGAAAGACCGTTTCTTTGGTACGTTACAAGTGCCATAATTATTAATTCGGTTTGTTCAAACCGTACAGGGCCTGTAGCTGGTTAATATGGTTGATGATTTCTAATGTAGATGCTAGATTATTTGACGAATGACATCATTACTTCATCCTATACCGTTGGATAACATCGCAAATATAACTTCATTGTTTCCCCGAGAGCTAGATAAGCTTTTATCTACAGACGTTGCTTTAGGCATGTTCACAGCATTATAATTAGCTGAAAACCCAACAGATTGCTTATCATGTGAATCCAGTATTATCTTATGTAAGAATGGTGAGTGGCATAGTCTAACGTTTGCTAGCGTTTCAAGTAGAAGTTGACTGTGTATCAAAGACGCAGTTCGAACTTATTGAATTAACATACTTTATTTATATGAATAAATGCTGGACATCTATGGCAATTTGTTAAGAAGGTTTAGTTCGCCCGCACTTACGATGTCTTAAAAGTGTATAACTGACCTGGTGCTTGGGTTGAGATTTTGTATTTTGTGGGATTTTTTGTTGTTGTTGTTGTTGTTGTTTTCTATCATTTCTCTGGCAGTAGAATGCCCATTTATTTTTATTTTAACAATGAGGTCAGACACAAGCAAGGGCAAATGAACGAAGAACCGCCGTAATACGTTGACAATATATAGTAGCTTCAGTAAATGTTTAAACAACATTCACAGACAGACAGAATTCAGCTCAACTTTTTCTTTACAAACAGCAGAAAAACAAAGCAGTGACTTTATAACTATTGTCGGTTTAGATGCATTTTCTGATCAACATTTCAATATTTTGTCCCTATTGGATGATACTAGTCTTTTCATTTTCATTTTCTTACCAGTGTTTAATATATTTGATCCCATTTAGATAATACTAGTCTTTGTATCGACTTCCTTGTTGAAAGATGCAACATTTCAGTAATTCTCTTTGTCTCCATGTTGCCAAATCTAAAGGGTCACTGACTAGACTTTAATAGTCGAAACCGCGGTATGGCCCATCCCCTTTCTCATTTATGTGTTAACTGCTCTTAAAGGATCTCAGTTTTAATTTTTATTTGCTATTATTGCAGCTGGTGTTGTGCCGTGTGGCGGCCCTAAAAAGTCTCCCCGTACATCATCCATAGTGCAGGTTATATTTTCTTTTTTTTTTGGTCCTTTGAGATCAGCAAGGATATTCTGAGAAATTTAAAAAATAATAATCGGTTAAGATTCATTTTCTTACCAATGTTTAATAAATTTGATCCCATTTAGATAATACTAGTCTTTGTATCGACTACCCTGTTGAAAGATGCAAAATTTCAGTAATCCTCTTTGGCTCCATGTTGCCAAATCTAAAGGGTCGCTGACGAGACTTTAATAGTCGAAACCGTGGTATGGCTCATCCCCTTTCCCATTTATGAGTTCACTGCTCTTAAAGGATCTCAGTTTTAATCTTTATTTGCTGTTACTGCAGCTGGTGTTGTGTCGTGTGGCGGCCCTAAAATGTCTCCCCGTACATCATCCATAGTGCAGGTTATAGTTTCTTTTTTGGTCCTTTGAGATCAGCAAGGATATTCTGAGAAATCAAAAATTTATAATCGGTTAGGATTCATTTTCTGACCAGTGTTTAATATATTTGATCCCATCGACTACCCTGTTGAAAGATGCACAATTTTATTTCCTCTTTGGCTCCACGTTACCAAACCTAAAGGGTCACTAACGAGAATTTAATAGTCGAAACCGCGGTATGGCCCATCCCCTTTTTCATGTGTTCACTGCTCTTAAAGGATCTCAGTTTTATTTTTTATTTATATCTACTACCCTGTTGAAAGATGCAATATTACAGCAATTTTCTTTGACTAATTGTTGTCTAAAGGGTCATTTACGTGGCGTAAGTAACCGTTTGGCTCCATGTTTTCAAATATAGAGTGTCAATGACGAGGCTTACGAACTTTACTACTCTTAAAGGGTCTGAGTTTTGATATTTATTTAAAGACGAAACATGGAAGTACACTTTTGGAAGAAACGCATTATTCAAAGTTGTATTCAAAGTAGAACAACGATATATAACTGTAACAGATCTCCCACAGATGAACGCCCATTACTGAGTTTATCTTTGGAAAATAACAATTATTTTCAGCTCCAATGCGATAATATTCCGGGCCCAATCATCTTAAATGAACAGGTTGGAGACTCTGTCCTCTCATTTAATCTAATCAAGTTAATCTGACAATGAGAAAACTCGTTACAAAAACTGGCCCATGCAATGTACATAGAAATTTAAATTTTTAAAAATTGAAAATTTTCAGTAGTAAATTTGTGATATTTTTCTTACTTTTGCTCAAAACATAGATTGTGGGTACCTCGCCGAGGCGGTTCTAACGAGTACCAACAATCTATGTTTTGGAGCGAAAATAAGAAAAATAGGTGTATCCCTGCATACCCCAGTTTTGTTATATAAAAGTGGGGTTTAAAGGGGGTACATATTGCACGGACATGTTTTCCTGATGTAGACAAGTTTTATAAAATAATTCTGGGTGATAATAATGTTAAATGGAACAATATAGAACATCATCGTATTTTTCCATAAGTGTTATATTTCTATTACCAAGTATGTCCTTGTATTATCAGACTAGATCAGTTTGATTTGATTAAGATTGTCTACTCTAATGGGACAGCAACTCTAGTAAAATCAGCGTCTAAGCTTCATCTGATTTAATGTCAATTCCGCATTAACTGAATAGTGTATTGATCTTTATACTATTGACGACAAACAAAATTAAGATGGACTTATTTATGTATTCCTGTATTTTTCCATTCAGACCGTGATAAGATAAAATTATTTGCAAGCGAATTCGAAATATCAATTAAGGAGACAATGATATAACGTGTAATGAGTCGAGACGTATATTTACGAATTCCGAGTATGTCGAAAAATAGTTTTACAGCTGTAGATGTCAACAATTATGAGATAGGACATAATAGAACGGTGGAGGTTAAGATTTCTTTGAAATGCAGAAGTGTAGGAATATATGCTAAGCAAAGCAAAAATTCAGACATTATACACAAATACTGTTAACGTTTACTCTGGACAGTTCCGCCGACCACACTTATAGTTTGCATTTGAGAAAACATATTTTAGATTTAGATTCATTTTCTAACCAACGTTCAATAAATTTGGCCCCATTTAGATCATACTAGTCTTTGTATCGACTACCCTGTTGAAAAAATACAAAATTACAATAATTCTCTTTGGCTTCATGTTACCAAATCTATAGGGTTACTCAAGAGTTAAGGTAAATGAGTGGCCACCTATTGGGAAAATAGCTGCTCATTCGGCTTACGATATGTTTCATGGTATAAGTACCTGATTGTTAGTTTGGTTTTTTCCCAACTCGGTTTTTGGAGTGGGAATCTTTTTCTGATTGCGCCTTTTCCTGATCTTTGCCTACTTGTACCTTCTTAAGTAGCCAAAACCGCTGAATATGTTCACTGCTCTTAAAGGATCTCAGTTTTATTTTTAATTAGTATTAATTGGAGACGTCAGAACAACATTGCAGATTTGCCCTCTACCATAATTTTAAGTTCAGTTTTTCTATTTTGGTTTCTTTAACATCACTTTGGTTCTGATGATAATATTTTTTATCTTACACATGCAATAATCGGGTTAGGTGATGATGCAAATACGGGATTGAAACAGTGACAATTAGATTACTAGTACGGTTTAGGAGTTATCTTGTATCGTATTAATGCAGTGCACGGTTTAATACGATTAGCTTCAAAAGAACGTAGAAAGCAAGTTAGTCCTTGATGCTCAGACTTAAGTTGCTGATATTAAAATCATTAAAACGTACATGTAGGTATGTTATCACTGACTGTATATACATACACGTTACAGTAAAGTGGATGTTTTGTAACGGTCAATCCATAATCGTATGATATCAGAACTAGAACGAAATATTCGAATGAAAAGGTACACGTAGGCAAAGATCAGGAAAAGGCGCAATCTGAAAAAGATTCCCACTCTCAAAAAACCGAGATGGGAAAATTAACAATCAAGTACTTATACCATGAAAACATATCGTAAGCCGAATTGGCAGCTATTTTCCCAATAGGTGGCCACTCAGTTACTTAAACTTAACTAAAAATATGAAAACATACATAAGGTGCCAACAGCACAAAACATTTTAAAACACCAAAACATAAAACGAAATAACCACCAGAAGTATCGCCTTGGAACGATCAGTAATATAAAATTACTGGCGGGCTTAAATCGATTTTGCATGGCCATAACCTCACCCTCAGCTTCTGCAGTGGTTCATAACATTTAGTTAGTTCTTCGGTCCTCGTGGTGAATCTCTAACTACTCAATGATACATCAAGAACAAACAGTGAATTCAATCACGATAAACATCCTGATGAATCAAAAACGAGGACTCAACAGATTCAGTAAGCTGCCCAACGATGGAGATCCCTGGGCGCCGAATAACTTACCAACCCCGGAGCAAAAGAAAAACACCTGTTGGACCCCGGTGGGCCAAGCAACAAACAAGAACTCCGGCCCCAACCGACTAAAATGAATAGCATTATAGAGTATGACGCTCGACCCACCGGCGTGCAATTAAAGAAGGCAGCATAGTTATCAACCATGATTGGGTTAAAACTAAGCATGCAGACTGTCGCATAATATTTAAGTTATAACCTATACGTCTGTAACGTCTGTAATAATTTGTCTGAACTCTTGGGATGTTGAGTCTATGACATTGCCTGGCAGCAAATAAATGATAGGTCCAAATAAATATAAACTTTAAGATATATTCTAGACCAAAACAACGATATCATATCTTTGCAGTAAATATCAGTTTTTCTGTGATACCTTTATATTATTTGTACACAACTGGAATTAAAACAAAATGCTACGTATAGTACTGCTTGCGGGTGTGCTAGGTGTTTTTTCTTAGGGTACTGCCGTTTTTGTACCATCTACTGATTGGTGCGTCTCATATGAGCTGAAATAATCTTGAAAGTGACGTATAACTGAATTAAAAACACACAAGACACTATATCATAGTATAGTGTACATGTTCAGATATATGTGTATTTATTAGAATGATGTAAAAACTACAGTTTCACGTGCTGTCTCGTGAGCGAACATAATTCATTCTGATATGTATATAAGTGTATTTTAAACAGATTATCAGCTTGATGAGGCTTATTTTGTCGATGTTTCGGTTTGAGTCCATTCGACAGTCATCTGCATTCAATACGAAGTGCGATGGAGGCAATATCCGACATGTGGCTACATTCTGCCAAGCCACACAACTAATTTTGTTTATTGCAGACCTCCAACAGTATTTCAGACATACCCATTGCGATGGTTACGATGAAGGAAATTAATGTGGCAAGACATAAGCTTTCGTTCTGATCATCATTTATTCTGTGTGATAGTATGCGTGCTCTTTACCTGGTGGAATTCAAATAAATATAATTAAAATTAAACTAATACAACAATATTTCCATGAGTTTCTAGAGTGTTTCCATAGAGGACCCCATGTCGTAGTGGTTCATTCAGTCGCCTCGTAAAACGGATCGCTCGTTCAATCCAGCGCGTAACTTCGTATTTCGGTCGAGACTAAGGTCCAGTATGTTAATAGTTGTTATTTGCACGTGAGACCTCGAAAAATCCTCGTTATATGGTTTACATTTAGCATGCATGTATGATGGAATATAAATGTTTTTTTTTTTTTTTTTTTTTTTTTTTTTTTTTTTTTTTTTTTTTTTTTTTTTTTTCTGACACGCGCGAGTAACATCGGAGAAGTTTTGCTATCTGTTACAATACAATCAGGGACCAGAATTACAGTGCTTTCTTAAAGCGTACGCCCACTTTAGTTCTCTTAGATTATTGCCTTTTAACAGAATGGACGCTGGCCTTGTTGGGAAAGAGCTAGTAGTCCTGTTTTTCATGCGTATTGTTGAATTGTTTGTGATGTATTGCGCCGTCATGTCTCTCCCGCCTTGTGTCTATGTTAGGTTGTGAAATTTAATTGTATCGATTCCTGGTCCTTCCATTGTTACTTAATTACAGATAAGGGTCTGATTGTGCTAATTTCTGAGCAGATTCGTTTTTATACAATTTTCGCCCAGTTCAAGAGTTCATATGAGACGGGTAAATCAGTAACAGGGGGAAAAGCGGAGAACCCTGAGAAAACGACTTGGCACACCTACAAGCATGACTTGGTTTGTGTCACCTGTGATTGTAGACTGATCAATGGGGCAGCAACATACGGCGAAGAGATTGGTTGTTGCCAAAGCGATATTGCTTGTTTCAATCAAATTACTTCATTTTATCATATGTTGTGTGATGTTGCGTCAATATTTGCTGTAAGGACTTTTGTTGTATCGCAGGCATTTACCATGGTGCTGGCAGGATCAGTTATCAAGCCACATTGTTGCTTGGCAAGCCGAAAGCAGTTGGTGTTAAGGGCATGTGTTCTTTCGTCCTTTTAAACCAGAGATCGCAGGTTTGATCCCGGGCTTCTTAAGTCTGTCGGATGAGACTATAAACTGAGGTCTCGTTTCCACATGTCATTTGCTGTTGGATTAACGTTAAACCTAAAATCAACAAACCGGTTAAATTTATTATTTACGTAAATTCAGATTGAGTAAGAAGCTTATGTGCATTTATGCTCGCCCGATTCCGGACGCAAAGATTGGCCCGTATGAGTAAGGTTTAGAATGATCAAGGTGTTGTACATGTAGCTCTGTCGTCAGCATGTGTAATACATGTGCACTAAATTGGTGCCTTGTATCATGACGCTAGCATTACAAAACCTTAACTAGTAATATACAGTATTTTGTTTTAATTATCAGATCAAAATTTTCAGTTCAACATTTTTATATTTTCTTATTTTGCTCAAAACAAAGATTGATTGTACACGATAGAACCGCCTCGGTGTTCTAACGAGTACTCACAATATGTGTTTTCAGATGCATGGGCAACCGAAGTTGACCTTGTCGTAATATAGGTCAATGTCAGCCTTGGGTCATGATTTAGGTCAAAATTAAACTGTGTAGATGCTTAATGCCAAGTTTCAAAATCAAAGGCCCACTGGTTCTGAAGAAGAACATGCTGTTGTTTTTTTGTTTTTTTTTTTTTTGTTTTTTTTGTTTTTTTTTTTGGCCATTTTGGTCAAGTTGCCTTGACAATTTATACAAACTTTTGTTCCCCTTCCATGAAGTTTGGCTTTGATCGGCCATGCGGTTGCAGACATGTTTGAATATTTTGGTCATATGCATGTATATACATTGCAGCCCACGGGCCGAAGATGACATCCTCTGGGGACTAAATGTTTTCATAAACATAAATCTTCTGTCCATTTGCATACTCAAAGCAAGTTTCACCCATTTCTATTTAATTACATTTAACTAATTAACCCCATTTAAATGCAACCTAAGTTGACCTTGCCGTAAAATAGGTCAAGGTCACCCAAACGACATGATTTATACAAACTTTGTAGAACTCTATTGCCTGATGCTTCATACCAAGTTTCAAAATCATAGGCCTTCTGGTTCTAGAGAAAAAATGTTTTAAAGTGTTTTTGCTATCTATAGCCAAGGCGGCCATCTTGGCCATGTGTCCTGGACCATTTATGCAAACTTTCGTTCCCCCTTCCTAAGAATCCTCCGCAAGCAGTTTAACTTTGATTTGCCAATCGGTTTCAGAGAAGAAGATCATGGAAATTGTTGACGGACGACGACGGACGGACGACGGGGCATGGCCATCCTATAGACTCGCCTTTTGAGCTCAAGGGCTCATGTGAGCTAAAAATAGGTATACCCCTGTTTACCCCATGTCTCGGAATATGTTATCCTGATGTGGATAACCGACCATGCTCGATATGACTTGAAATGTGTCAAAACGTTGTAAGGCGTAGAATCAAACAATGCACATACAATTAAAGATCAAATAAATGTTTCAAATGTAATCTTGCCATGTACATGTATACATCTATAAAGTTTTCTGTGCGTTCACGACAAACACGTTAAAATGTAGCTAAACAGAACCAATGTACGTATATACATGTCCCAGTATGTAAAAAGTCACATGGCGATAACAAATAGTTGATATCGGTTTTTCCCTCCAACAGTTATGGTCATATGAAGACGGGACCTCGGTTTATAGTGTCACCATAAAGGCATGTGTAGCTCAAAATCGAACAAGCGACCCCTAGTTATACACACGAGTGTCTAAAATAATCCAATTATGTATTGGAAGCTGTTACAATGGTGGCATTTTATTCGCGCCAAGCATTTGTAAAGCCTTTAATGACAAACATAAAAGTTAATATATACATGTATGATGCGATTTTGTAAACATGTCGTGTCAAAGGTCACTTCTGGTTTTTTGTTCCTTTAGAATTAGACAGTTAAATCATCATTGTTACATTGCATATGATTGTTTACGATTTATATATTAAATGGCTTTATGGATTTTCCTTTTTGCATTTTACCAATGCATATAGGTTTTAATTATTTTCTTTTTCATTTGTTTTCTAACCAAAAAATGTCAAAGATGCGACAAAAATTATAAATAGGTCCCTTAGGCATTTCGTTCTCGTGCCCGCTGAGCTAACGAGCCAAATGTCCTTATCAATGTCTAATATTAACTACGTATTTATTCTCGCCATGTGATTTTACGAGGCGACTGACTGAGTCACTGCGAGATGAAGTCTTCTACGGAACGTGCGTGTGTCTGTTTGTGAGTGTCGGTGTGAGTGTTTATGCGCGCGTAAAATTCAGAATAGTGTAGTCCTGTTTTAGGGTTATTAAGCAAGATTCGCAGCACGTAAAGAAAAAAAAGAACTTGATGTTTCTCAATTTTATAAACAATTATTTTCTTGAAAATAAAATTGTGTTAGTTTGAAGTTTATTTATATTTATTTGAATTCAATCACACAAACAGCACGCATACTACAAGAGAATAAATGAGGATCAGAAAGAAAGCATATGGCTTGCAAAAATCTTCTCAAAAATCGTAATAATCGCACCCGATATGGCTGAAATACTGCTGAAGGTCTACAAAACCTCGAATTATTTGTATGGCTATGCATAATGTAGCTAGAATATCGCTCTTATAACATGCAGATGACTGTTGAATAGACTCAAAACGAAACATCAAATAAACCCCATCAAGCTTTCGGGTATCTGTTTGAAATACATGTACATTGTATAAACATGCCAAAATTGAATTATGTTCGCTCACGGGACAGCACGTGAAACTGCAGTTTTTATACCTGATAAATATGCATGTATATGTATCTGTACATGTACACTATACTATTTCAGTTAGTGCCTTACGGCCAAGAAAAAGATTTTAAGTCATTCAGGGTGGCTAACTTATCCTAGTCACACTATTCCTGTACAATCCCTATAAATATTTCTATGTCTCCAAAAAAGAAATATTGACGTGAGGATCGCTTGAAGATCAGCTCTTCTACCAACAACACGATCGAGCTCCCGATTTCAATAGGTTAAAGTTCAACAAGAGAAAAACATATATGTGGGCTGCCGTCTCACACTTCAGTTTCTTTGCGATTTAAGTATTTAATGCACTAGGGCATTTCCTGATTCTTGTATTAGCCAATAAATATAATAAGCTGATAATATACATATTTTATTTCATTAGCTTTATTCAAAGTTTATAAGTTTATTGTCATGTCACAGAGGAGAAAAATAAAGAAAAGAAAAAAAGTGGTCCGATCGGGACTCGAACCCAGACCCTTCGGTTTTGAAGTATATAACGCTACCTACTGAGCTACAAAGCTAGACGTTCTAGACTGTTGAATTTTTCCCTGTTTTATCGAATTCGTCTCCGTTGGGCTGTTAGTAGTTTTGACTGAGTAATTGTTCATATCACCCCTCGTCTTCGTCTCAAATATACCCTCACGAGTCGCCCCCCATCACACAGAAAGTCGTAACCGCACGCGCCAGCATAACTTACGTTCAAAAGTGAAAAATGTCTAATAGACATTTTTCACTTTTGAACGTAAATTTTGCTGGCGCTTGCGGTTACGACTTTGTGTGTGATGGGCGACGACTCGTGAGGGCATATCTGAGACGATGGCGAGGGGAGATATGAAGAATTACTTATTCAAAACTACCAACAGCCCACCGGAGGTGTATTAAATGAGATAATCAAAAAACGAAATTGTCCAGGACGCCTAGCTGAATAGTTCAGTAGGTAGAGTGTAAGACATAGAATCGAAAGGTCCTGGGTTCGAGTCCGGGTAGGACAAAAAATATTTTTCTTTTTCTTTGTTTCTTCCTTCTTTCGCACCTGTGGCAATAAAGCTTAGAAAATTAAAAAGAAATGAAAAAAAAAGAAAAAGAAAATAATATTTTATCTATTGGCAAATGCAAGAATCACAGAATTCACTGCTGCATTTAACCGTAAGTTTCTGGATTAAATTGTCTATTGAGAAGGCAGACCGCATGTATAGGTTTTTATAGGTCTTGATTTTTCACCCATTGAAGCCGATAACTCGATCGTCATTTTCGGCAGAAGAACGGATCAGCGACCGATCCTAACGTCAACATTTATTTCCTGACTGGCTGGAACAGATAATGTGGATAAGCTGACCGCCTGTAATGACTAAAAAATACGCAAGCGTCCCCCGTGGCCGAGCAGTTAAGAGCGCTATTTCATAGTCACTTAATCATCTCACCGATGTGTCTGGTGTAAGTTCGAGACCCACAATGGCCACATGTGAGACAGGCCAAGTTCTGCTTGCGGGTGTGCTAGGCGGTTTTTCTCGGGGTACTCCCGTTTTCGCCCCACCTACTGTTTGGTGCTTTTCATATGAGCTGAAATAATCTTGAAAGGGACGTAAAACTGAATTTTAACAAATACACAAGACACCAAATCAAAAAGTATAGTGTACATGTTCAGATATATGTGTATTATTAGATGTAAACTACAGTTTCACGTGCTATCTCGTGAGCGAACGATGTTTATTTTGTCGATGTCTAGTTTTGAGTCCATTCGACAGTAGGAAGAGCGATGGGGGCAATACCCTACATGTAGCTACAATATGCCTAGCCACATAGCTGTTTTTGTTTATTGTAGACTTTCAACAGTATTTCTGCCATATCGAGTGCGATGGTTACGATGTAGAAAATTAATTTGGCAAGACATAAGCTTTCGTTCTGATCCTCATTTAGTCTGTGTGATAGTATGCGTGCTGTTTCACCTGGTTAAATTCAAATAAATAAATTAAAATCAAACTAACACAATTATATTATTTTCATAAGTTTTTAAAGTGTTTCCGTAGAGGACGCATAGTGTTTCAGTCGCCCCGTAAAGCGGTCGCGCGTCACTTCGCCGCAGTTTACTTTTGATGTTCGCCATTTCACATACACGTAGAAGCAATTTTGGACACTACAAAGTGCACAAATTATTCATTTGTTTCACAAATAATGGTGTATACAGTCTTCACATTGACACATGTGTTTTCTTAAGATTATTGCCTCGTGTATTGTCCCTTTTAACAGAATGGACGCTGGTCTTGTTTGGAAAGAGCTAGTAATTTTGTTTTTTATGCGTGTTGTTAAATTGCTTGTGATGTGTTGCACCGCCATGTCTCTCCCGCCTGGTGTCTATGTTAGGATGGGAAATTTAATTGTATAGATTCTTGGTCATTTTATTGTTACTTGATTACAGATAAGGGTCTGATTGTGCTCATTTCTGATTATGATGATGCGTTTTTTATACAATTTTCGGCCCGTTCAAGATTATTTTAGTTCATATGAGACGGGTAAATAGTAACAGGGGGAAAAGGGGAGAACCCTGAGAAAACGAACTTGCACACTCACAAGCAGGACTTGGTTTTTGTCACCCGTGATTGTAAGACTGATAAATTGGGCAGCAACCTACGGCGAAGAGTTCATTGTCTTGGTGTTGGTAGTTGCCAAAACGATATTGCTGCGCTGAAGGTTGTTTTAATCCATTTTATCACATGTTGTGTGATGTTGCATCAATCTTTGTTGTAAGGACTTTGATTGTATCGCAAGCATATACGATGGTGCTGACACTGATAGACAATACCCGAATACACATATACAGTATACCACGCAGACATTTTACGTGTCCATTTACCGACCTTTTATATATGTAAACAAACGAACCGCCATTCATGATTCTAAAATATATACATGTAACAGGAGAAATTTAATTGTGTTGTGTTTGGCTATTGAAATTTTGTCCTAGGGCCCATCGACAAAACAAAGATCATATCAAGCCGGATCAGTTATCAAACCTAATTGCTGCTTGGCAAGCCGAATGCAGTTGGTGTTAAGGTCATGCCTTCTTTTGTCCTTTTTTAACATTTAAAAGTACGATTTCTATCATGATAAAGTTTATACCGAACCTATTAAGCAAGCCTCCATGGTGCAGTGGTTATTTCACGTGCCTTATAAACCAGAGATCGCAGGTTTGATCCGGGTCTTCTTGAGTCTGTCGGATGAGACTATAAACTGAGGTCTCGTTTCCATATGACCTTTGCTGTTGGATTAATACGCTCAAATCAACAAACCGATTCAATTTATTATTTATTTAAATTCAGATTGAGTAAGAAGCTTATGTGCTTATATGCTTGCCCTGTTCCGGACGCAAAGATGGGTCCGTATGAGTAAGGTTAAGAATGATTAAATGTTGTAGATCTGTCGTCAGCATGTGTAATACATGTGCACTAAAACGGTACCCTGTATCATGACGATATCATTACAAAAATACAGTGTGTTTTTCTAAGTTGAAAAAAAAAATGAAAATTTTCAGTTTTGATATTTTCTTATTTGTTCAAAACATATATTGTGGACACATGATAGAACGAATACTCACAATCTATGTTTTCAGAAGCATAGGCAACCTAAGCTGACATTGTCTTATAATAGGTTAATGTCATCCCTGTGTCATATATAGACTTTGTAGATGCTTCATGCCAAGTTTCAAAATCATAGGCCTACTGGTTCTGAAGAAGAACATTTTTCAATTAATAGCCATGGCGGCCATTTTGGTCAAGTTACCTTGACCATTAACACAAACTTCCGTTCCCCTTCCACGAAGTTTGGCTTTGATCGGCCATGCGGTTGCAGAGAAGATGTTTAAATATTATAGTCATATACATGTATATATCCCCCAGGCAGGAGCAGACAACCACCTGGGTCTTAATGTTTTCATAAAAATAAATCTGCCCATTTGTATTATCATAGCAAGTTTCCACCCATTTAATTACATTTAACTGATTTCTCCATTTAAATGCATGGGCGACCTACATGAAAGTTGATCTTACCGTAAAATAGGTCAAGGTCATCCCAGCGAAATGATTTATACAAACTTTGTAGTGCTTTTAATATTGTTTGATGCTTCATGCCATCTGGTTCTGGAGAAGAAAAATTTTAACGGTTTTTGCTATTTATAGCCAAGGCGGCCATCTTGGTCACGTGACCTGGTCCATTTATGCAAATTTCGTTCCCCCTTCCTAAGAATGCTCCGCAAACAGTTTTAACTTTGATTGGCCAAGCTGTTTCAGAGAAGAAGATCATGGAAATTGTTGACAGACGACCGTACGGACGGACGACGGGGCATGGTCATCCTATAAGCTCACCTTTTGAGCCGAAGGGCTCATGTGAGCTAAAACTAGGTATACCCCTGCATACTCAAGTTTTGCTTTATAAAAGCGTTGTTCAATGGGGTAAACATGTCACGGACATGCTATCCTGATAAGGATAACAGACCATGCTCGATATTACTTGAAATGTGTCAAAACGTTGTGAGGCGTAGAATAAAAAAACTGCGCATAAAATTAAAGAACAACTAAATGTTTCAAATCGTAAATCTTGCCATGTTTACGTGTAAAAAAATTACTGTGTGTTCACGAAAAACACGTGAAATGTAGCTTAACAGAACCAATGTACGTATATACATGCACCAGTATGTTAAAAGTCACATGGCGATAACAAATAGTTGATAGTTGCTTTCCCACCAACAGTTATCGTCATATGCAGACGGGATCTCGGTTAATAGTGTCACCATAAAGCCATGGGCAGCTCAGAATTGAACTAGCGATCCCTAGTTATGCACACGAGTGTCTAAAAATAACATTCTGCACTGGAAGTTGTTTTATTCGCGCCAAGCATTTGTAAGGCCGACTCGCATTGAACGCGTAATGTATCTTTAATGGCAAAACATGACGGTTGATGATGCGATTTTGTAAACATGTCGTGTCAAAGGCCACTTCTGGTTCATTGTTCCATTAGAATTTAATTGCTGTCTGGATTGGTTTTATTTTTTTTTTTTGTTTTCTACGCAAGAATATTGTCAAAGATGCGAAAAAAAAAATAATAATAATAATTCCAATAAAAATAGGCGTTTCCTACTCGCGCTCAACCTCCTGAGCTAACGAGTCATATGCTCTTATCAAAATCATTTTTTATTAAGGCTTTATGTCCCAGTCAACATTTTTTCAGTCATGTCGGGACGGAGCCAACGCTTTCTGGGTTTAACCAGTTAGTAAGGAGTTAATGTGTCTTGCTCAAGGACACAACACGGTGGCGCCTGTGGGGATCGAACCCAGGACCTCTCGATTCGGAGTCAGACGCCCTACCACTACGCAACCGCGCTCCCTAAAATAATTTTGTACCAGTCTTATATCAACTACAAGTACGTATTTATTATCGACATGTGATTTAACGAAGCGACTGACTTAACCACTGCGACATGATGAAGTCATCTACGGATTTTGCGTGCGTGCGTGCGTGCGTGAGTGCGAGCGCGTGCGTGCGTGCGTGCGTGCGTGTGTGTGTGCTCGCGTAAAGAATATTGTCAGCCTGTTTTAGGGCTAAGCAAGGTACGCGGCACATTATGAAAAAACGAACTGTATGTTTCTCAGTCTATAAACATTCATTTTCTTGAAAATAATATTGTTTTAGTTTGAAATTTAATTATATTTATTTGAATTCAACCAGATAAACATCACGCATAATTCAAGAGCATAAATGAGGATCAGAGAAAAAGCCTTTGACTTTGAAAAAAAAATCCCAAAAATCGTTATTATCGCATTCAAAATGCTGAAATACTGTGGAAGGTCTACAGAACCTCAACTTATTTGTATGGCTATGCAAAATGTAGCTAGGATATCGCACTTATGACTTGCAGATGATTGTCTAATGGACTCAAAACGAAACATCAACCAAATAAATAACATCAAGATTTCGAGTATCTGTTTGAAATACATGTATAAACATGCCAAAATAAATTATGTTCTCTCACGAGACAGCACGTGAAACTGTAGGTCTTACACCTAATAAATATACATATATCTTTACATGTACACTATACAGTGTACTATTTGAGCCGCGGAAAACATTTTAAGTCGTTCAGGATGTCTAACTTATCCTAGCCACATTATGCCTGTACAAGCCTTCAGTATATTCATATTTTCATGTCTCCCAGAAAGAAATATTGACGTGAGGATAGATCAGCTCTTATACCAAAAATACGATCGAGCACCCAATACAAGAGAAAACATACATGGGCTGCCGTCTCAAACTTCAATTCCTTTACGATTTAAGAATTTAATGTAGTAGGGCATTTCATGATTCTTGCATTTGCCAAAAAACATAATCAGCTGATAACATATGTTTTATTTCCAAAGCTTTTTTGTCACAAGAGAGACAAATAAAGAAAAGGAAAAAAGTGATACGTCCGGGACTCGAACCCAGGACCTTTCGCTTTCAATCCCAAGCACGCTACCTACTGAGCTACACAGCTACACGTCCTACACTATTTCATTTTTTGACTCTCTTATTGAATTCGTCTTCGTCGGCTATTGGTAGTTTTGACTAAGTAATTCTTCATATCGTCCCTCGTCTTCGTCTCAAATATGCCCTCACGAGTCGTCCCCCATCACACGGAAAGTCATAACCGCAAGCGCCAGCAGCACTTACGTTCAAAAGTGAAAAATGTCTAATATGCATCTCCTCTCATACAAGAATGCAGTACCAATAAATGCGCTTGGCTATCAATGAAAGAAAAGGGCTGAACATATACAGGTAGAGTTACAAATAACCAATGTATTTACAATGTGAGACTGGCTTCAGCTTTTAATTTATTAGAAGCTTTAAGCACATAGAAATACCAATCATGTCTCATATAATTTCTATAATAAGAAATATTTTCTCATCTTGTACTTAAAATTATTATCATTATTATTGTCATTATTATTATTGCTGTTTTTGTTGTTGTTGTCGTTCACAACAAAAGGACGAACACGCTTACATTATCATTTGCTTTGTCCGTGATGTGATCATAAAGTGTTAGCTGGCGCCTGTGGTACTTCGGCCAGCAATCAATCAGGTAGGATTAAATGGACACTGAATCAGAGAAATGTCAACCTTAAATAAATTACCTAAAAGCCTGGTGTCATAAAAGTGAATCCGTTTCCAAAGCAATGAATTAGAGCATATAAAGTCAGGAACAATAAATATTTCTTCGCAGCTCATATGATGGGCGCCTTTGGTTTCGCTATACAGATACACGTACTACATCGCTTCTACAGCTAAAAGATGAGTGACCATTAATCTAAAGAAAGATCATAATTTAGGTAATAAATGTCAATTGTGTGATCGGCATTGTGCGTCAATAATCTTAGCGCTTTAATGGTTGCTGTGAAAATCAAAATGATTGCCTATTATTTAAGTTGTAATATTGATGCAACTGTAAGGTTAAACTAGTTACACTGTTCTTATACATTAACGCAATTTGGTCTGGGGTATTTAAATGGATGTACGATGAGATCTTTTGGGGTTGAAACGTTCAAGCTCTTTCCCAAGTCATATAATATCATTTTGTACGGCGAAATACTCCTAACAGCCATACATCGCCATCTATTTCTGGGACATTGCATTCGCATCAGTGCAAAATAAAAGAAAGAAAACGCTTACAGTTGCATCTGCAATTAAGACGATATCAGATTGCACCTGTAATATACTTTCCAACTATCAGTCAGTCAGAATCGATCAGTCAGAAATAATATATTTATACTGAATTCCACAGCCAACGCAACACGTCAGTTAAACTTAATTATCTTTTTGTGGTTTCATGTGATTCATCTGAATCTTTCCCATTGTCGTGACACATTTTATTCAATAAGACTAGGTGTGTAACACAAAATAAAGCATATGGTTGACATCTGCAGTGACGTCGATGACGTGACCATGTGACGTTAAACGCTGAAAACATGCAATTTATGGCTATCCAAAGTCAAAAGCGATTTATGGCGTTATACCGTAGGTTTCCACATTCCAATAGGCATACTTATCGTGCAATCTTTCAAGGTTAAAATATATGTATCTTTTCGAAAAAAAAACAAACTCATGAGCCCGCGTGCGCGAAGGACGGAAAACGAACTTTTGTGTCCCGAGGCAAGTTCCCGCGCATGCGCACTAAAATCATTGATTTGATCAAACAGAAAGTTTAACATGTTTCGTTTTATTATGCTGATTGGGTACAAAAGTTTTCACTTGATTGAACGATTTAAAAGATGAGCACACTGGTCAATAGACGCATGCGCTTCCGCAGAAGAGGCAGATGAAGAATAAAGTTGCGTTGGCTGTGGAACTCAGTATAAATGCTTGTTTCAGAAAAATCATTACACGTTAAAGACATATAGGTTATAACTTGAATGTTATGCGACAGTCTGCATGCTTAGTTTTTAACCCAATCATGGTTGATAACTATACTGCCTTCCTTAATTGCACGCCGGTGGGTCGGGCGCAGACTCTATGATTGTCCCGACTTAAGCTATTCATTTTTAGTTGGTTGAGACCGGAGCTTCTTGTCTGTTGCTTGGCCAACCGATGTTTAACTGGTGTTTTTCATTTGCTCCGGAGTTAGTAAGTTATTCGGCGCCCAGGGATCTCCATCGTCGGGCAGCTTAATCAATCTGTGAGTCCTCGTTTTTGAATCATCAGGATGTTTATCATGATTTATTTGTTTGTTCGTTGGCGATTCATTGCCTAGTTAGAGATTCACCACGAGGACCGAAGAACTTACTAAATGTTATGAACCACTGTGAGGTCATGACCATGTAAAATCGGTTTAAGCCCGCTATTAATTTTATATTACTAATCGTTCCAAGGCGATACTTATGTGGTGGTTCTTTATGTTTCATATCTTAGTCTTTTAAAAAAAATTGTGCTGTTGGCGCCTTATGTATGTTTTCATATTTTAGTCAAGTTTAGGTAACTGAGTGGCCTCATATTGGAAAATAGCTGCTCCTTCGGCCTACGATATGTTTTCATGGCATAAGTACTTGATTGTTAATTTAGTTTTTCTCCCACCTTGGTTTTTTGAAGTGGGAATTTTATTCTGATTGCGCCTTTACCTGATCTTTGCCTGCTTGTACCTTTTCACAAAAGTGAATCAGTTTCCGCTTTCTCATTTAGACCATTTAACGTCTGATACAACGGCTACGTCTTCGTACTGTAGCTGATACATACGAGACGTTTATTTCGCTTTGCAGATATAACAACGTTATTTGTTATTTGAGCATCTAGAAATCGATAGTGGTGAATCAGCTTCGAAGCCTTCGAAAACATTTTTTCCGTGTCGTAAAACACTCTTATTGTCTTACGATTCTGACTGTCTTTTAAGGACCACTTAAACTAATGAGGTCTAGAATCTACTCATAAATCTCTAAATGATTAACCACAAAAGTCAATTTTGAGTACAATAGTTTCGCTTTAATAAGTTCCAGAGCTGCTTTCCAGACCTAAAGTAACTATTTCAAGTATACATAAAACATGCATGTCTATAAAAGCAAATGGACCATAGCAAATGTCTCATAATCTATTTAACAATTATATACAGTTGTATAGTTAGATTTTAGGTTTTAGGTACTCAGTAAATATTTTGCATGGTAAATACCCGACATGAAACGAATTTTCCTAGTGATTAAAGAGTCTTACAGAGCTAATATGTGTAAAACAATCAGAAATATCGCCATTGGTTATAATATTGTGATGGAAATCTTTAGTTCATGCACGTTTCATACTATTCTAGCATATCATTTGCATACAATTTTGTTCCATGATTTTTTTTCTGTTCAGATGCTAACCATTAATAATATGCTGCTTAAACCCTTGACTATAAAGGTTGATTTCTGACCTGACTCACTGTATAGGATAGTTTACATGTATGTTATTTATACTGTATGTTGCATGTTTTTTCTTTTCTTTTTTTTTTTTTTGTTTGTTTGTTCTTCTTTTTTTTTTTTTTTTTTTTTTTTAACGGTTTTTGAAAATAGGAATTTCATCCTGATTGCGAAAATTATTGCCTACTTTTACCTTTTTGTTATTATTCATTTTCCGCACTTTGGATTCATAAATGTCAGAGAATCAGATTCAGATTAGTTTACTGTTGACACGTCAAGCTGGCAATACCACACCACTGGGATGGGGCTTGACTGGAGTGGATAATACTGCGTTTACACTATGTTCCCGGCGGTCACGGCGGTCACGTTTCAGACAACCGTGATCAAAACGGGATAACCGTGAGGCAACGCAGGGGAACGGGATAGGCAAACGTAGCAGGCCGTGATAATCGTGGACACCGTGACAAATTTTTTGACAGTTTAAACATCTGCCACGGCAGTCACGGCGGAAATGAGAAACGTAATGGGCCGTGATAAAACGGGCTGACCGTAACACATCGTGACAGAACGTAACAGTACGTAGCGAAACTTGGAGGCGGGTAGTACGACGGGAAGCTAGGGAATAGCCCGGCAAGCTACGGATCTTTCACGTTCTGTTGCATTTGATCACGGTCGTCTCACGTCTCGTCCCGTTTCCTACGGAATACTCAACACGTTTTGTAGCGTTAAGTTACGGTGCGTTACGGTCTTCACCCCGTTCTACTTAGTATGTCACGTTATGTTAATGTTACGGTTATCACGGCGCGTGAAGTTTATAGATATAAAATGGCATATCATGGGGACAAGTTCCTTCAAATTGGAGCATTCACTTTAGAGAACAATAGAGACCATACGCTGCACAATGCAATTGAAGAAGAATTACAATCCCGAACTTTCTTAATCAACTCAGCAGTCGGTTGTTGAGGAGCGCTGTTGTTATTATTTTATAGGCATTATTCGTATGCAAAAGGCATAAAAGTGCTTGGTCAAAACACAACTGACCGCATAAGAAGGTAACAGGCCGTAAAAGTACGTGCTAATAATCGTGATAGATCGTGGATAACCGTAACGTACCTTAGCGCCTCCGTGACACACCGGCTTATCACGACCACGGCTTGTTATCGGATATCGTAATACAACGTAAAAAAACGTAACAAAACGTAATAGATCTTGAAAATCAGAGAAATATTTTACTAAAACTCCACGGCACGCTACGTTTCTAGCAAACGGGGCTGCCGGGGCCTACGGGAACATAGTGTAAACGCAGTATAAGTCCCAAGCTCTCTCAAGAGAAATAAATTTATACACACAATCATCTTACTTTTCAGCAGAGGAGATCAGAGTATCAGGGAGTTCATTCCAATCTCTAATAGTCTGGGAAAAAACAATGTAAGTAGGCATTTGTACGAGGGTGGTTCAGAAAGTTCTTTCATAGGTGTTATAACTTTGTTAATATACATGATAGGTTGCTGTATTATACCTTGATTGAAAGGGCTACATTTCTCCTTTATAATGATGCCAAAACAATGCACGAACGAAATAAATACTTCGAAATACATGCCTTGAAACACACCTGGGGTAAAACCACTGGCACGTTTTCTTGAATTTGTGTAGCCCTTTCAATCAAGGTATAATACAGCAACCTATTATGTCTATTAACAAAGTTATAACACCTATGACAGAACTTTCTGAACCCCCCTCGTACTTGCTGAATGTAAACTATCTGAAATGCCAAGGAGTGTTGGTTCCTACAACGCCTATTTTTGGGGATAATTCATCCATGGGTATTTTTGCTCTCCCTTTTAGCCGTTTGTAAAAAATATAATTATATTATCCGTCCTCTTTTCTGCATGGATTCCCATTTTAGTTTTTAGCTCACCTGAGCCGAAGGCTCACCAGGTGAGCTTATAGTATGGTAGTCGAGCCGTCGTCCGTGCGTCGTCGTCCGTCGTCAACATTTTCAAACGACTTCTCCTCTGAAGCTGCCAGGCCGAATCTTTTCATATTTCACATATATCATCTACAGGTGGTGGGAATGAATATTTGTGTTTTTTATTTCGATCGGATAAGAACTCTGGTTGCTATGGCAACTTGAAGTTTCCATTGACTTGTATGGAGAAAAAGTGGAAATTGGCATTTTCTGTTGTCAGGCTGGGGATATTTGAATTTTGTTTTTACATAAATGTTTATTGCGTAGTCCTTCACGTTTAAGGCAACTTTTGTAAAAATCACTTTATTCGTTTTTTTTGCTAGAGCAACATAAAGGGTAAATTTTCGAAAATAATATTCAAAAATCTTCTTCTAAAAAGCCGTATGGGGGATGAAGCTGAAATTTAGCATACATGCTTATGGCATTAGTCTGTACAAAGTTTGTGTTTTTATTGTCTTTGTCCGACGACTTTGGTTGCTATGGTAACTTGAAGTTTCAATTGACTTATAAGGCAAAAAGTGGAAAGGACCGTTGACTATATGGCCTGTATATGCCTTTAGCGGCCCAGAACACTGTTGTTAAGCTCCCGATGCTGATCCGTTATACTGAGGACAATAGTCCCATGTCTTATGAAGAGATACATGTTTAGATATTTACATATTCTGTCATAATTTGGTAGAAATTGACGTTTCAGTGGGGGCGGGGGTCTAAATTATATGAATACAAAAAGGTAGAAAATGTGTTTTTTCTTGCCTGCTGACGTTCGTTGTTACAAATGTTTGTCTTTCAAAGCATTCAGTCAACAGAAACATTCAAGAATCATGTAAAACACATCAAAAATGTTTAAATATTTGTTAGTGTGAAATACTGTTAGGAAAACTTTTAGGAGGTACCTGTATAGCATCTCTGCCTATGCAATATTAGCTTACCATATATACTCTATAAATAGAAGTTGCAAAAAGTGCAGAGTTCCTAGTCTAGAATGAATAAAATCTCTAAGATGTCAAAACGTCATGTAGCTTGATAAGCATGTTCTTGCAACAAACTTGTTATGCATTTATCATGTAGAATTGAATTATTGTAGCCAAATATGTAAGATAAATTCTACCTAGCTGGTCATGGCTAATGTAGCATAACAGACATACGCATTTGCTACACTAACACGGCTACCTATCTCCATAATTTAACAGTGAAACGAATCTTCAAAAAAATCAAGTAACAAATGCACCTAAAGTAGATTAATTGGACTGCACTTACCATGTGCCAGCCAAACCCATTTATTGAGCAAAAAACAGGAACTAGTATATTTAATCAGATCTGAAAACCTGCAGAAATAATAAAACAGAGATCGATTTGTTTTATAGATTAGAGGCCGTGCAAAAAACAAGAGAATATTTGTACAGTATGTCTCCAAAATTTTGTAACGCAAAATGATGGACACCATTAATGCCCGTTGCCCAAATGATGAAAGTTGATTCTGCAGCATCCAGTTACAAGTTAAAAACGTTTCTAATAGTGCAAATTATGACCATATAATACTGTTTCATTTTCCATTACTTTATATTTGTTAGCTTTGCTTGAATGAGTAGCTATAACAGTTCATCATATTTGGGTTCTGGTTTTTGGGCTCTAGAGTATCGTTCCCCCCAAAGAACCAACACGCCACTTTCATATATTGTGCATTACATGGCTACACATATGCATGCAAAGGCTTTTGTTGGTTCTCAGGGGGGAACGATACTCTATAAAAATGTTTCCGAATTACTATATAATTCATACAAAATTTGATTGTTTATGCCCAAAATTCACACCCTGTGGCACGAAACACGGGGAACAAATTCTGTTATCCAATAGTGCATTATTCAGGGAAGTTAACCAGTTCATAATAAGACAGATGGCCGGCTTTTTGTTTTTCAAAAAAACATAGGCATTTTTGATTAGAAATGGTCAACGCTTCTTTGTAATTTCTGCCGTTTCATTGAGGATATTGAAATTTTGTTTTTATTTAAATGTTAATTGAGTAGTCCTCCCCGTTTTAGGCATCTTTTGTCAAAATCGCTTTATTAGTTTGGTTGCTATAGCAACGTAAAGGGTAAATTTTCGAAAAAAAAAATTCAAAAATCTTCTTCTCAGAAGCCGTATGGGGGATGAAGCTGAAACTTTGCATACATGCTTATGATATTAGCCTCTACAAAGTTTGTGATTTTTATTGTCCTTGTCCCACTACTTTGGTTGCTATGGCAACTTAAAGTTTCCATTGACTTATAGACGAAAAGCGGAAAATTGCAATTTTTTGAAAACTATTGCAGCCTGAGACCTGAAAAGTGGTAGATTCAAACAACTAATGGAGTAGATGAAGGTATATGATTAATTTAGGCCAAGGTCATCTCTTGACCTTGAAGGATATGTCATCCATACACACTTTTCAAAGATCTTCTCTGAAACCGCTCGGCCAATCAAAGTGAAATTTTATGTGGAGCATCCCTGGGTAGTAGGGACAAAAATTTGATTGCGAAATCTGGGTCACGTGACCAAGATGGCCGCCACGCCCATATACGGCAAAACACTCAATAATCTTCTCCTCCAGAACGGGCAGGCCGATTTTCACGAAACTTGGTATGTAGCATTTGGGACTCCAGCTATCGTAGTTTGATCAAATAATGACCCTAGGATGACCTTGACCTATTTTACGTCAAGGTCAATTTTGGAAACATAGGCTTTTACAGGGGGAAAAAGTGAAAAATATGGATTTTTTGAAAACTATCGCAGCCTGAGACCTGAAAAGTGGTAGATGCAAAACAACTAATGAAAGTATGTGATTAATTTAGGTCAAGGTCATCTCTTGACCTTGGCCGATCTGTTGTCTATACACACTTTTCAAAGATCTTCTTCTCTGAAACCGCATGGCCAATCAAACTGAAATTTTATGTGGAGCATCCCTAGTTAGGGGTAACGAAAGTTTGATCCCGAAATCTAGGTCACATGACCAAAATTGCCGCCGCGCCCATATATGGTAAAAATTACTCAAAAATCTTCTTCTCCAGAACCGACAGGCCGATTTTCACGAAACTTGGTATGTAGCATTTGGGACTCCAGTCCATCATAGTTGGATAAAATGATGACCTTGACCTATTTTACGGCAAGGCCAATTTTGGAAACATAGGCTTTTACATGGGAAAAAGTGAAAACAATGGCTATTTTGTAAACTAAATGCAGCCTGAGACCTGAAAAGTGGTAAATGCAAACAACTAATAGAGTAGATGAAGGTATGTGATTAATTTAGGCCAAGGTCAATTTTGGAAACATAGGCAAACATGGAAACATGGAGAGAGAAAAGTGGAAACCTGGTCTCAGGTAAGCGTTTACAGGACCAATGATACTATGGTTACTATTGCAGCCATAGACCTGAAACATTAGCAAGATGGCCGTCATACCCATTTAGGGTAAAAAAAGGAACACAGTACCATCATGACCCACCCTGTACTTGTTGACTCTCAGGTGAGCGATCTTTGCCCTTGGGCTACTTGTTTAAGGATGTCCGTCATACTACATTTTTCATATAGTATAATTCCTACTTAGAAATCTCCAAATCATCTATCAGACCTTCACGATGAGGATCCCAAACTACCATATTCATAAATAGGTCTCACCAGACCTTTACCTGCAGCTTCTCTCACATCTTGGGGGCAAGAAAACAGATTTCGTCTAAAAATCAAGGGTCCTATCGGATTTAGTGCACACATTGCAGATGTAAGTATTCCATTTTAAATCCTAAGTTATTGTTACACCAAGATATTTGATACGTTCGACATTTTCCAGCACAGTACCCTCAAACTTGTAAGAAGCCTGAATTTTACTAGTACCTTTGTTCTTCAAGATCATCATGTTGCACTTGACGGGTTGGAATCTCATACCCAATTTCCGGGCCCAATTACCTACTCTCCTTCTGTGTCGTCCACGTTCCTAATTTTACGATCACAAACACAATCATCAGCAAAGAGTCTGATTTCCGATTCAATATCCGACGTGATATCATTTATATGCAAAGAGAACAACAAGGGGCCAAGAACGTTGCCCTGAGGGACAACATATACAACAGGAGCCCAGTCAGGTTTAACGTCATTCACCACAACTCTTTCTTGTCTGTAGCAAACGAAAGCATCATTCCATTTAACTTTCTTCCCACCAATTCCATAACTGAACAATTTGCTTTTAAGGAATTCATGCGCAGGAGTGTCAAAATCCAAGATAAATGTATCAAACCCGACCTTGATTGTCTAAGATTTTTGCACAATCATCAATCACTGTAGCTAACTGAGTTTCACAGCTATGGGATTTCCTGAATGCATGTTGCCTGTCTGACAAACGCTTATGTTCATCCAAATGAGACATGACATGAGACCAAACTATATGTTCTAGAAGTTTGCAGGGTACGCGGGTCAAGAAAATTGAGCGATAATTGCAAGCAAGAGACCTTTCAGCCTTTTTGAACAGGGGATAAATGTTTGCTAAAGACCATTCTTTGGAGATAACACCCGATTCTATTGACTGTTGAAAAAGATGTGCAAATACTGGACCTAGCTCAGATGGCAATTCCTTAAGGACTGGGATGAAGCTCATCAGGGCCTAAAGCTTTTAACGGGTTCAAACCTTTGAGAAGTTTTGATACACCTTCTTTGAATACCACTTTGTAATCCATGAACGGGGTTTTTTTACTCAAAAGAGAGACCTGGCAATGATTCGTTTTGGTGAACACTTCCATAAACTAACCATCGAATTCACCAGCCTTTTCAAAATCTGATTCAGCAAGACCACTTCCATTTCGCTTTTTCAAAAGGTGGGGGGATAACTTGAACATCTTTTTTCTGACTATCTATGTACCGATAAGGCGATGATCAGGAACAGGCCACAAACATAAGGGCAAGTGTCTCCATGAAGTCAATCAACTTTAAACTTAAGCGGCAACAACATTATATATCAGATACGAAAGGAATACATTTATAGTTAAACAAGAGACTGCATTTTAGAAAACTAAAGGAGGCTACTGAGGCACCGTAACTGAACCAAGTGTTCTATGTACACAGTATGTTAACTTATTACGTAATCAATGTACAACAATCGGATGTCGATCGTGTGTAAATAATGATTACACATATTCATTTGTTACATGTTTATGGAAATCTTTATAATTTGAGGTTTCATCTCGGAAAAACTGTGTGACATAATATGGTTTAGCTACGGTCGCCTGAATAGGGTAAGTTAGAAGTATTTTCGTATGTTTTTGTGTTCTAATTCTTTTGTTCAATGATAAACTCACTGCCCAGGCAAACGTCTCGTGGCCGACTGATCGCTTACATGTCGAGTTTTTAAACGTAAAAGGCCATATATCTATCTTTATACTAGTGACTGAAATAGGTATTTTAGTTATCTAGAGGTTGTTCAAAGGATTCTATCAGATTCCTCCGAGAAAAGGTTCTAAATTGATTCTAAAAGACACCCACTACAAACCTAAAGTTTTCCCATTTTTTGACTGCAAGGTGTACGACTTAATGATTTTATATGATGCAGTAATGTACCATTTCCTGCAGTTAATGCATCCGTTCTTGCAGTAAATGCATCCTTTTATTGCAGTTTATGTACCCGTTATTTCGGTCACTATGTCTGATACTACTTACTGAACCACTAATAATAACTTTGGTAGCCACTACAACTTTTACGCACTCTTTCGTTACCTTTCTTCATACATGCACGAGTTTCGTTGACCATTAAAATAAGATTTTCATTTTATGTTAAACCAAACCTGAGTAAAGGTATGATTTGGAAAATATTATATATGACCTATTTATGAACTCTTTCTAGGAAGACCATCTGATTACTGTTAAACTATTTTGGTTTGAGCCTGCCCAGGAAAAGTGGTTAAAGTCAAACCATCCATGCATATTATAAGCCTTTGTGGCTATATTGGGTGGTTATATTTTAAGTACGTTTTGGATGTCATCACATCCTCATTTTGGGTTAAAGTCTCATAAAATGGAGGCAACGTCCCGACATGACTTTTGCTGTTGACTGACATCAATTCCAACAAACAAAAGCATTCTAGGAAACAATAAGATAATATAATAGAGTTATTGCACTCATATCGGTGAATATTGTCCCGAGTTGGGATATCGAAGGACGCGAGCTTGCGATATAAATATCTGCTTCTCATATTTGATATTTTGTTGAGAGTTAGCGTAAAAAAATTAAATATCTACACGAAGGTCGCGGTAATACCCATAAGTGATATCATTTTTGCACATTTTGCGATTAAATCAATATTGCTGACATTTTCTTTTTTCGGCTTAAATTGTTTAAAATTGAATCTGAAAGTGACAAATTTCATCTGACGTTTTGGCCCGGTATGACGTCATTTTCCACGCGACGTTAGATGAAGATGACGTCATTAGAGTTGACGTCCCAACTTTACAGTTTTGCACGATGACCCTCAAGTCAAGAATTTGGCAATCTTTCATAAAAGGAATTTTTCGTGTGCAATATCAAGTAAGTGTGCAGATATCGCCCAGGATGGGGAGCTTGGAGATTCCCCCCCCCCCCACCTCGTTTTTTTTCTTCGGTGTTAATCTAGATTATGTAGATTTTGCCGGTGGCATCTTCCACCTCTGTAATGTGCGACGAATTGCCTGAAGAAAGTGAACACAACCGTTTGTTTTCGCCTAGGTATTAAAAAGCAATTAGTACAGAACAGATACACCGCAGATAGGAATGGAACGTAGTACATACGTCGCAGATACGTCACGCGTACATTTTATACGCCATATATACGGCATACGTAAGTAGAACATTCGCCTTGATGCGCCGTACATACGAAAGTGAAATTTCATAGGAATACTGATACGTCACTGATACGACGCGGGAACGTAGTAAGAACGTCAGACGTACGTGCAACATACGTCGCTCGAACAAAATACGGCTCAGACCTCGTCGTATCGAAAATCTCATAGATACGCGATCGATAGGCCGCTGATACGTGAATGTGTGACAGAGCTATTAAAGACAGTTTGCACCAGTTCCGCCGATGGTGTTCCGGTGAAACCCCGGTTCCGGTGAAACCCCGGATTTTGCCTGAACAACCCGTAGTTAAGGTTAATGCCGGATTATGACGGTCGAGCCCTGGGTATCACGGTTTGTTCCGGTGTATCCCCGCTGTTGTCCGTTTTTTGACATCCCTCCTAGTTCGCCGCGGTTGCATTAAATATTTAATAAAATCGTGAAGGCTCCCCGGTAAGCCCGGTTTACACATTCACGATTTTCTGTACGATTCACCACGATTCACCCCGATTTCTTTTGGTGAGAAAAATCGGGATGGATCGGGATGAATCGTGGCGAAAAGTGGAAATATTCAGTGTCACTACGATTCCAGTAAGAATGTCCACGATATTAGTACGGTGTCGGTAAGGTATCGCTACGAATCAATGACGATTCATGACGGCAACGCTACGGTGAATTAGGATTAACCACGGTGGCACAACGAATAATCACAGTGCTTGTAAAGCCCCGTTTACACATTCTCTTTGATTCACCACGATTCGCCCCGATTTCTCATGGTCAGAAAAACCTGGATGGATCGGGATGAATCGTGGCGAAAAGTGGAAATATTCAGTGTCACTACGATTCCAGTACGAATGTCTACGATATTAGTACGGTGTCTGTAAGGTATCACTACGAATCAATGACGATTCATGACGGCAACGCTACGGCCAATGAGGATTAACCACGGTGGCACAACGAATGCTCACGGTGCTTGTACGGTTCGATACGGTACTAGTACGATTCACAGCGGTAGCCGTCGTGGCCAATCGTGGAGCTCCGTAGCGAAACCGTGGATGATTCGTAGGACACCCGTACACAATTCGTGGTGAATCGTGAGAGTTCGTGGTGTCAAAGATTCCACGGTTTCGCTACGGAGCTCCACGATTGGCTACGATCTCTCACGAATAGCCGCGAATATAGCCACGGTGTCAGTACGAATAAACACGATTCCGTTACGGTTGCGCTACGAATTAGGCCACGCCCAATAACCACCACGATTCGCCACGGTACGCCACGAATGTTTTAAACAGTTTAAAACTTCCGTAGCGCTACCGTGGAGTTTCCCGAATTATCACAATTCATCAAGATTCACCACGATTCACTACGGTTCTACTACGAATCACCACGGTACACCACGGTGCACGACGATTTTACAAATCGTGGCGAATCGTAGCGGCACCGTAGCCAAAAATCGTGAATGTGTAAACGGGGCTTAAGGTTCGATACGGTATAACTACGATTCACGGCGGTAGCCGTCATGGCCAATCGTGGAGTTTTGTAGCGAAACCGTGGATGCCGTACACAATTCGTGGTGAATCGTGAGAGTTTGTGAAGTCAAAGATTCCACGGTTTTTGCTTCGGAGCTCCACGATTGGCTACGATCTCTCACGATTAGCCGCGAATATAGCTACGGTGTCAGTACGGATAAGCACGATTCCGCTACGGTTGCGCTACGAATTAGGCAACGCCCAATAACCACCACGATTCGCCACGATACGCCACGAATGTTTAAACAGTTTAAAACGATTTACCACGGTTCTACTACGAACCACCACGGTACACCACGGTACACGGCGATTTTACAAATCGTGGCGACTCGTATTGCCACCGTAGCTAAAAATCGTGAATGTGTAAACAGGCCTTTACCCAAGTTTGCCACGGTAGCGCTACGGTTCTGTCACAGTTCATCCCGGCTTATCGAAAGTGAACCGAAGGTTCACAAGGTAAGCTTATAGGGGGTTCCCGTCCGTGCGCTAGGGAATCCGTGCGCCAGGGAATCCGTGCGGCTGTCAACAGTTTTACAAATGGGTATTCTTGAGATATGTTAGCCAAAGGCAATAAACTTTTATGAGACATGATTAGGATGGTGGGTTGCCTGCGTGAAAACGTAACATTGTCATTATTTGGTTACAAAATATAATTGATTTTTGATTTTGCATTTTCAGCGTCTATCCGTGTTATAGGTATTGTACAGGCCATTATTGTTTCAAATATACAAAAGTACTTTTATTTCAGCAAACAGCAAAACTATTTCATCTTGTGTGTTGACAACCTCGATCGTTTTTCAATTGTGCTGCGCAATCGTGAAAATTCTACTCGATGAAACATATTTAGTATTCACCTCAAACAAATAATCTTATATAATTGTAAGTGAGAATTGTATAGAAAGGATATTGTGCATGTATAATGAGGTGCTAACTGCAGATTATGAGAAACGTCGAATTATATACTAAGTTGCTTATCTCTGCACAAAACGAAATTTACGACACCATTTATATGGTATGAAGTAATCATTGTAATTTATCCATGCCGTATGAAACTCGGTTTTCTATCATTCTGAGCAGGTCCAACATCAGTCTGTACAGCCACAGATGAAGGCTAGAAAAATGTTAAAGTAGGCAATGATCAGGAAATGGCGCAATCAGAAAGGAATTCCCAATCCAAAAACCGATGTTGCAAAAGACTTGAATAATCAATCAGGTACTTATACTAAGAAAACATATCATACGCAGAGTGAACAGCTATTTGCCCAGTAGGTGGCCACTCATTTACCAAACTTAACCAAAAACACACAAACGCACAGAATGTGCAAACAGCACAAATATATTTGCTTTGCTTGAGAAAACCTGCAGGGGCTTTCCATTCGAAGATCACACAGAGAAGACTACATATGATATGCTGACAAAAACACGTTGGTCAATGTTATTTTAATAGTAGTATTGTCCACCAATTTTAATCGCATATCATTGCCCCGGTTACGCATTCTCATAGTCAGTACAGACGACTTGCTTACATATACAGTTCTTCGCTTAAAACTGCAATTTTATAAGCGGCACCACGGCCGTGACTGAACTACCTTTGATACTGCTACATTGTATAAGCCGAAAATAAACAGGTTATTTCAACAAGCGTGAAAAATGTGTTTATCCATGTTTGAAAATGTTGACACCTGGACGGACGAGCGCACTCGGGGATGCCGAAAAGAGTCTGATTCTTTAACCTAGCGTTTTATCTTTCACCTCAAGTGAGCTAAAACAGCAATTTAGTGATTTTTTTTCTGTATATTAATTCCGTGAATCAATAAACTGATATCTGTGGTCAGCATAAAGTTTTGAAAACTGCACGGTAGAGACCAAAGACAAGTTTATTTATTGTAAAATACTTTGATCTAAACGCATCTACTGCAGCTAAAAGAATTTTTCATCACTGAAAATGGTACATCGACTCATCATGTAATGGTACATTCTTTCCATTAGGAATAACGGAAAATGGGACACTCGAAAATACAGCAGGCCGTCTATTTGTCGGAAGTTTTCCCTATTATGTAAGATACCACAACCATATCAATTAAACATTGATGAAATAGGGTATTTATGGATTACATTTAAACCATACATCTTTGGAAAAACACACTGTTCTCGCAAAGGGGGTCTGTTTTAGCGCAAGTTCTGTCTGTTAAACAATGTCTTTGGAACGAGTTTTACAATTTTATGCTGTTTTAAGATTCAAAAATGTGAAAGAGACGTCAACTTTACCTGGGCTGATTCTCCAGACGCCAATCAAGTATAATTTTTAATTACCAGGTGCGCAACGCTTTGACAAACGTGTAACAAACGACAACTAGATATACACGAATATGTGTAATCATTGTTTACACACGATCGACATCCGATTGTTGTACATTGATTACGTAATAAGTTAACATACTGTGATGTACATACATAAACGAACTTCCACATCTCTAAATCTGTCCCCAACACGAGAAACATAACGAACTTGTATATGTTTGTGAGAGTTGCTTGTCATTTGTTATTTTAATTACTTTACTCTTAGTATTGCGATTATAAAGTTCCTGCAGTTGAAATTCTATTCTAATCGTCGCATTAATTTTCCAATCAGATTTCACATGGGAGTGTTATTCTTGTTTGAGATATGTACTTGAACTATGTGTCGCAATAAAAGACTAGAATTCTAGACAGTCGACGCGTAATCAGGAAAATTAGCGACGCATAATGTTCGGTACAGACAACAGATTCATCACATCAAATTTAACCGTCCTACAGGTGCTGATTTATCGATAGCGGTAACAAATTGTTGCACGGAGTATGGTTTCATTGTTGCACGGAGTAGAAACCATACTGTCTCAAGTGTCTGTCACCGAACACCTAAGTAAATGTTTTGAACCATTGCAGAAGCTGAGGCAAAGGTTAGGTACTTCTATATCTACTTTAAACCCGACTTTAATTTTATATAACTGATCGTTGTACAGTGTTTTAAGGCGATACTTTTGTGGTGGTTCTTATTGTTTTATGTCGTGTTGTTGAATTGTTGTGCTGTTAGCACCTAACGTACCTTTTCATAACTTTAGTTAAGTCTGGAATAGTTGATCACTCTGATAACGATATGAGTTAGTATTAGCACCTGGTTGTTAATTTAAAGTTTTTCCCACCTCGGTTTTGGAGTGGGAATTTCTCTCTGATTGCGCCATTTGCTGACCATTGCCAGCTTTGAACCTTAAATATATTGTGTGCTCTGGAACGAGCTGGCGTCTCGAAATAAACATCAGATATTTGAATATACGGCGTCAGATTATTTACCATGGGGTTTAAGTAGACATCAGAAGTAGACATCACCTTATAAGGAGTTTTATCAAAAACCCTGTAGGCAAATACCTACGCAATTACTCTTCGATATTATTTTGATAAATTACTGTGTGAATGCAGAAATTTTAAGTATGATACCATTTTGCGACTGAGTGGCGGCCTATTGGGGAATAGTTGCTCACTCGGCTAACGATATGTCTCTTGGTATCAGAACCAAAGTGTCATTTTAGTTTTTTTCCCACACCTCGGGTTGTGGAGTGGGAATTTCTTTCTGATCGCACCATTTCCTGATCATTGCCTACTTAAACCGTTTTAAACATGTCGAATCAAAAGTCATTTTGCTTCCGTGTTCCGTTAGCATGACATAGGCAAACGGGACAATCCAGATCACGGGGAGCTGACAATATATGAGCCGCCTCGTGGGAAAACCAATTATGTGGTTTCCGGACAGGTCGGACACAACCCGGCCTGTACAAGCACAGAAAAGTGCTAGAAGCTTGAATTTTCGGATTTAAGAAGAAGAGGAAGTGTACTATCCGTGTAGCGAAAACAAAGGCGCTGATCAGCTTCGCGGTTGCCGCGAAGCTGATCTGCGTCTTTGTTTTCGCAAATGCAGATTGTTGGTTTTCCCACGAGGCGGCTCAAATATAAAGATTATAGGCACTGTTTAGGAACTGATCCAATTATTTCGAGTCCTGCTTCGCCGTCAACATGATGAATAATGCAGTAATCAGAATATAACTATTCCTGGATCCTGTTAAATCGGTTTAAGCCCGCCAGTAACTTTGTGTTACTGATCGTTCCAAGGCGATACTTCTGTGGTGGTTCTTTTGTTTTATGTCTTGGTGTTTAAAATTTGTTGGCGCCTTATGTATGTTTTCATATTTTTGGCTGAGTGGCCACCTATTTGGAAAATAGCTGCTCATTCGGCTTACGATATGTTTCATGGTATAAGTGCCTGATTGTTAGTTTGGTTTTTCCCCACCTCGGTTTTTGGAGTGGGAATCTCTTTCTGATTGCGCTTTTTCCTGATCTTTGCCTACTTGTACCTTTTTCTCAAAATGAAACAGTAATAACCGGAAGTACAATGAGAAATCATAACTTCTTTTCTCTTCGCCCGAAAGCTCTCATAAAGTCAAAGAAAGACAGTTTCTTTGACACGCTACAGTATAACAGTTACCATACTGTAAGTATCAATTCGGTTCGTACACACAGAACAGGTCCTGTAATTTGTTAGTGTGGTTAATGATTTCTAATGAAGATGCTAGATAATTTTACCAATGACATCATTCTTCAATCGTATACCGTTTGATTACATCGCAAATATCTATGATAACTTCATTGATTCCCCGAGAGCTAGATAGGCTTTTATCTACAGACGTTGCTTTAGGCTTGTACAAAACATTATAATTAGCTGAAAAGCCAACAAATTGCTTATTATGTGAACTTTTTTCTAGCGTTTCAAATACTAACCTGTTACGGCGCAGTTCGAACAGTGGATGTACATCCTGTATTGAGATGGATATATGCTGGACGCCTCGGAAAACTAGCTTGAATGTTTAGTTCGCCCGCCCTTACGATGTCTTAAAAGTATATAACTGACCTGGCGTCTGGGTTGGAATGTTTGAATTTGTGGTATTAATTCTTGGTTTTTCTATCCTTACTTTGATACTGTAGATGACCCATTCCATTGTTTTATCTTTGGGTCAGATATAAACAAGAGCAAATAAAAGAAGAACCGCCTTATAACGGTGACAATATTTAGGAGCTTCAGCCAAACAAAATTCACGGACAGACCAAATTCAGCCCAACCTTTTTATGACACACAGACGAAGAACAAACAAAGTGACTTTAAAACTATTATCGGTTTAGATACATTTTCTAACCAACAATTTATTTGATGTAAGAATAGCTAGAGGGACCAAGATGATCCCATTTGGATAATAACAGTCTTTGGATATACTTACCTAAATTACAGTAATTTTCTTTGGCCCCATATTGTCACACCTAAAGGGTCACTAACGAGGCTTAAGAAGCCGACACTATGGTATGCCCCGCCCTCCTTTCTCATTAACGTGTTCACTTGTCAGTTGAAGGATCTCAATTTAATTTTTATTTGCCATTACTGTAGCTTGTGTTATGCCGTGTGGTGGCCCTAAAAAGTATATCATTCATGACATTTATAATGCAGATTAAGTGTTCCTTTTAGTGGTCCTTTGAGATCAGCGAGGATATTCTGTGAAATCAGAAAATAAATATCGGTTTAGATACGTTTTCTAACCAACATTTAATACATTTGACCTCATTTGGATTAGTATATACCAGCCTTTGTATCGACAACCCTGTTGAAAGGTGCAAAATAACAGTAATTTTCTTTGGCTCCATGTTTTCAAATACAGAGTGTCGATGACTAGGCTTAATAGCTTTACTACTCTTAAAGGGTCTCAGTTTTAATATTTATTTAAAGACCACAATGGAAGTACACCTTTGGAAGAAATGCATTATTCAAAGTTATATTCAAAGTAGTACACCGATATTACTGTAACAGATCTACCACAGATGAACGCCCATTATTGAGTTTATCTTGGAAAATAACCATTATTTTCAACTCCAATGCGATAATATTCCGGGGCGATAATATTCTTAAATGAACAGGTTGGAGACTCTGTCTTCTCATTTAACTCATTTAAGCCTGGCGTCCCTTTTGTGGGACATAGGCAAACAGCATAGCCCCAGATGTGACACCGCAGAACGCAGCGTCCCATCTGTGGCTATTCTGTTTGCACAGAGAAATTTCATCGAAAAATGAGATAAAAATGAAAACTCATTCCTAACACCCCTAAAAATGAAAGCGGACTCACCCAATTGATAATGATGAGAGAATTCATTCGTCAAATATGGGTTAATCTAATCAAGTTAATCTGACAATGAGAAAACTAGACAAATTTTGTAAAATAATTCTGGGAGATTATAATGTTAAATGGAATAATCTAGAACATTACTGTATTTTCCGCAAAAGTCATATTTCTATTATCATGTCTGTCCTTGTAGACATTATTTACATGTTATCTGGCTACTTTAGTTTTTATTTGATTAGGATTGCCTGTCTTTATCATGTAAATGGGATAGCAACTCTAGTGAAATCAGCGTCTAAGTTTCATCTTATTTAATGTCAATTCCGATTTAAATCGAATTGTGTATTGGTCTTTATAATATTGACAACAAACAGAATTAAGAAGGGCTTACTTACGCATTCCTCTTTTTTTTCATTCCGACCTTAATAAGATAAACTTATTTGCAGGCGAATTTCGAAATGTCATTTACGGAGACAATGATATAACGTGTAATGAGTCGAGACGTACTATATTTAAGAATTTTCGAGAATGCCGTAACTATACATTTTAGATGTCAACACTTATGTGTTAGGACATAATTGAACGGGAGGGGATTTAAGATTGTTTTGAGTGAAGGATAGGAATATATGTTAAGTTCAACAAAGAGGCTTACATCATACATAACTAATTTTAAATGGAACAATCTAGAGCATCATGATTTTAACGTTTACTCTTGGCAGTTCCACCTACCGTACTTGTAGTTTTGATTGTAGCCGTCATGTAAACAGTAAACATTGCCCTCTGTCATAATTTTAAATTCTTTTTTTTATTTTAATTTCCTGAACAGCAAAGCGTTTCTGACTGTATCTGTGCAGATAATAGATTATCTTGCACATGGTTAACATAAAAAGGTACAAGTAGGCAGCGATCAGGAAAAGGCGCAATCAGAAAAAGATTCCCACCCCAAAAACCGAGGCGGGAAAAAACCAAACTAACAATAAGGTACTAAGACCATGTATACATTTAGTAAGCCGAATGAGCAGCTATTTCCCAAAAGGTGGCCATTCAGTTACCTAAACTTTACTAAAATATGATAACATACATAAGGCGCCAATAGCACAAAAAATTAAACACCAAGACATAAAACAATAAGAACCACAACAGACGTATCGCAGAAGTAAGCAATTTAAATCTTCGGGCTCCACAGACATTAAAGAGCCTTTTTTATCATTATTCAGTGTAAGCTAAAAATCTGAGCTTAAATTTATATATAGAATAGTCAAAAACAAAAGAACGAATACGCTAGCATTGGCTTCCTCTGTTATATTTGCTGGGACAAGATAATGTCAGATGGCGCCTAAAGTACTCTGACCAGCAATTAATCAGTCAGGATTAAATGGACACTGAATTAGAGAAACGTCAACCGTAAATATATCATCTAAAAGCCTGCTGTCGCCAGTTTCCGTTTACTCAATTGGATTATTTAACGATATATATTTCTCCTTAGATGGCACATGCCTTTGGTTTCATTTTAGAGATATTGCTGCAGATATTACAACACCTCTACAATTTAATAATAGCTCGTAAAAGTAATTGTTAGATCCTTTGGAAGCAGTAAAACATTCGAAGCGAGAAGATGGGCCATATTGTACAATTTCGGGTAATGAACCTTCATCAGTGACACTTTACCAACCTGGCAGCGAAAGCCAGACATTGTTGCTGCAATTTCAAGAATTTACATCTGTGAAGTCTAAATCAAAGACTCATATTCCCAAAGGGGCCAAATAATCAAAATACTGTTAAGAAGATGATTCTTAACATACAATATATTTGAAATACTCCAAATATATAAGCATCTAGCCACACTACACACTAAGTTCGAGAGCCTCAAAAAACAGTTTGTTGTTTTCATATTTCAAACCATCCATAACGACTCGTATTAGGAGCACTTTGGCTAATAATGTCTAAATTCCACTCATAAATCTCGAATTGATTAACTGCAAAAGTCAATTTTGCGTACAAATGTTTTACGTCGTTTAGTTCCAGAGCTGCTATCCAGACCTTAAAAGTATTTTTGATATTCAAATTACTTCAACTATACATAAAACGTACATATTTAAATAAAAAACAACAACTGGACAATAGATGAGATGTCTGATTTGTTTGTCTATTAGTTTGTATTAAAGGTTAACGTTCATTTCATCAATGTTTCAGCTTCTTGATTCAGAGTCCAATGCTCTACCACTATGCCGCCGAGGTCACCATGAGATGTTCTTATTGTGTTAAACGCTTAACGTAAAAAAAATACACAGTACCTAATTTGCATTGTAAATGACCGACATGAAGGTAAAAGTAGGCAATGATCAGGAAAAGGCGCAGTCAGAAAGAAATTCCCACTCCAAAAACCGCGGTGGGAAAAACTAAACTAACAATCAGGTACTTATACTATGAAATACTTAATATTCTATGAAATCATATCGTAAGCCGAGTGAGCAGCTATTTTCCAAATACTTAAGGTGGCCACAAAGTTACATAAATTTAATTTAAAATATGAAACCGCACATAAAATGCAAACAGCACAAAAAATCAACGACAAGACACCACAGAAGTATCGCCTTCGAACGACCGATTTTACAGGTACCCAACCTCAACCTCAGCTTCTACAATGGTTCACAACATTTAGTTTGTGTTCGGTCCATGTGGCAAATCTGTAACTAGTCCATGAATCATCAAGTACAAACAAATAAACCATGATAACCACCACCATGAATCAAAACGAGAACTCAAAGATTCAGTAAGCTACCCGCCGATGGAGATCCCTGGGCGCCCAATTTGGTGCATAAGGCGCCTTACAGAGCTGGTATGTGTTTAGGTAGTCAGAAACATCACCAACAGTGAGGTTGTGATGTCTTTTATTTCATGCATGTTTCTATACACATTTATACAAGTATGCAATCTTCGTAAGGTTTGATGTTTATTGCCGAAAATAAAGATATTTCTATTTTGTCTGCTCAGATGCTAACCATTATTTGTTTGCGGTGTAAACCCTTGATCTAGATTGATTTGTCAATGCCAAAATTTCTTACGTTGCATTTGTGCTATTTTACGTATTCCATCCAATCATTAACGCACGTCGCTCAATGAAACAAATCGGGAAATAACCAAAGCAACAAATATATCAAATTGAATTGGTACGAAGGGTACACTGAGAGAAAGAGTTTAGCCACCACAACTGAAACAAATGTACTGAACTGTGTGTATTGTATCATACATATTAAATAGATCCACATCACTGAGTCTGATACCAAACCAAAAAAAAAAAAAAAAAAAAAAAAAAGAAAGAAAAACAGATCAAACATGTGCTTCTTTATGTGTGTGACATTCCCTTGCAATTGTTTATCTCAATACTTTATCTCAATACTTTACTTTTATCGCCTGTGTTGCTCAGTATATGCAGTTAGATAGCATACATGTAAGTATATCATAAGAGTTCTAACCCACATGCTACGTCCCGTACAACCTACTCGAGAATTATCCAAATGCACCAGGAAGAGACAGCTATGCCTGATTAGACGTATACCAGGGTAAAATCGGTAAACACCAGTTTCGCGAGGGAGACATAAATTCATTTCTTATATATAAAAAATGTAACCGTGTGTTGCATTCAAGACAATCGACACCTAATCAGACAAAATTAGCGACGCATGAAGTGTAGTGCAGACAACAGATCCATCACATCAAATTAAATCCTCTTAGAGATGCTGATGAATGGATGACGGTAACACATTATTATACGGGGTATAAATTACACTGTCTTGATGTTCTGTAAGTATCTTATGTACTTAACAAGCTGAAATCTTATAACATAGTAATTGATGGACGATTAGCTATAACGGAGCATAACGTGTCATGTTTAAAGAGAAATTAAAAATTATGTCAACATAAGGTAATAATGGAGGGGCTTAAAATCGATATAATAGATATAAAATCCTGACCAAAAAAAAAAACGAGCGAAAAGAAAAGGCCACTATAAGACGGTCTGGATGGGGGTTCATGGTATTCACTAATCACTAAAAATTTAGCCATTTATTCACTGTCATTAAAATTTTGGCTTATTTATTATAATTAGCTCGATTATTCATTAAAATATGACAATTACTAGTCATGCCTTCTTCACCCAGCTAATACCCATAAGCAAATATGTGTTCCCATTCTAAGGCATCCCTTATCTCAAGCCACAAGGACTAGTTCTATGATATTAAATTGTAGACTGCTGAGTGCAACTTGATAGAGAAGCATATATACTCTGCTAGACCACAAAAAGGTACAAGTAGGCAAAGATCAGGAAAAGGCGCAATCAGAAAAAGATTCCCACTCCAAGAACCGAGGTGGGAAAAAACCAAACCAACAATCAGGCACTTATACCATGAAACATATCGTAAGCCGAATGAGCAGCTATTTTCCCAATAGGTGGCCACTCAGTTACCTTAACTTAATTAAAAATATGAAAACATACATAAGGCGCCAACAGCACACAAAAAAATTTAAACACCAAAACATAAAACAAAAAGAACCACCACAGAAGTATCGCCTTGGAACGATCAGTAACACAAAGTTACTGGCGGGCTTAAACCGGTTTTACGTTTGTCATTACCCTTTTTTACGGAAAAAGGGTAATGACAAACGTAAACGGTGTGCTGCATTGAAATTGAACATTTCCCTTAATGATTTAGCTGTTAAACTAAGGATTCACGGTCGACATCCAATGCTGTCTTATCTTAGTTCTCTACCTATTGCTGCATTACGTTCCTTGGACACAGAGGCTAATAGATTTTACGATAGAAATCATCAAATGTATGACGCTGCACTGTTAACAAGATGTTATACTCAGCATGCTCTTCGTCCATTTATCGATTCCGAAGCTTATCACATTAGAAGTTTTATAAAAATTCCTTTCATTAATAAAGGAATTGACTTTATTGATTTACCAAACATATTCCAAGATAAATCAGTGATACAGTCTATACCTACCTACTTCCAAAATTCAGAACCTCCTATTATTTGTTACAAATATAACAAACCAATCAGAAATACTATTTTTAATTTCAATAAACTTGTTTCTGATCTTGATATCCATGCTAATACTCCCAAGTCTTGAGATTGTAAAGATTCAAAATATGTTTATCAATCAGCCGGACATATAGTTACTGGAATTTTAAAAATAATTTCGGATTCTAGAATTCGCAAAATTGTTTCTAAAGGTCCAAAATATAGATTCCCTTCCTACATTAATTTCGACAAATGTAGAGAGGAGATTGCATCTGCATTAAATGATTTCGGTAATCGATGGTGCAAACGAGAGGGTGTTGAGGATAATGCTCTTAAAGAATGGAAAAGAAGTATCTTCACTATCGTGGATAAACGTATTAAGTTTTATTCATAAAATACTAATCTTTTACCTCCTAAACCCAAATCGTCATTTAGGCATTTGAAGCAGGGTATCCAAGAATTTCATAGAAAGTATGTCTTGGTTCCGGCAGACAAAGCCGCAAACAATGTTGTTGTCTTTTGTAGGCTTCACTACATTAACACCTTAAAACAGGAGCTTGGTGGTACCAGGGCTTATCTGGAGACAGATACTGATGGAGTGTCTGTAATTAATGCCCACTTAAACGATTTACCTGTTAAGTTTTCTGTTTGTGTCAATGAAGGCCAAGACAAACTTCCTACGATGTATTGGTTACCTAAGCTTCACAAAAGACCATACAAAGCTAGATTTATTGCAAATTCTAGATCTTTTACTACCACTGAACCTTCTAAATTATTAACCTCCTGTCTTACTGCTATCAAATCTCATGTTATAAGATACTGTGAGACAGTGTATGAAACTTCAAATAAAAATTGGTTTTGGTCAATAAAAAATTCTGGTGAGGTGCTCAGTAAATTGAAGTGTAGAGGGTTCCGTGCGACAAGCTTGTCCACGTATGATTTTTCTACTCTGTATACAACATTACCATATAATCTAATAAAAGAAAAACTTCTGGATTTGATTGAGTGGACCTTCAAAAGGGCATTAAAAATATGGTTCACTTTATTTGGCATGTAATGACAGAAAGGCTTTTTCACTTCCTCTGACCAAAGTCGGTATACACTTTGGTCATGTCAGAATGTGTGCGACGCCTTGTCCTATCTCCTGGATAATATTTATATTAGATTTGGGACCAAGTTATATAGACAAATTGTTGGAATTCCGATGGGTACAAATTGCGCACATCTCGTAGCTGTTTTATTTTTATACTGCTACGAAAGAGATTTCATGGATTCTCTTAACCATGATAATCAAGCAGATGTTATCGAGGCTTTTAATTCCACATCTAGGTATCTCGATGACCTTTTTAACATTGACAACCCTTATTTTGAAGGTATGGTCAATCAAATTTATCCACCTAAACTTCAGTTGAACAAAGCCAATATCTCAGATACCGAAGCCCCCTTTTTAGATCTACATCTTTCTGTTGCAAATGGTTTTGTTTCTTCTAAAATTTATGATAAGCGCGATGACTTTGATTTTGATATAGTAAATTTTCCTTTTTTGGATGGTGACGTTCCTCGTCGTGCTTCTTATGGTGTTTACATTTCGCAACTTATAAGGTTTGCTAGAGTCTGCAATCATGTTACAGACTTCAACACTCGAAATAAATGTTTAACGGCAAAACTACTCCAACAGGGTTATCGGTATCATAAACTTCGAAAAACCTTTTCTAAATTTTATCGTAGACATTATGAATTGATTTCCAAATATAATGTTGGATTAAAGACGCTTTTAAGTGAGGGCCTTTCGAGACCTGAATATTATGGTGACTTAGTTTACAAATTTTAGAAACTTATAGGAATTAATGATTTTTCTTTTCAGTTCAGAAAAATCATAACACGTTACAGACGTATAGGTTATAACTTGAATGTTATGCGACAGTCTGCATGCTTAGTTTTTAACCCAATCATGGTTGATAACTATGCTGCCTTCTTTAATTGCACGCCGGTGGGTCGGGCGTCAGACCCTATGATGGCCCCGACTTAAAGCTACTGTAGATCCGGAAATATTCGCGAGAACTTAATTTTCGCTAATATTCGCGAATTGGTTGCCTCGCGAATTCAGAGTTCTCGCTAATAAATAGTCACTATAAACTCTATATAATACATGGACACTCACTCGCGAATTCAAGAACTCGCTAATAATTCGCAAATAGAAAATTCGCGAAATAAAAGTCACGCGAAAATTTCCGAATTTACAGTATTCATTTTAGTTGGTTGGGGCCAGAGCTCCTTGTCTGTTGCTTGGCCCACCGGGGTCCAACTGGTGTTTTTCTTTTGCTCCGGAGTTAGTAGGTTATTCGGGGCCCAGGGATCTCCATCGTCGGGCAGCTTACTCAATCTGTGAGTCCTTGTTTTTGATTCATCAGGATGTTTATCATGATTTATTTGTTTGTTCTTGATGATTCATTGACTAGTTAGAGATTCACCACGAGGACCGAAGAGCTTACTAAATGTTATGAACTACTGCAGAAGCTGAGGGTGAGGTTAGGATCCTGTAAAACCGGTTTAACCCCGCCAGTAACTTTGTGTTACTGATCGTTCCAAGGCGATACTTCTGTGGTGGTTCTTCTTTTTGTTTTATGTCTTGGTGTTTATTTTTTTTTTTAGGCTGTTGGCGCCTTATGTATGTTTTCATATTTTTAATTACGTTAAGGTAACTGAGTGGCCACCTATTGGGAAAATAGCTGCTCATTCGGCTTACGATATGTTTCATGGTATAAGTGCCTGATTGTTAGTTTGTTTTTTTCCCACCTCGGTTTTTGGAGTGGGAATCGTTTTCTGACTGCGCCTTTTCCTGATCTGTGCCTACTTGTACCTTTTTACAGGATCCTAACCTCAACCTCAGCTTCTGCAGTGGTTCATAACATTTAGTTAGTTCTTCGGTCCTCGTGGTGAATCTCTAACTAGTCAATGAATCATCAAGAACAAACAAATAAATCATGATAAACATCCTGATGAATCAAAAACAAGGACTCACAGATTGAGTAAGCTGCCCGACGATGGAGATCCCTGGGCGCCGAATAACCTACTAACTCCGGAGCAAAAGAAAAACACCAGTTGGACCCCGGTGGGCCAAGCAACAGACAAGAAGCTCCGGCCCCAACCAACTAAAATGAATAGCTTTAAGTCGGGGCCATCATAGAGTCTGACGCCCGACCCACCGGCGTGCAATTAAAGAAGGCAGCATAGTTATCAACCATGATTGGGTTAAAAACTAAGCATGCAGACTGTCGCATAACATTCAAGTTATAACCTATACGTCTGTAACGGGTTATGATTTTTTCTGAACTGAAAAGAAAAATCATTAATTCCTATAAGTTTCTTAAATTTGTACACTAAGTCACCATGAAATTCAGGTTCCGAAAGGCCCTCACTTAAAAGAATCTTTAACCCAACATTATATTTGGAAATCAATTCATAGTGTCTACGATAAAATTTAGAAAAAGGTTTTTCGAAGCTTATGATACCGATAGCCCTGTTGGAGAAGTTTTGCCGTTAAACATTTATTTCGAGCGTTGAAGTCTGTAACATGATTGCAGACTCTAGCAAACCTAATAAGTTGCGAAATGTAAACACCATAAGAAGCACGACGAGGAACGTCACCATCCAAAACAGGAAAATTTACTATATCAAAATCAAAGTCATCGCGCTTATCATAAATTTTAGAAGAAACTCAGAGAAACTTTCCTTAATAGTATATTGATTTGTTTAGCAAATCCCCTTTTAAATCTGTTGGGAGTATAATCCCCTCCACCTTAAATACTGATTAAGCCCTAAGCTTTACCCTGAATCTTTCTCTTCAATGATGAATACCAAAGGTAATTTATGGACACTGGTAACTTCAGGGGTAAAAGTTGTAATAAAATGTTTTTTTTTTAGTAAACTAGTCAGCATAGGAGTACTATGTGATGCATGGATTTGTGCTTGTGCCTGACCGTACAATACATTTTATTAATGTCTTAAATACCGAGCGAGCAAAGCGAACGAGGAAAAAATATGTAGCGCGATAGATTTGCATTAACATTCTTAGTGCTGCCCTGTTTCTGTATTATTATGTTCTGTCATATAAGAAAGCAAGATGATGTCCATCAACAGAAAAGTTAATCATTAGAGGATAAGAACATACTGTACATAATAAGGAAAAAGTGGGGTAATAGAATAAAAAGATACAAGTAGGCAAAGATCAGGAAAAGGCGCAATCAGAAAACAATTCCCACTCCAAAAACCGAGGTGGGAAAAAGCCAAACTAACAATCAGGCACTTATACCATGAAACATATCGTAAGCCGAATGAGCAGCTATTTTACCAATAGGTGGCCACTCAGTTACCTTAACTTAACTAAAACTATGAAAACACACATAAGGCGCCAACAGCACAAAAATGTTTAAACACCACGTCATAAAACAAAAAGAACCACCACAGAAGTATTGCCTTGGAACGACCAGTAACACAAAGTTACTGGCGGGCTTAAACCGGTTTTACAGGCGCCTAACCTCACCCTCAGCTTCTGCAGTGGTTCATAACATTTAGTTAGTTCTTCGGTCCTCGTGGTGAATCTCTAACTAGTCAATGAATCATCAAGAACAAACAAATAAATCATGATAAACATCCTGATGAATCAAAAGCCAGGACTCACAGATTGAGTAAGCTGCCCGACGATGGAGATCCCTGGGCGCCGAATAACATACTAACTCCGGAGCAAAAGAAAAACACCAGTTGGACCCCGGTGGGCCAAGCAACAGACAAGAAGCTCCGGCCCCAACTAATTAAAATGAATAGCTTTAAGTCGGGGCCATCATAGAGTCTGACGCCCGACCCACCGGCGTGCAATTAAAGAAGGCAGCATAGTTATCAACCATGATTGGGTTAAAATCTAAGCATGCAGACTGTCGCATAGCATTCAAGTTATAACCTATACGTCTGTAACGTGTTATGATTTATCTGAACTGAAAAGAAAAATCATTAATTCCTATAAGTTTCTTAAATTTGTAAACCAAGTCACCATAAAATTCAGGTTCCGAAAGGCCCTCACTTAAAAGCGTCTTTAACCCAACATTATATTTGGAAATCAATTCATAGTGTCTACGATAAAATTTAGAAAAGGTTTTTCGAAGTTTATGATACCGATAGCCCTGTTGAAGAAGTTTTAACGTGAAACATTTATTTCGAGCGTTGAAGTCTGTAACATGATTGCAGACTCTAGCAAACCTAATAAGTTGCGAAATGTATACACCGTAAGAAGCACGGCGAGGAACGTCACCATCCAAAAACGGAAAATTTACTATATCAAAATCAAAGTCATCGCGCTTATCATAAATTTTAGAAGAAACAAAACCATTTGCAACAGAAAGATGTAGATCTAAAAAGGGGGCTTCGGTATCTGAGATATTGGCTTTGTTCAACTGTAGTTCAGGTGGATAAATTTGATTGACCATACCTTCAAAATAAGGGTTGTCAATGTTCAAAAGGTCATCGAGGTACCTAGATGTGGAATTGAAAGCCTCGATAACATCAGCTTGATTATCATGGTTAAGAGAATCCATGAAATCTCTTTCGTAGCAGTATAAAAATAAATCAGCTACGAGAGGTGCGCAATTTGTACCCATCGGAATTCCAATAATTTGTCTGTATAACTTGGTCCCAAACCTAATATAAATACTATCAAGGACATAGCACAAGGCGTCACACACATTCTGACATGACCAAAGTGTATACCGACTTTGGTCAGAGGAAGAGAAAAAAGCCTTTCTGTCATTACATGCCAAATAAAGTGAACCATCGTTTTTTAATGCCCTTTTGAAGGTCCACTCTATCAAATCCAGAAGTTTTTCTTTTATTAGATTATGTGGTAATGTTGTATACAGAGTAGAAAAATCATATGTGGACAAGCTTGTCGCACGGAACCCTCTACACTTCAATTTACTGAGCACCTCACCAGAATTTTTTATTGACCAAAACCAATTTTTATTTGTAGTTTTATACACTGTCTCACAGTATCTTTTAACATGAGATTTGATAGCAGTAAGACAGGAAGTTAATAATTAAGAAAGTTCAGTGGTAGTGCAAGAGCTAGAATTTGCAATAAATCTAGCTGTGAACGGTCTTTTGTGAAGCTTAGGTAACCAATACATCGTAGGAAGTTTGTCTTGGCCTTCATTGACACAAACAGAAAACTTAACAGGTAAATCGTTTAAGTGGGCATTAACAACATACACTTCATCAGTATCTGTCTCCAGATAAGCCCTGGTACCATCAAGCTCCTGTTTTAAGGTGTTAACGTAGTGAAGCCTACAAACGACAACAACATTGTTTGCGGCTTTGTCTGCCGGAACCAAGACATACTTTCTATGAAATTCTTGGATACCCTGCTTCAAATGCCTAAATGACGATTTGGGTTTAGGATGTAAACGATTAGTATTTTGTGAATAAAACTTAATACGTTTATCCACGATAGTGAAGATACTTCTTTTCCATTCTTTAAGAGCATTATCTTCAACACCCTCTCGTTTACACCATCGATTACCGAAATCATTTAATGCAGATGCAATTTCCTCTCTACATTTGTCGAAATTAATGTAGGATGGGAATCTATATTTCGGACCTTTAGAAACAATTTTTCGAATTCTAGAATCCGAAATTATTTTTAAATTTCCAGTAACTATATGTCCGGCTGGTTGATAAACATATTTTGAATCTTTACAATCTCAAGACTTAGGAGTATTAGCATGAATATCAAGATCAGAAACAAGTTTATTGAAATTAAAAAATAGTATTTCTGATTGGTTTGTTATATTTGTAACAAATAATAGGAGGTTCTGAATTTTGGAAGTAGGTAGGTATAGACTGTATCACTGATTTATCCTGGAATATGCTTGGTAAATCAATAAAGTCAATTCCTTTATTAATGAAAGGAGTTTTAATAAAATTTCTAATGTGATTAGATTCGGAATCGATAAATGGACGAAGAGCATGCTGAGTATAACATCTTGTTAACAGTGCAGCGTCATACATTTGATGATTTCTATCGTCATACATTTGATGATTTCTTTGAAGATGCATATACATAAGCAAACAAAACAGTGAAATAGTATCTGGCTCAGTAAACATCCAGAATGACTTATTTTTCTCGGCCTTCAAATGACACATTTCTTTTTCAATTGGTCCATGAGGTGAGCCCCTCAAAACATATGTCTTTCTAAACATTCAAGGATTTCTGAAACATTAATACAACATTTGAATTAAATCAGATCTGGGGGCATCCATACCCCAGAAAAAAATGAAATTCTTGAATGTCAGGGAGGCCATCTTAGACAATTCCACAGCCAAATTTTACCATATTCATTATTCTATAAAATGTTATTATTCACTATTTATTATATTATTTTGCTATTCATTAAAAATTTACATTTATTCATTATTCTTTAGGACCTCATTATTCAATAATCGTTATTTTTTGCTCTCTATTCAGTCTCATTAAACTTTTAGGCCATTATTCATTAATCATTATACCCCAACCAGACCCTACTATAAGATATTCCAGAAGATGACTATTTCTTACAAGCGAGGCAGTCATACGTCTAGCATCAACCCTTCAGGAAAACATGTCCGTGAAATGTATACCTCCTTGAACCTCACTTTTATATAGCAAAACTGGGGTACGGAGGGGTATACCTTTTTTCTTATATTTGCTCTAAAACATAAATTGTGGGTACTCGTTAGAACCGCCTCGTCAGTTCTCGGCGTTCGGTCGGGAAATACCCCGTGAAACTACGTCAACCATAAGGTGACAGTCAAACCATTGATACATTCCGAAGCAGGAACTGTTTAGTTTTTTAATAACTGATATTATACTGGCATAGCCAGTTGGATTCGAATCTACACGGCAAAGGCTAATGACCGCTACCGATTGAGCTATTCGTGCGCCCCCTGCAACAATCAAATATAGCATACATGAACAAATTGTAAGGCGACTGAGAGGATATTGACTAAAGGTTCACCACGAGGACCGAACGACTGACTAAATGCTGTGAACCACTGCAGAAGATGACGGTTAGGCTAGGGCCTGTAAAACCGGTAAATTACTGATCGTTCCAAGGCGATACTTTTGTTGTGGTTCTATTTGTTTTATGTTTTGGCGTCGAATTTTTGTGCCTTTTGAACCTTATGCCAGGTTTCATGTTTTTAGTTAAGTTTGGATAATTGAGTGGGAAATAGCTTACTCAGCTAACGATATGTTTTCTTTGTAAAAGTACCTAAATGTCAATTTAGTTTTTTTCCCAGCTCGGATTTCTTTTTCGCCTTTTCCTGATTATGGCCAACGTGTACATTTTTCCCCACAGATGGCAAGTCAGTTTGCAACTCGGCTAAATATATGGGAATGCACTCTAAGGGCACAAACAGCAAAATATGATACCAAAAAATAAAGCAGATAGAACCGGAAAATACGTACTGCATTGAATATGTCTTCAAAAAAGTATAGATGAACAACCTTTGCATTACACATATCATGCATGCCTATACAGGATTTCTTTCTTTAAACCTAGTTTGAAAGTAAATTGGAAACTCATGTTCTTCAAGAACATATCTCCCATTTGATAGGACTGGAAAAAAGGTTAAATGACTTGACGAGCCCTTTGGGATGACATGGCGTCTCGAAATAACATCAGTTATGAAAAATATGTCATAAGATTATTTGCCTTGGGAATAAACGGAGATCACAAGTAGACATCAGACTCATATAGTCTTTTATCAGAACCATTTAGGCAAATTTTAGACTGACAGAACATTACAATCACTCTTTAAATGGCATGTTTTCGTAATTATATAATTTCGTAATAATTATGTTGATACAAAAATGATACTTAAACTAGGCGCCGATCAGGAACTGGTGCGATCATCAGGAAAATATGTCCGTGCAATCTATACCCCCTTAAACCCCACTTTTATAAAAAAAAAAAAAAAATCAAAAAAAAAAAAAAAAAGAAAAGAAAAAAAAAAAACTAGGATTTGAGGGGGTACGCCTCTCCGAGGCGGTTCTAACCTGTACCCACAATGTATGTTTTGTGCTTAAATCTTAAAAATATCCATTTTTTCCATTTAATGACCATGGCAAGTCATGCAATGAAACCAACCATGAGAAATGAAGCAAAAGCATATAAATAGCTACAAAGAGAATATACAGTAATCCTAGTCCTTTACAAAAAGGTTTGTCAATACTTTTCCCCAAATACCTAAACACAAAAAGTACCCGTGTAATAACGTAGCACATGTCAATAGACAATAACAACAAATAAAAAAAAACTAAAAAAAAAAAAAACAAAACTACAAAATAAAAAAAGTAAAAATTGATACTCAATATTAATGTTAACCCCTCTTCCAAAAAGAAAAAGGGAAAATATTTGTACCTTAAGTGAGTGGCTTTCTTTATGGATTATACATGTAAATGCTCGTTCAAAATTCTTTGAAGTAGTTTGGTCAAACAAAAGAAACAAGAAGCTGTGACACCAGAAAAAAAAAAACACCCGGATTTTCTAAAATAGTTATGACAAGTCGTTGGGAAGAAAAATGATAAAAAATACTCGATTAATACTACCATCATCGCATGTGCATCGAATGAATAGAATGCGTTTTAATCGCCGGGTGGCAAGAGATTAATACCTTTATTGAGACAGGTAATACAGGTATTGATATGCTACTTTGCAGCTCAGTACTGTCATATTTATTGTCTTATTGGTAATCCTCAAGATACTACTTGTTTGAATAAAGTGCAATAAAACTAATTACAGGTATGGACATTGGTATTTATGGTTATCTATTTTCAATGCGAGCATACATGTATATCAGTTATTCCACAGGTAGCAGTCACAGTCAAATTGATTATGGATCTTTATGAGCTGTTGGAGATGTTGACCCTTTAGTGTCTAGACAAATACTGAGATAAGTTACCAATGTCCACCCAGGCCTTTAAATAACGTTGTCGTCAGCATGGTGCCTGTCTTTTCATCGTTCGTTCAATTATAGGGTTAATGATTTTTAATGTAGATTCTACATAATTTGACCAATGACATCATCCTTTCATGCTGTGCCGTTTGAATTACATCGCTAAGATACATGCATGTCAGTATAATAACATTCATTTTTCTCCCCTGAGTTAGAAACGCTTTTGTCTACAGACGTTGCTTTAGGCATATACAAAACATTACGATATGAGCCACGTCGTGAGAAAAAGTGCGAAAACTGCACAGTAACTGCACAGGTGATCAGCGCCTTTGTTTTCGCTGCACGGATAGTACAATCCTTCTTCTTAAATACGACATTTCAAGCTTCTAGCCTGCTTATGTGATTGTAGAGGCCGGTTTGTGTGAGACCAGGTCGGAACCCAAATTGTTGGTTTTCTTACGCACAGGCTCATATATAATTAGCTGAAAAGACGACAGATTTTTATGTGTAATATTCGGAATGGTGAGAGTCAAACCAACAATTTCGTTGTCCGACCAGGTCTGACACAAACCAGTCTGTACAGCCACAGAAGCCAGATAGAAGCTTGAGACTTTGGATTTAAGAAGAAAAGGGACTGTAGCAAAAACAAAGGCGCTGATGTTGATATGATAATACGCAGGGTGCCTTTGGTAGTCTTAAAGCTATTCATTTTAGTTGGTTGGGGCCGGAGCTTCTTGTCTGTTGCTTGGCCCACCGGGATCCAACTGATGTTTTTCTTTAGCTCCGGAGTTAGTAAGTTATTTGGCGCCCAGGGATCTCCATCGTCGGGCAGCTTACTGAATCTGTGAGTCCTGGTTTTTGATTCATCAGGATGTTTATCATGATTTATTTGTTTGTTCTTGATGATTCATTTACTTTACTAGTTAGAGATTCACCACGAGGACCGAAGAACTGACTGGGTGTTATGGACCACTGCAGAAGCTGAGGGTGAGGTTACGGCCGTGTAAAATCGATTTAAACCCGCCAGTAACTTTGTGTTACTGATCGTTCCAAGTCGATACTTCTGTGGTGGTTCTTTTTGTTTTATGTCTTGGTGTTTAAAATATTTTTGTGCTGTTGGCGCCTTATGTATGTTTGCATATTTTTAGTTAAGTTTAGGTAACTGAGTGGCCACCTATTGGGAAAATAGCTGCTCATTCGGCTTACGAAGTGTTTTCATGGTATAAGTACCTGATTGTTAGTTTGGTTTTTTTCCACCTTCGTTTTTGGAGTGGGAGTCTTTTTCTGATTGCGCCTTTTCCTGATCTTTGCCTACTTAAACTTTTTTGGTAGTCAACTGGTGTTTTTCTTTTGCTCCAGAGTTAGTAAGTTATTGGGCGCCCACGGATCTCCATCGTCGGGCAGCTTACTCAATCTGTGAGTCCTCGTTTATTATTCATCATGGAATTTATCATGATTTATTTGTTTGTCCATGATGATTCCTTGACTAGTTAGAGATTCACCACGAGGACTGAACAACTAACTAAATGTTATGAACCACTGCAGAAGCTGAGGGTGAGGTAAGGATACTGTAAAACCGGTTTAAGCCCGTCAGTAATTTTATATTTCTGTTCGTTCCAACGCGATATTTCTGTGGTGGTTCTTATTGTTTTATGTCTTGGTGTTTTAAATTATTGTGCTGTTGGTGCCTTATGTATGTTATCATATTTAAGTTTAGTTAAGGTAACTGAGTGGCCACCTATTGGGAAAATAGCTGCTTATTCGGCTCAGGGTATTAGTACCTTATTGTTTGTTTGATTTTTCCCGCCTCGATTTTGGAGAGGGAATCTTTTTCTGATTGCTCCTTTTCCTGATCGTTGCCTACTTGTACCTTTTTAGAAGTTTTACTTACGATATGGCTGTAACAGGTCTTCCAAAGATGACCGGTCATAGATGACTTCATAAGCCGTGCAATAAATACTTCCTTAAGCTTACCTTTATATAGTAAAACTAGGGTATACAGAGGTATGTCTATGTTTCTTATTTTTTATCCAGAACATAGGTTGTGGGTACTCGTTAGAATAACCTCCGCAAGGCGGTTGTAACGTGTACCCTCGATCCATGTTTTCAGCCAAAATATTAAAAATATCATTTTTTTCTGATGAAATTTTCAATTTTTACAGGTGAAAAAATCTCTGTATATTGCATGGGCAAGTTTTCGTAATGTCTCAAGGAAAATAGCCATATCAGCATCAGTGCACACATATTCCTGTTCCAACCATATTAATTGGACATGCTGAACGCACTGTCTTCTCATTCAGTCTAATCAAGTTAATCTAACAATGAAAAAACTAGACAATGTTTGTAAAATAATTCTGAGAGAAATTGTATTTTTCCACACGCGTCAGATTTCTTTTACCTAGTCCGTCCTTGTAGACATTTTACATATTGTCAGGCTAGATCAGTTTGATTTGATTAATTTTGTCTGCCTTAACAGGACAGGAACTCTAGTGAAATCAGCGTCTAAGTTTCCTCTGAATTAATGTCAATTCCACATTAAATCGAATTGTGTATTGGTCTTTATACTATTGACGACAAACAGAATTAAGAGGGACTTATATATGTATTCCTCTTTTTTCCATTCAGACCTTAATAAGATAAACTTATTTTCAGGAGGATTTCAAAATTTCATCAAATGGAACATTATGCATAATGTAATGAGTTGGGACATTTTAGACTATGTGGTTAAATGGATTGTGCCAGAATGGGAGGGTCTCTTAATGAAAGTGAACACAGCCAAGTTCTCTCTTCTGAATAGATAGGCCCAATTAATCATCAGGAAAACATGTCCGTGTATTGAATACCCCCTTAAACCCAGGTCAGGTCAGTTTAACTGCTACTGTAACATGTAATCAGTACTACCTGTTGTCATGCGGTGCAGAGATGGGGCTCGTTAGCCTTAGAAGGCAACTCATCTAGGAGTTAAGCTAGTTCTCTACACAAAAATGTAGCTGGGCAGGGGGAACTCATTAGTCTTGGTTGACAGTCCTCCTAGGAGTTTACAGGTCTCTAAACAAAACCTAAGAAAGGGTAGATGGAGCTCTTCAGCTGTGGCCAGCAATTCATCTAGGAGAAGGAAACTCCAAAATCAAACCTGTGTGTCTGGATATGCCTAGTCCAGATATGCAAAGACTGTTTCGGTAGATGGAGCGGAAGAAATCACCTGATTCAACGGTTCAGAAAGCGATACAGCAACATGTTGTGGAACATGCAGAGCGTGACAAGGCACTAAAGATGTTACGGTCATCCACTGCATCCAAACCCAACTCCAGACGTCTTGATCTGTGTCTTGCCTCTGGGCGCAGCTGGGCGAGGACTAGAGAGTGAGGTTGACGTTGCGCACCTCTTCCTCACTATAATCCAATTTCATAGCGCATGTCATCTTATTTCTCAACACACAAGCACTTGCATACACAACAATTTCATCACACTTGCACCCACATACCTACAAAGTCCTGTGGCGATGGGCGAGTGGCGAAGCAGCAGGTGTAGGACACACTGGGAGCTGTAGTTGCAGACCTGCACACAGGCGGCTCAGTTCTAATGGTCGTTTTCTGTGAGGAGAAGCAGTAAGAAGAATTCGGCAGTCGGCTGAGCGACTGAGCAGACCTATTTAGGACCGCACTGCTCACCCCCGTAGCATGGGGAAGGGGCTAGAAAAGGTGCCCTAAACAAGTGCCTGCTTCAAACCCCCTGGCTGGTTAACCGCGATCAGCGGGGATCCCCTTAAGCGGTCGAAATACAAAGAAAAAAGCTAGAGTAATCCCCTTACGGACTGGCGCATGGAATGTGCGTACTTTAATGGACAATGCTGGGTCAGATAGACCACAGCGTAGAACGGCCCTTGTGGGCAGAGAACTTGGGAGGTATGATATACAGATAGCTGCATTGAGTGAGACTCGGTTCGCAGATGTTGGGGAGATCAAAGAAGTTGGTGCTGGATACACCTTCTTCTGAAGTGGACGCAAAAGTGAAGAGAGGCGTGAAGCAGGAGTTGGCTTTGCCATCAAAACAGAACTTGTTGGTAAGCTGTCAGGATTGCCAAAAGGCATTAATGACCGTCTAATGACATTGAGACTTCCTCTGTCAGGCAATAAACATGCAACTATTGTCAGTGCTTATGCACCCACAATGACCAATCCAGATGAGGTCAAGGACAAGTTCTATGATGACCTAGACAATGTTATTTCTGCAACACCCCGCACAGACAAGCTTATCCTTCTTGGCGACTTTAATGCCAGAGTGGGTACAGACCACCAGACCTGGGAAGGAGTTATAGGTCCAGAAGGGGTTGGAAAGTGCAACAGCAATGGTCTCTTGCTTCTCAGGAAGTGTGCTGAACATGACCTTCTAATCACCAACACAGTCTTGCGTCTACCTAATAGGAACAAAACATCCTGGATGCATCCCCGTTCCAAACACTGGCATCTCATAGACTATGTCATAGTGCGGAGAACAGACAGGCAGGATGTTAAAGTGACAAAGACTATGTGTGGTGCAGACTGCTGGACAGATCATAGACTGGTTGTCAGCAAACTCAACCTAAGAATACAGCCTGCGAGGCGACCTCAAGGCAAGAAAGCTCCTAAGAGACTGGATGTCTCAAAGCTGAATAAAGACAGCATGAGACAAGATTTCTTAACAGACATTTGCAACCAACTGGATGCAATGAATCTCAGTTCAGAGGACCCCGAAGAAAACTGGACAGTTTTCCATAAAACAGTACTTTCTTCAGCTGCAAGCACCTTAGGCCATCCATCTCGCAAACATCAAGACTGGTTTGATGAGAATGATGACGAAATTCAGAGGCTTCTTGAAGAAAAGCACCGATTGCACAAGGCACATCAAGATGATACTAGCTCAGTATCAAAGAAAGCAGCCTACAGCAACATTTGCTGTGGAAGAAAACAGAAGAAATTCAGTCTTTTGCGGATAGAAAGGACATGAAGAAATTTCATAATGCACTGAAAACCATTTATGGTCCAAAGAGTTCTGGAGCCACCACATTGCTCAGTGCAGATGGTAACACTCTTCCCACAGATAAAGAAGCTATCTTGGAAAGGTGGGCAGAACACTTCAATAGTGTGCTGAATCGACCATCAAGCATCAATGAGGATGCAATCGACAGACTTCCACAGATAGAGTGCAATGTTCTATTAGATGAATTTCCTACCGTTACGGAAACAAGAAAAGCAGTTCAACAACTATCATCTGGCAAAGCCCCAGGTGCAGATGCAATTCCTGCCGAAGTTTACAAGGCTGGGGGCTACCCATGGCAGAGAAACTGACAGAGTTGTTTCACTGTATGTGGAGAAAGGAGGCTATCCCACAAGAATTTAAGGATGCATCCATAATCCACCTATACAAGCGGAAAGGAAATCCTCAAGTCTGTGACAATCACAGAGGCATCTCCCTCCTATCAATTGCTGGGAAGATACTTGCAAAAATTCTGTTGAATCGTCTGAATGTTCATCTTGATCAGACGGGACTTATCCCAGAAAGTCAATGTGGATTCAGAAAAAAAGACAGAGGGACAATAGACATGATCTTCACAGCAAGACAGCTTCAGGAGAAATGCCAAGAACAGAATGTAGATCTATACATGACGTTTGTTGACCTCACCAAAGCTTTTGACACTGTTAGTCGTGATGGACTCTGGAAAATCATGGCCAAGTTTGGCTGTCCACCCAGATTCATAGCAATGGTGCGGCAGTTTCATGATGGCATGCAGGCACGTGTGCAAAATGATGGAGAGTTCTCGGAACCATTTGAAGTAACAAATGGGGTCAAACAAGGCTGTGTTCTGGCACCAACACTGTTCAGCATGATGTTTTCTGCCATGCTTATGGATGCTTTTCAGGACAGTGACACTGGTTTTCCAATCAGGTACCGTTTTGATGGCAACATATTCAACCTCAGAAGGTTGCAAGCCAAAACTTAGGTCCAGACTGATGTGCTAGATGAGCTCCTCTATGCAGATGTTATGGATAAGAATGCCAGCACAGAGGCAAAAATGCAAAGAGCCATGGATCAAGTCTCACAGTCATGTGATAACTATGATCTCACAATCAGCACAAAAAAGACAGAGGTTGTACACCAACCAGCGCCCGGAAAGCCATATAATGAACCAACCATCACTGTGAATGGGCAAAAACTGAAAGTTGTTGACAAGTTCACCTACCTGGGAAGCACTCTCTCCAGAGCAGTGCATATTGATGATGAGATCACTGCCAGAATTGCAAAGGCTAGTGTTGCATTTCGGACGACTCCGTGCAAATGTCTGGGAGCGAAATGGAATCAAGCTTGACACCAAGCTGAAAGTCTACAAGGCTGTGGTACTGCCAACCCTCTTGTATGCATGTGAGACCTGGACAGTATACCAACGCCATGCAAAGAGACTTAACCATTACCACTTAAGCTGTTTGAGAAAGTTGTTAAAAATCAAGTGGCAGGACAAGATTCCAGACACAGAGGTCCTGACGAAAGCAGGGATGCAAAGCATGCATACAGTCTTAAAGCTAGCACAGCTAAGATGGACTGGCCATGTTATAAGAATGCCTGATGCGCGACTTCCAAAGAAAGTTTTCTATGGAGAACTACAGGAGGGAAAGCGCTCTCCAGGTGGCCAGAAGAAACGCTACAAAGACACCCTCAAAGCCTCTCTGAAGGATTTCGAAATACCAATGGGGTCCGGGGAACAGACTGCACAGGAGCGATCACAGTGGCGAGGTCTCATCAACAAAGGAGCAGCTCTTTATGAAAAGAAGAGAATCTGTGAAGCTGAAAGAAAGCGAAGAGAGCGCAAAGCCAAAACAAATGTGCCACCATCAGACTCTATGACATTGACCTGCTCTACTTGCAACCGACAGTTTAGAGCCAGAATTGGCCTAGTCAGCCATCAAAGAACTCACCAACACACATCAGCACTATTCAAGAAATAATGATGGTCTTTCTCATTAGTGAGAGACGAACTATCAAACCCCACTTTTATATAGTAAATCTGGGGTATGCAGGTGTATACCTATTTTTCCTATTTTTGCTCCAAAACATAAATCGGCAAGGCGGTTCTAACGTGTACCCACAATCAATGTTTGGAGCAAAAATAAGAAAAAAGTCCAAAATTTTTGCTGAAAATTTTCATTTTTTACAACTTTAAAATCTCTGTTGTATTACATGGGTATGTTTTCGTAATGTAATGAATGATATTCTGGTCACCCACCAGGGAAAGGGTGGTCAAGCTTCTTAGAGGTCTCAACTTTGGCCCTAAACATTACGAACACTTTCCCATGCAATAAATAGAGATCTTTTAGCTTTAAAAATTGAAAAAAATTCAGCTGAAAAATTGTGATATTTTTCTTATTTTTGCTCAAAACATAGATTGTGGATACTCATTAGAACCGCCTCGGTCACGAGTACCCACAATCCATGTTTTGGAGCAAAAATAAGAATAATAGGTATACCCCTGCATACTCCAGTTTTGCTATATACGAGGGGTGTTCAAGAAGTTCGAGGAAAAGTGCTGCCAAATTTGTAATTGTCTTCGGAAATTTACGTTCTCTTTGCATTTTGTAAATTAACATAAAGTTAACATTTGCACAAAATTTGAATAAAATCGGATGAAAATTAGGCATAAAATCACGTGCGTTTCTAAGGTAACAACAGTTAAACCGGCCCAACGTAACAACAACGTCATGCTACACGCATTCATGCCGCTGTTGGCTAGCTCTTAAGCATTTTCGGAATAAACCTGGAAAATGGGCGTCTAATTGTTTGTTCTGTGTGTGTAATGCGGTAAATGTGCCGAAATTACAATTCGATATATTGTGTATTTCACGAATTCTAGTCTTTTCTATCACGACGATCATTTTTGACAGTATGACGTTATTTGACGTTACACTGCACGAGTCGACATGGACCATTTCTGGTCGTGTAGAAATCATGCATACTACTTGTTGATTGCCGTTTTCTTAATTTTCTTGTTGCCATATGCGCTTTCTGCTCTTAGCAGTGTTTCTTTCATTTATAGTCCGTTACAAACACACGATTTATCGAATAACGTTGTTCCCTTCGCATTTTAGGCATACCCACTAAACAATATGGGCGCTTAAGGCCTAAATGACGTCACACACTTAAATGACGTAATGTGCTAATCGCAAACATATTGAACTTTGCTCATACAATGTTTGGTGAAAAAAGCATGATTAATTATCAAATGCACTCTCATCATTAGACATCGACTTTTTGCAAAAATGAACAAAAGTGGGCCGGTAATCGTGATGTACGGTTTCCATAGCAACCACTGTTAGCATTGTGTTCATGCCAGAGCAGCAAAATTTGCTGTATAAGTACAAATCATGTTGGTCTAAATAATAACTGTATTAGTTTAATTCACCTGATTTACAAAATAAGAATATGATGGCACTTTTCCGCGAACTTTTTGAAACCCCCTCGTACAAGTGAGGTTCAAGGGGTATACATTAAACGTACGTGTTTTCATGATGGGAATTAGCAACGGAATTCCAGCAATCATTTGATGTACATGTAGGTAATATAACGATTGGTCTCTTGCAAAATTGACAACAGGTCTCTTGTTCCTGTTTCTTTTACGATGTCATGTAAGGACTTTTGTCGGACAGGCAACAGCATGTACTTAATTGGGCACAAATCTTAGACAATAAGGGCCAGGTTGACACATTTAATTGAATTTCGAAAAGACATTCGAAATTCCGCTGTATAAACTCCTTAGAAGCAAATCGATTAGCTATGGCATATGTGGAACAGCACTGAATATGATATATTGTCTTCGTCTCTGAAAACAAAGGGTAGTGGTAAATGCTTTTAAATCGGATTGTGCTCCAGCGGTGTCGGGAGTCCCTAAATGCACCGTTCTCGGTCCCTTCCTGGTATCATGAAATCAAGAACAAGGAGAATACATTGAAACTTCAGAGATACATTAATCGGTTAGGCGGCTGGGATAGGAAATGAATTGTTGTATGATATTTCAATCAGTCAAATGCAACCAAAAATAAACATTCTAGTAAAATCCAGGACACTTGCACCCTAACGGGCACTGTATTGGAACTGTTTAAATCATGAAATACCTATTGTATTCTATATGTAACAAACGATTTGAAATAGTTATACTCATAGTCGCAATGTAATAGAAAAATAATAGTAGGCAATGATGAATAAGAGCTATTGGATTCTTGAGGAAAAAGTTGTACACTTGTCCCCCAGATGTAAAGGAATTAGCTTATAACGGACTTGTGTGTGACCGGTCTTGGAATATAGAAGCTCCATTTGGGACTATCCCACTCATGATTGGAAATATTCGAAAATCATGCAGAGAAATTAGTATGACTGACATTCTGCTACAACTTAAATGGGAAATCTTTTCAGAAAAGGAGAAAGGACGGTGTTTGACTTACATAGCTGGACAAATGTCTTAGGATTAAGTTAGAATACCCACAGATAACCTTATCCAGAATAATAGACTTTGTAGATATCAACACTCAATGTCATTTTAAATACCTTCAATTAGCAAAGAAGTTCACTTATAAAAGAAGTTTCTCTCCACTGTAATAGCCTCCCTGATTCTCTTATCTCCTCTGTTGAAATTTCAAGTGAAGGCGTGTCCAAGTTTGCAACTCTTGTAAGAGCCAGGGACTAATTTTCCTCCTGACGCACACCTAGGTGAAGTATTGTCACTTTGGCGTGCCATCAGTTAACCATTCAGACTCGCCATTCAGACTCGGATTCAGCTAGAAGGTTGATATTGTTACTGTTGTAGACATCTAATGCGCAAAAAATAACGCATTCACTCATCCAACCACAAACTGGCGCAAATAGGGTACATGAGACATCTCTATGCACGTCCACCAGGGGACTTTCCTTTTTCGCGTACTTCAAAAAAAACATTAGGTATCATGTAACTTTCAGCGGCTCGTGAAAATTTATGTCGTGACAGTAAAAATTACGAAAACACGCCCATGCATTATACAGATATTTTTTAATTTGTACAAAAAATGATAATTTTCAGTAGAAAAATGTTGATATTTTTCTTATATTTTGCTAAAAACATAGATTGTGGTACACGTTAGAACCGCCTCGCCGAGGCGGTTCTAACGAGTGCCCACAATGTATGTCTTGGATCGAAAATAAAATAAAAATGTATACCCCTGCGAACCTCAGTTGTTCTATATAAAAGTGAGGTTCAAGGGGTATACATTTCTGACACTGATATGTTTTCCTGATGGCAGTACAGTTTTATGGGTCGATTTGAGGTTGTTTGTTCCTTCGTCTGGTCCTTCTTCGTTATCAAGCAGAAAAGAAACCACTCTTTTCTGCGGAGACCAATGTGTATTTTGGTTACACACTTTCTTGTTATTATTGTTTTGTGTACATTTTAAAGCACATATTAACATGCTATTTTATGACATTAAAAACGAGATATGATATCACCAAGGTCAGTATACGTAGACTTGTATAGAAAACCCAAGTTAAATATAGAAATCGAATTATCATTTTACAGTGGGTCTAGAATTTGGGTGAACTATGTTAAATATGACATAACGTGTTTCTTTCTCTGGGTAAGTGCATTCATTGTTTGTTGTTTTGTTTTTGCGGAAATGGTTGAAAAAAAATCTGTAACACATTGTTTTCATTTCTTCTCTATACTTTTGTGTAATAAGTTTTAATTTAATTCTGCTAACAAGCCAGCTTGTCAAGCTATATATGTTTTTAATTGAATAGCCTCATCAGCTCATTCCCACAAAAGGTGGTCGCCAAAAAGGGGTCAAAAAGCTGTGTCCGTTGTATAAAGTTTCCATAATTATTATGTTACATTACGAAAACATGTCCATGCAATATACAGATTTTTCCTAAGTTGTAAAAATTGAAAATTTTCATTAGAATGTTTTTTATAGTTTTCTTATTTTCGAAAATTTTCATTAGAATGTTTTTTATAGTTTTCTTATTTTCGCTCAAAGCATAGATTATGGGTACACGTTAGAACCGCCTCGGCGAGTACCCACAATCTATGTTTTGAAGCAAAAATAAGAAAAATAGGTATACCCCCAGTTTTTCTATATAAAAGTGGGGTTTAAGGGGGTGTTCACTGCACGGACATGTTTCCTGAATACTTTAAAGGTGTTTAAATCGATTAACAATCGTTCAAAATTAGGTCATGTTTGACTGTTCGTTGATTCGTATGTGAATTATAAACCTTTTCGTGATATGCATATACAAATGAAAGTAGTCGGCGGTAAAGGATTTCCCTTTGTGTCATCTGAGTTGCCAAATTATATCAAAATACATGTACCAATACGAAAATGTCATTTTGAGAAACATGGCCATGTAATGTACCCCCTTAACCCCACTTTTCTATAGACAGGGGTATACAAAAGTACCTATTTTCCGTATTTTTGCTCCAAAACATAGATTGTGGGTACTCGTTAGAACCGCCTCGGCAAGGCGGTTCTAACGTGTACCCACAATCTATATTTTGAGCAAAAATAAGAGAAAATATTAAAAATTCTTAGCTGAAAATTTTCAAGTTTTAAAGCTCAAACATCACTGTTTATTGCATGTGCAAGTTTTGAGAAATAACTAAAGGTTTTTTACAAGGACTTCCCTCCTGATATGTTCCGAGCCTTCTAGTTCTGCATAGTGGGAAGTTCGTCGATTATATACATACGTTTAGTATAATAATAAAAAGGTACAAGTAGGAAAAGATCAGGAAAATGAGCAATCAGCTGAAAAAGATTCCCACTCCAAAAACCGAGATGGGAAAAAACTAAATTAACAAAAAAGTACTTAAACCATGAAAACATTTCGTAAGCCGAATGGGCAGCTATTTTCCCAATAGTTGGCCACTCAGTTACCTAAACTTAACTAAAATATGAAAAATATTAAAACATACATAAGGTGCCAACAGCATCTTAAAAATCCATTTCATTTTTAATTTACAATATAAAGATCTTTATTTTAGGCAAACGCTTCCAACACCGATTAACATTCAAGTGCATCTAAATCATGGCGTGTGCGCGGCAGCAGGTATTTACCGCACATTTACCGGAGTTACCTACCGCACAGCCGGAGTTAGGTTTCAGCAGTAGCCGAGGGGAGAACATACATCTGAGTGAGGACCTTAAAGAGGTTTCTTGGTTCGCTCGAAGGTCCGGGAGCTACATCTATGCTAGTCAATGCTTACAGGTAACAACTGCCTTTTTTAACAAAAAGAAAAAAAAAAAAAAAAAAAAAAAAAAAAAAAAATGAATTGAGTAATTTCATAGTTGCGTTTGCCTTTGGTACGATCCCTTACTTTCCTCACTCCACAATTCCATACCTTTGATCATCAGGAAAACGTGTCCGTACAATGAATAACCCCTTAAACCCCACTAAAAGATAGATTGTGTGTATACGTAGAAATCGTCTCACCGAGGCGGTTCTAACGAGTACCCACATTCTATGTTTTGGAGCAAAAATAAGAAAAAATAAAATTATTATTATTATGTATACCTATGCAAATATTTCTATATAAAAGTGGGGTTCAATATGGTATACTTTTCATGGATATGTTTTTCTGATGGAACATTTTGTGCGATTACGATCATGATAATATATTCCAGCGTTCCTTGAACCAGGAACTAATTTTACAGATTTGACTTAATGTGCCCTCAAAACCCATGACTAATTTTATTGAAGTGGTTTGAACAGTACTTTTAAATCGTAAACTAATCACACAGAGGTATGAATCATTTGATCCTCCGTTCACGTATTTTAGCAATGGTTGTATAGGGATACAAGTAGGAAAAGATCAGGAAAAGGCGCAATCAGAAAAAGATTCCCACTCCAAAAACCGAGTTGGGAAAAAACTAAATTAACAATCAAGTACTTATACCATGAACACATATCGTAAGCCGAATGGGCAGCTACATGTAGGACGTCAAGTAACTTCGTCGTTAAGTGCACAACGTTCTACATGTATTTCGATTGGCGGGCGCGATCCCAGAATCAAGATTTGCCGCATGAAGTCATGCAAGAAAAATAATATACCATGTGTGTAAGGTATGGATAGACAAAATACATAGATAATACACAACAAACAGATATACGACCGATCGAGGTCAGTTACTCATTTTCAAAACCATTCTGTTCATTTTTCATGTTACCAGCCCGCTAGTGTGTATGATGTCGAAATAAACGGCAGCGGTCATGTGGACATCGGTATAGTTACCGTGAACCCAGAACAAATATCGTGTGAAAGTAGACACCCATCCTTCAGGCGCATGAACGAAGTCAAGGTACACAAGCGGACATTCAGCATTAACATCCGCTTTGAAAACAATCAGGTGAGAGGAATCAGAGGATAACAGAACGTTAACAGGTCTATGCACTGAAATGAAGATTGTATATTTACAAAAAAACACTTTTTCAATGAATTGAATGTTTCTTCTTCTCCTACTTTATCATCATCATCATCATCATCATCATCATCATCATCATCTTCTTCTTCTTCTTCTTCTTCTTCTTCTTCTTCTTCTTCTTCTTCTCCCTTATTCATAACATATACGTGGGTTGGGATTTAAGGTCGTGAACTTTATTTATATAAGTTCAGATGTCTGCTATATAGAAATTAAAATTAGTATATCATCTGAAAATACATTCCTTAACCTATCACATGAGGTATTAAGCTCATTTCTTCTCAATATAGTTTCATCACAACAATGAATTAAACACAATGACCCGCCATCACCCGGGGCACGCCGTGGAAACGTTGACGTCGAAATTACGTCAACTGTAAATCACTACGGCATTTAAACGTCTGTTGTTGAACCAAACAGCATGTCCTACCTTTAGTTACCTGTAAATTTTCCGTCAGGGATTTGTTAATTTTCTTTACCTTAATACTGCGATCATCAGAAATAGTTGTTACACTCTATTTTATGTGTATTATGCATATCCATGTTTTCAGATAAGAAGGCCATGGCGATTGTAGATTAATTGTATCCGTGAATATTTCTCGCCTTGTAAACCATCTAACATCTCACATGCCATTTAAATACCACTGCAGTATCTGTTCTACATCTATACATCAAACCATTATCACTTTGAATGTTTCTGTGGGCATTTTTGCTAATCAAACATAAGATGGTATCATTGCTCTTGTTTCGACGTTGCCTGTTAAAGCCATGTTTTCAGTTACGAAACGCTATACACTTTTTCAAATCACCAAATGAGTCATTCACATAATGCTTAAAAATTCAAAAAGAGATATTATTATGATACTACGATCCATCAAATTGACTAAGCTCAAATTTTGGTATAGAATATGGTAATTATTGCTAAAAAGGTTCAAGTAGGCAAAGATCAGGAAAAGGCGCAATCAGAAAAAGATTCCCACTCCAAAAACCGAGGTGGGAAAAAACCAAACTTATACCATGATACAATCGTAAGCCGAATGGGCAGCTATTTTCCCAATAGGTGGCCACTCAGTTACCCCAACTTAACTAAAATATGAAAACATACATAAGGCGCCAACAGCACAAAAAATTTTTAAACACCAAGACATAAAACAAAAAGAACCACCACAGAAGTATCGACTTGGAACGATCAGTAACACAAAGTTACTGGCGGGCTTAAACCGGTTTTACATGGCCATAACCTCACCCTCAGCTTCTGCAGTGGTTCATAACATTTAGTTAGTTATTCGGTCCTCGTGGTGAATCTCTAACTAGTCAATGAATCATTAAGAACATACAAATAAATCATGATAAACATCCTGATGAATCAAAAACCAGGACTCACAGACTGAGTAAGCTGCCCGACGATGGAGATCCCTAGGCGCCGAATAACCTACTAACTCCGGAGCAAAAGAAAAACACCAGTTGGACCCCGGTGGGCCAAGCCACAGACAAGAAGCTCCGGCCCCAACCAACTAAAATGAATAGCTTTATGTCGGGGCCATCATAGAGTCTGACGCCCGACCCACCGGCGTGCAATTAAAGAAGGCAGCATAGTTATCAACCATGATTGGGTTAAAAACTAAGCATGCAGACTGTCGCATAACATTCAAGTTATAACCTATACGTTTGTAACGTGTTATGATTTTTCTGAACTGAAAAGAAAAATCATTAATTCCTTTAAGTTTCTTAAATTTGTAAACCAAGTCACCATAAAATTCAGTTTCCGAAAGGCCCTCACTTAAAAGCGTCTTTAACCCAACATTATATTTGGAAATCAATTCATAGTGTCTACGATAAAATTTAGAAAATGTTTTTCGAAGTTTATGATACCGATAGCCCTGTTGGACAAGTTTTGCCGTTAAACATTTATTTCGAGCGTTGAAGTCTGTAACATGATTGCAGACTCTAGCAAACCTAATAAGTTGCGAAATGTATACACCATAAGAAGCACGACGAGGAACGTCACCATCCAGAAAAGGAAAATTTACTATATCAAAATCAAAGTCGTCGCGCTTATCATAAATTCTTTTAAGTTCTTTTAAGTATTATTATAGCTTTAGAACTTTTCAAAATACGACATGCCCCGGGTAGCGAAACCTAGGTTGCTATGGAGACAATTTTAATGTGTACTGCGCAAGATTTTTTTCAAAAATATTTTAAACACGAAACAAGGAGACTTTGCTTCTTTATAATAATGCATCAAATATTGGAAAAATGCCGTAATGTAAAATCAGTGGCAAAAATCTACGAACTTAAATCCCAACCCTCGTACGCGATATTTTTTTTTTTTTTTTTTTTTTTTTTTTTTTTTCAATTTCAATAACCTGAGCGCATTAAGGTTTATCACTGTCGATGTCGCCAACAAACCCAAATAACACTTTGTAAGTCACAGGACAAAATGCAGTTTAAAATGATTTAGTTTGGTAAGACTAACAAAACATCAGAATTTTGTTTTGATCCAGTTTGAACACATTTTATACATCACAAACTTTATCTCAGGTAAAGTGAATCATTGGTAACTCGACAGATAGATATTGGTTAATTTTGACAAAGCTCTTTGCTTGGACTAAATGACAGATGATGACAACTATGAAGGCTAAAACTTGAAATAAGAATAACTCATATTCTGTTATCATCTTATCTATGTCTTTACAAGGTTATTTCACGGTACAATGATGAAGAATACAAAATCAAGTTGAACCCAGAAACGTCTGCCTGGATAGCTATTTATCCTAAATTCGGAGAAATCACAGTTACCATTAAAGGTGGTAAGTATAAATGGCCTTTTACTTTTCTTCATTGTTAGACTAATCTGAGGGACGATATGGCTGTTAATGTCTTTAAAAGTAAACGCATTGTGTTATTTCCCTTCGATTTAAGACAGATACAGTCTCATAAATAAAATAGCAGCTTAAAATGAAGAAAAGCGAATATGTGATGCTGAAAGAAAGCGCAGTGAGCGCAAAGCCACAGTCAATAGCCCACCACCTATATCTTCAAAATTGAATAGCTCTACCTTTAACCGACAGTTCAGCGCTAAAATTAGCATAGTCAGCCAGCTAGAACTCACCGAAACACATTAATAATCTTATTATCAATGAATTTATTAAATGGTCTTTCTCATTTAGCGAGAACGAACGACTATGTTAGCAGATAATACGTTCATCCAAACAAAAGTATCATAAAGTAATCGAATCGTCAAATAGAAACCAGAAAACAATGCCTACTAAATGACACAGACATAACTATACACGGTCATTGAAATTCAAATAAGAAATAACTGTTTTCAAACAAAGATTCAATAGCAACGAAATAATAAGAAATGTGAAGGTAAACAAATATCCGGAAATGGTGAAATCAGAACCAACATCCCACACTATTGAAAAAGGAAGTTAAGAATCTAAATCACAAATATGTAACGATACTAAGAGGGCGCAACGGGTCATTCGAGGGAGCTGCTATTTCCATAAAGTTAACATGGCATCTTGCGCATGAATTGAATATAAATGTACGTCGTCGCACAGTGACGTAGAAAATAGCACAGTATCGACAAATAGTTCCGATGACAATTTTATTTTCGTAGTCCTGAGGGATTATTTTGAATTGATGAATTATATGTGGAAGCTTATTTTGTAGAAACCCACATGGCACTCTCGAAAACACATGGAAACAACATTCGACTAACAGAAAACGACACAAAGGCTATGACAATCAACAAATGCCCAGCTGCTATCAGCTTCCTGAATTTCCTGCTTCGTCCTAACTACCAGGTTCGGCTTCAGTGTTCGGCGACAACAGAAGGTAGCAAGAAACCAAGCAGATTCCATTTGAAAATAATGGCTCACAGAAATGACCCACATACACTCTTTGGTGACTTTAAGGGCACATTCGATACGAGTGTTAAATCTGTTAGTGAACCACCATGGACGGGTATTGACTCGCTAGATCGAGATGTTTGTGAAGGAACAATCAGTGTTATTCTTACTGACAATCGTTCGATCGTGTGTTCAACAGACAGGGGATACAGAAAGGAAATGTCGCTTCCTTTTGACGCTAGCGGTGGAGTATGGCTGATATTTGAGCTTTACAGAGTATCCCTGCGATTACGAAGTGTAAGTGATCTTAGAGGAACAGAAATTTCGGAAGGGACTGCTGATGAACACAAGGAAAAAGAAAATAAAGAAAATGTGCTTAGCAAAGACGAACCGGACAGCGTCAATCCAGTATATAGCGGGAACGAGAATGCACACGTGGATGAGCCTAATGATACTAATATTAAAGTCGATGAACCTAAAATTCAGAAATGTCGTCCAGAGCTTTCGTTAAATATCTCTCGACAACACAACTTCGAATCAAGTAATCCGCTTGTGTTGGATGCATCTGCTCTTCAAGAGGGAATACAGCGAATTGAGAAAAGTGTTGAGGACATCCGTGTAAAAATCAACACAGATAACGTTTACCCTACAGAGATGGTTAGTCCTGATCAGCCTACGCCACCTTCAAATCCTGTTAAACTGAATTTTAAAAGAAATTTTGTGGCACTTCTTCATGATGTAAAAGCAGATGACATTATAGATTATCTGTTTCAATACGATATCATCAGCAAAAACCTCTATGATCAGATTTTGGCTGAAAAAGTACCGTTGAATGCAAATCGAATATTATTGAGACAGCTTCTGAACAAGACAGTTGATCGTAGTGTCTTCGAAAGGATTTTGAATGACTCGTCATACAAACATTTGATTCCCCTTTTTCTTTCAAATGAAACAAACACACAGAAACATGCATAACCCTGTTTATACAAAACAATTAATATTAATAATAAAATGGTGTGCAGCGACGAATCTAATACTTATATTGTCCCCCAGAAAGGCACGAAATGTAGACAGGAATGATACATACGTATCATAGTATCAGAGCCAGTGGTAAATATCTTGTAATTCAAAAGTAAAAGCTTAAGGTCTATTGTTAGACTGATTACAGCCATATGTGTTAGAATATATTCCCAAGGTACACCATGCCTTATTTTATTTTATGCTAATATGCCACACCATACATTACACTACATTACACTAAGCTGACTCAAATATCTACGACTGATCAAATGTGGAAGAGCCGTAGCCGAAATCCTGGCTACTACAAACACCAAAGCCATTCACAGGTGTGTTTCAGTTCCCAAATGGACATAACACCATCATTAGTACTGAGAAGGAGCAATAAGGCAATCTTAATACAATTAGTCGTCTAGCTACCCATAACCCACCCCCCCCCCCCTGCGGGAATTTTCTACACTATGATTTTCTAAAAGTACATTGTGAAAAAGCTATCAAACCTTGATTTCTGAAGTTGAAGCGTTTGCGTTTTAAACTATGTTTTTTTTTTTTTTTTTTTTTTCCGACAAAACGTAGATACTATATGCAATTCAAAAACATGTTATGCCTTTTATATAAGAAGAAGCCCTTCGAAATAATAACAACAGCGCTCCTCAACAATCGACTGCAGAGTTGATTAAGACAGTTTTGGATTTTATCTCTTCTTCAATGGCATAGTGCAGCGTATGGTCTCTTTTATTCACTATTATAGTGATTGCTCCAATATGAAGGATCGTAGCTTGCCGGGCTATTCACTAACTTCCCGTTGCACTCCGGACGGCCTCCAAGTTTCGGCTACGTACAGTAACGTTCTGTCACTGTGTGTTACATTCAGCCCGTTTTATCACGCCCCATTACGTTTCTTATTTCCGCCGTGACTGCCGTGGCAAATTTTTAAACTGTCAAAAAATTGCCACAGTGTCCACGGTTATTACGATCTGATACGTTTGGATCATTACGAAAACATGCCCATGCAATATGCAGGAATTTTTTTAGTTGTGAAAAATCTAAAATTTCATTACAAATGTTTTGATATTTTTCTTAGTATTGCTCAAAACATAGATTGTGGGTACATTTTAGAACCGCCTCGGCGAGGCGGTTCTAACGAGTACCCACAATCTATGTTTTTGAGCAAAAATAAGAAAATAGGTATACCCCTGCATACCCCAGTTTTACTATATAATAGTGTGGTATACATTATAGGGACATGTTTTCCTGATAATCCCGTTCGCCTGCGTTGCCTCACGATCACGGGTGTCTGAAACGTGGCTGCCGTGACCGCCGGAAACATAGTGTAAACGCTACATAAGCTTTGCTAGTATTTCAACTAACTGTAGATAAACATTGTGTGTTTACACACATTGTTGATTTGATTATACGCAGGATGCCTCTGGTTTTGTTTAGAAAGTTTAGTTCGCCTGTACTTACGGGGCTTCTCATCAGGACAACATGTCCGTGCAATACATACCCCATCATAATAATAGCGACGCTCCTGCGAAATATGTTCTGTTCTATTCTGCTCTTTTGTATATTGATAGAAAAAAATCTTTCGTCAACCGAAACTGGAATTGTTGTCTTTGACGTCATCGTGACGTTGCAACACGCGCTGCTGCATTATACTAATTGATCAATTAAGTTTTCATATCTAGTTTTACGTCGCCGTCACGTTTCAACTCGCGCTGCATTGTACTAGTTGATAAACTATCTTTCCTTAATGGTAATGGTCGGCTATGGTCACCAGGGTTAGGAAGCCGTCATATATGTAGCTTTGTGTGATATGTAAAGTTACCTGTGCATTAGGAGTAGAGCGTCGCGATAAAGGTAGTGCCTTATTTCATAATATGCAAATTACTCAATGAAAAAGAAATAATAATAATTTTGAATATGCACCAACCTTACAAAATGATTCAATCAGCATTTTGTTTCGTGCATAAAATGCTCAGCAAAATTAAATTTTGAGCTTTTATCAAAGCAGCAGACTACAATTACTTCTGTAAACTTCCTGAAATTAACATCTCAAAATTTATTTTGACACCTGGCTTATCATTTCCTTATATGGAAGTACACATGAAGATGTACATTTCTATTGGCTAAATACAGAAATTTTTGGCATTTTGAGACAGCTGAAATTTACTAGTTCTGAGATAGAAATAGTTCAGACAGGCACACAAAGGGATATGCTTGTATGATGGGTGAGAAATAAGGGCTCTTGGATTCTTGGGGAAAACGTTGTATACTTGTACCGCAGGTGTGGAGGAAGCAGATTTTGGTCTCGGAATATGGAAGCTCCTTTTGGGACCCTACCAATCATGTCCCCAGGGAGAATTAGAAAAAGTCCAAAATCGTGTTGAAACTGGGAATATGACTGGCATTCTGCTACGATTTAAATGGAAATCTCTTAAGAAAAGGAGAACGCATGGTGTTAGGCTTATATAGCTACCCAATTGTCTAAATGTCTATGGGTTAAGTCAGAATACCCACAGATTACCTTATCCCAATGAATAGGCTTTGTGGAAATCATCACCCATTGTCATTTCAGATACCATCAGTTAGCAAAAAAGAAGTTTCTCTCCACGGAGTATCAGTGACTATAATAGCCTCCTTGATTCTCTGATTTCCTATGTTGAAATTTCAGATAACCATGTGTCCACGTTTGCAACTCTTGTGAGAGCCAGGGACTAACTTCCCCCCTGACGCACCCCTAGGTGAAGTATAGTCAATTTGGCGTGCCATCAGTAAACCATTCAGATTCGGATTCAGCTACAAGGTTGACCTTGTAGCAGACATACAATGCGCATGATACATCCACGCATGAACGTATCCAACCAATCATGGGCGAAAATAGGGCATATGAAACACCACAATTCACGCCCACGTGGGAACTTTCTTTTTCTCGCGCACTTCAAAAATACATAGTATCATATGATACAAAAATGTATCTTCAGCGACTCGTGAAAATTTATGTCGTGACAGTGCACATTTTGAAAACATGCACATGCAATATAAAGACATTATCAATTTAAGTTGTTAAAAAGAGAAAAAAAAATCCATTAGAAAAACATTGATATCTTTATTATTTTTGCTCGAAACATACATTGTGGGTACATGTTAGAACCACCTTACCGAGGCGGTTCTAATGAGTACCCACAATGTATGTTTTGATAAAAAATAAGAAAAATATGTATACCCCTGAGAACCCCAGTTTTCTATATAAAAGTGGGGTTCAGTGGGGCATACATTACAAGGACATGTTTTCGTGAAAAGCTTTATGTGTCAATTTGAGGTTGTTTGCTCCTTTGTTTGGTCCTTCTTCGTTATCAAGCAAAAAAGACACCACTCTTTTCTGCGGAGACCAATGTGTATTATGGTTACCTACTTTCTTGTGATTATTGATGTGTGTGCATGTTATGACAAAATAAACGATATATGATATCACCAAGGTTAGTAAAAGTAGTATAGAAATCCCAAGTTATAATCATTTTACAGACTGAGTGTGTCTTGAATTTGGGGGACCTATGTAAAAAATGACATAACGTGTTTCCTTCTCGGGGTAAGTGTATTCATAGTTTAATTTATGCGAAACAGTTTGAAAACTTTCTGCAACACATTGTTTTCATTTCTTCTCTATATTTTTATCAGTAAGTTTTAATTTACTTCCTGAAACACAATTCTGCTAACAATTCTAGTTATATGGCTATTAAATTAGCAGCTTCATCAGCTCGTTCCCACAAAGGTGGTCGCCAGAAAGGGATCAAAAAGCTGTGTCCGTTAAGGCATTGTATAAAGTTTCCGTAATTATATGTAATTCAGGTCATTAATACTTTAAAGGTGTTTAAAAGTATATATCGATTAACAATCAAATTTATGTCATGTTTTATTGTTAATTGATACGGATGTGAATTATAAACCTTTTCGTGATGTGCCTTTCAACCCAGCAGGCACATGACGTCATAATGACGTCAGATCGACGTCGATGCGACGTCATGATGTCGCATCGACGTTGATATGACGTCATTCTGACGTCCTGTGCCCGCTGGGAAGGTGAAAACAGCCGGCAAAACCTTGGTCGACGCTCCGCTCATTTCCACGGCTATCCCCCGCCCTCCTCCGGGCCTTGGGGGCCGTGGTTACAAATGACTAGTGGACAAAATGGAAATGTAATCTTGAGAAATAACTACGGGCATTTTTACAATGACTTCCCTCCTGATGCATGTATGTTCTGACCTATTACATGTAGTTCTTTAAGGTTGGAACGTTCATCGATTACATACGCACGTTTAGTTAATAATGAAAAAAATCATTACAATTTTGTTTTACAATATATAGAAGTTTAGTTTAGGCAAACGGTTCCAAAACTGATTAACATTTAAGTGCATCAAAACCATGGCGTATGCGCGACAGCTGGTATTTACCGAACAGCCGGAGTTACCTACCGCACAGCCGGAGTTAGGTTTCAGCAGTAGCAGAGGGGAGAACATAGATCTGAGCGAGGACCTAAAAGAGGCTTCATGGATCGCTCGAAGGTCCGGGAACTACATTTATGCTAGTCAATGCTTACAGGTAACAACTAACTTTTTTTTCAAAAAAGAAAGGAGCAGAGTGATTTCATGGTTGCGCGGATCAACGCTTTTGCATTCGGTACCCAAATAGTACGATTCCCTACTTTCCTCACTCCACAATTTTAATACCTTTTGGTTATAGTTTCATCATCGAAAATTTGAAATATCACCAATTTTTCTCACAGCACGGTACTTGTAAACATTACGAAGACTTGCCCATGCATTATACAGGGATTTTTGAAACTTCAAAATGAAAACTTTTAGTGGAAGAAAATTGACATTTTTCTTATTTTTGCTCAAAACATAGATTGTGGGTACACAAAAGTCATTCAAAACCGTCTTCTATGTTTTGGATCAAACATAAGAAAAATAGGTATACCCATGCAAACCCCTTTTTTTCTATATAAAAGTGGGGTTTCAAGGGGGTATACTTTTCATAGACATGTTTGTCTGATGGATAATAAAATATAAAAGTTTGACAGTTTAAATATAAACATTTTGTGCGATTACTCTCATGATAATATATAGGCCTACTAGCGTTTCTTGAACCAGGAACTAATTTCAACGATTTGATATAATACGCTCTCAAAACCCATGATTAATTCTATTGAAGTGGTGTGAACAGTACTATTAAATCGTAAAACAATAACACAAAATTATGATTCATTTTGACGTTGCATTCACGTGTTTTTTAACAATGGTTGTATAGGACGTCAAGTAACTTTGTCGTTAAGTGCTTACGTCACAACGACGTCAGAAACGTTCTATTCAAACAATAAGTACATGTATATGGCATATCAAGGTCAGTTCCTCATTTACTCACTTTTTTTAAAACAAATATTAAAATAAAATCAATCTATTTTTTTTTTCATGTAACCAGTCTGCTAGTGTGTATGGTGTGGAAATCAACGGCAGCGGTCATGTGGACATCGGTATAGTAACCACCGACCCAGAAAAAATATCATGTGAGAGCAGACACTCGTCATTCAGGCGCCTGAGCGAAGTCAAGGTACACAGGAGGATGTTCATCAATTACATCCGAATTGACAACTGTCAGGTAAGCGAATGGCAGTATCCTTACAGGTCTATGCGATGAAATGGTAATTATGTATCTACATATTGAAACGTTTCTAGTCTACTAAATGATATTCGTCTTCTACTTCTTTTTCTTCTTTCTTCTTCTTCTACTACTTCTTCTTCTTCTTCTTCTTCGTCTCTAAATGTTTACGCGACTGCTACTCATTTTAATAGCCAGAGCCAATAAAGAGGTTTATGCATGCAGGTACCGCTCCAGTGTACCCACATTACACTTCATAACTCGCAGGACAATTAGTACATGTAGTTTATTGTATCGTAAAACGTTATCAGTTTGGTTAGACAAACAAAACCTCTGAAGTTATTTTGATGGAGTTAATTTTTATCTCAGATACAGTGACTCGATGACTTTAAAAATAACTAGACGAGAGATATCGGTCACGATTGACAAAAAAAGTAAAAGAAGGCAATGATCATGAAATGGCTAAATCAGAAAGAAATTCCCACTACTACAAAATCCGAAGTGGGGAAAACCTAAATTAACAATCAAATATTTATACTATAAAAACATACTGTAAGTCGAATGGGCAACAATTTTCCCAATAGGTGGCCACTCAGTTACCCAAACTAAACTAAAATTAAGGTGCTAATAGCACAAAATTCAACAACAAGACATAAAACAATAAGAACCACCGCAGAAGTATCGCCTTGGAACGATCAGTAATATAAAATTACTGGCTATAAAACCGTTTGCTTGCGCTATCAAAGCAAACCTGAAGAAACGAAAACAGATCCAATACACTTTTTCATCTTTTGAAGGTAATTTCTCGGCACAATGACGAGGAGTATAAAATCAAGTTGAAACCAGAAACATCTGCATGGATCGCAATTGATCCTAAATTCGGAGATATCACTGTAACCATTAAACGTGGTAAGCATTAATGTTGTTACATGTTTGCTCAAAGCCATACTAATCTCAGGGGCAGTATGAATGTTTAAGTCTTCAAAAGATAATTTTGTGTGTTATTTCCCCTAGACCAATGTTGGAAGATAATGTAAACTATGAAGTAGACGATTCAAACCAAATCAAACGGCAAATGAAAGAAAACAACAAATAATAACCAGCAACTGGCACAGTTATTACATTACGAAAACTTGACCATGTTATATACAGAGAATTGTTTCAGCATTAAAAATTGAAAATGTCAGAGAAAAAAAACGATAATTTTAATATGTTAACTCAAAGCATTGATTGTGGATACACATTAAAACTGCCGCGAAAAGGCGGTTCTAACGAATACCCACTATCTTTGTTTTGGGGCCAAAATAAGAAAGTAGGTATACCCTTCATATCCCAGTTTTGTTATGTAGAAGTGGGGTTCAAGGGGGTACACATTACACGGACATGTTTTCGTGATGAACAATAAATGGTCATTTGGACCCTACGAGGAAAATCATTAAACCTAATAATAGGCAAGACTCAGTATCAAAATAGCTATGAAAAGGTACAGGGAAACAATAATCTGGAGTTGGTACATTTAGAACCAATGGCACAAATAGATGTACTGTTGGCAGTTAACGTAAATGCTACTTTTGTAGAAACTCAAATGACACTCTCGAGAACACATGGAAACAATATTCGACTGGAGGAAAACCACACAAAAGCTAAAACAATCAACAAATGCCCGGCTGCTATCAGCTTTCTGAACTTCAAAATCCTTCCAAATCAGTCGCGTCAATTTCATTGTACGACGACAACAGAAGGCAGTAAGAAACCGAGTAGATTCCAATTGAAAATAATGGCTCACAGAAATGACCCACAGACACTCCTTGATGATTTTAAGGGCACATTCGATACGAGTGTTAAATCTGTTAGTGAACCACCATGGACGGGTATTGACTCGCTAGACCGAGATGTTTGCGAAGGAACAATCAGTCTTTTAGTGACTGACAATAATTCGATCGTATGTTCAACTGACAGGGGATATAGAAAGGAAATGTCCGTTCGGTTCGATACTCGCGAAGGAGTTTGGCTTATTTTTGAGTTATACAGAGTTTCACTGCGACTACTAGGTGTATGTGATGTTAAAGAACCAGAAATATTAGAAATGGTAGAAATTGTAGAACCCATGGAGACAGACACAAAGGCAAACGTGGTTAACAGAGACGAATTGGACAGCGTTAATCCTACATATAGCGGGAACGAGAATGCACACGTGGATGAGCCTAATGATACTAATATTAAAGTCGATGAACCTAAAATTCAGAAATGTCGTCCAGAGCTTTCGTTAAATATCTCTCGACAACACAACTTCGAATCAAGTAATCCGCTTGTGCTGGATGCATCTGCTCTTCAAGAGGGAATACAGCGAATTGAGAAAAGTGTTGAGGACATCCGTGTAAAAATTAACACAGATAACGTTTGCCCTACAGAGATGGTTAGTCCTGATCAGCCTTCGCCGCCTTCAAACCCTGTGAAACTGAATTTTAAAAGAAATTTTGTGGCACTTCTTCATGATGTAAAAGCAGATGACATTATAGATTATCTGTTTCAATACGATATCATCAGCAAAAACCTCTATGATCAGATTTTGGCTGAAAAAGTACCGTTGAATGCAAATCGAATATTATTGAGACAGCTTCTGAACAAGACAGTTGATCGTAGTGTCTTCGAAAGGATTTTGAATGACTCGTCATACAAACATTTGATTCCCCTTTTTCTTTCAAATGAAACAAACACACAGAAACATGCATAACCCTGTTTATACAAAACAATTAATAATAATAATAAAATGGTGTGCAGCGACGAATCTAATACTTATATTGTCCCCCAGAAAGGCACGAAATGTAGACAGGAATGATACATACGTATCATAGTATCAGAGCCAGTGGTGAATATCTGGTAATTCAAAAGTAAAAGCTTAAGGTCTATAATTGTTAGATTGATTACAGCCATATGTGTTAGAATATATTCCCAAGGTACACCATGCCTTATTTCATTTTATGTTAATATGCCACACCATACATCTGTACATTACACTACATTACACTAAGCTGACTCAAATATCTACGACCGATCAAATGTGGCAGAGCCGTAGCCGAAATCCTGGCTACTACAAATACCAAAGCCATTCACAGGTGTGTTTCAGTTCCCAAATGGACATAACACCATCATTAGTACTGAGAAGGAGCAATAAGACAATCTTGATACAATTAGTCGTCTAGCTACCCATAACCCAACCCCCTGCGGGAATTTTCTACACTATGATTTTCTAAAAGTACATTGAAAAAGCTATCAAACCATGTTTTCTGAAGTTGAAGCGTTTGCGTTTCTAACTATGTTTTTTCGGACAAAACGCAGATACTATATGCAATTCAAAAGCGTGTTATGCCTTTTATATAAGAATGAGCCCTTCAAAATAATAACAACAGCGCTCCTCAACAATCGACTGCAGATCAGTGAATATATTTGGAGTATTTCAAATATTTTGTTCGTTAAGAATCATCTTCTCAACTGTATTTTGATTATTTGGCCCCTTTGGGATTATGAGTCTTTGATTTAGACTACACAGATGTAAATTATTGAAATTGCAGCAAAAATGTCTGGCTTTCACTGCCGGTTTTGTAAAGGGTCACTGATGAAGGTTCATTACCCGAAATTGTACAATATGGCCCATCTTCTCGCTTTGAATGTTTTACTGCTTCCAAAGGATCTAACAATTATTTTTATTGATTAAGACAGTTTTGGATTTTATCTCCTCTTCAATGGCATATTGCAGCGTATGGTCTCTTTTGTTCACTATTACAGTGACTGCTCCAATATGAAGGACTTTGTCCCGGTGATATGTTATGTTATATCTTAAAACTTCAGGCGCCGTAATAACCGTAACAAATCCTGACATACGTAGTAGAACGGAGTCAACACCGTCAAAGACCGTAACGCATCATAACTAAACGCAACAAAACGTGTTGAGAATTCCGTAGGACACGGGACGAGGCGTGAGACGACCGTAACCAAATGCAGTTGAACGTAGAAGATCCGTAGCTTGCCGGGCTATTCACTAATTTCCCGTTGCACTCCGGACGGCCTCCAAGTTTCGCTACGTACAGTAATGTACTGTAACTGTGTGTTACATTCAGCCCGTTTTATCACGCCCCATTACGTTTCTTATTTCCGCCGTGACTGCCGTGGCAAATTTTTAAACTGTCAAAAAATTTCCACAGTGTCCACGGCTATTACGATCTGGTACGTTTGGATCATTACGAAAACATGCCCATGCAATATGCAGGAATTTTTTTAGTTGTAAAAAATCTAAAATTTTATTACAAATGTTTTGATATTTTTCTTAGTATTGCTCAAAACATAGATTGTGGGTACACGTTAGAACCGCCTCGGCGAGGCGGTTCTAACGAGTACCACAATCTATGTTTTTGAGCAAAAATAAGAAAAATAGGTATACCCCTGCATACCCCAGTTTTACTATATAATAGTGGGGTATAGGTGGTATACATTATAGGGACATGTTTTCCTGATGATCCCGTTCGCCGTCACGTTTCAACTCGCGCTGCATTGTACTAATTGATAAACTATCTTTCCTTAATGGTAATGGTCGGCTATGGTCACCAGGGTTAGGAAGCCGTCATATATGTAGCTTTGTGTGATATGTAAAGTTACCTGTGCAATAGGAGTAGAGCGTCGCGATAAAGGTAGTGCCTTATTTCATAATATGCAAATTACTCAATGAAAAAGAAATAATAATAATTTTGAATATGCACCAACCTTACAAAATGATTCAATCAGCATTTTGTTTCGTGCACAAAATGCTCAGCAAAATTAAATTTTGAGCTTTTATCAAAGCAGCAGACTACAATTACTTCTGTAAACTTCCTGAAATTAACATCTCAAAATTTATTTTGACACCTGGCTTATCATTTCCTTATATGGAAGTACACATGAAGATGTACATTTCTATTGGCTAAATACAGAATTTTTTGGCATTTTGAGACAGCTGAAATTTACTAGTTCTGAGATAGAAATAGTTCAGACAGGCACACAAAGGGATATGCTTGTATGATGGGTGAGAAATAAGGGCTCTTGGATTCTTGGGGAAAACGTTGTACACTTGTACCGCAGGTGTGGAGGAAGCAGATTTTGGTCTCGGAATATGGAAGCTCCTTTTGGGACCCTACCAATCATGTCCCCAGGGAGAATTAGAAACAGTCCAAAATCGTGCTGAAACTGGGAATATGACTGGCATTCTGCTACGATTTAAATGGAAATCTCTTAAGAAAAGGAGAACGCATGGTGTTAGGCTTATATAGCTACCCAATTGTCTAAATGTCTATGGGTTAAGTCAGAATACCCACAGATTACCTTATCCCAATGAATAGGCTTTGTGGAAATCATCACTCATTGTCATTTCAGATACCATCAGTTAGCAAAAAAGAAGTTTCTCTCCACGGAGTATCAGTGACTATAATAGCCTCCTTGATTCTTTGATTTCCTATGCTGAAATTTCAGATAACCATGTGTCCACGTTTGCAACTCTTGTGAGAGCCAGGGACTAACTTCCCCCCTGACGCACCCCTAGGTGAAGTATAGTCAATTTGGCGTGCCATCAGTAAACCATTCAGCTTCGGATTCAGCTACAAGGTTGACCTTGTAGCAGACATACAATGCGCATGATACATCCACGCATGAACGTATCCAACCAATCATGGGCGAAAATAGGGCATATGAAACACCACAATTCACGCCCACGTGGGAACTTTCTTTTTCTCGCGCACTTCAAAAATACATTAGGTATCATATGATACAAAAATGTATCTTCAGCGACTCGTGAAAATTTATGTCGTGACAGTGCACATTTTGAAAACATGCACATGCAATATAAAGACATTATCAATTTAAGTTGTTAAAAAGAGAAAAAAAAATCCATTAGAAAAACATTGATATTTTTATTATTTTTGCTCGAAACATACATTGTGGGTACATGTTAGAACCACCTTACCGAGGCGGTTCTAATGAGTACCCTCAATGTATAATTTGATCAAAGATAAGAAAAATATGTATACCCCTGCGAACCCCAGTTTTCTATATAAAAGTGGGGTTCAGTGGGGCATACATTACAAGGACATGTTTTCGTGAAAAGCTTTATGTGTCAATTTGAGGTTGTTTGCTCCTTTGTTTGGTCCTTCTTCGTTATCAAGCAAAAAAGACACCACTCTTTTCTGCGGAGACCAATGTGTATTATGGTTACCTACTTTCTTGTGATTATTGATGTGTGTGCATGTTATGACAAAATAAACGATATATGATATCACCAAGGTTAGTAAACGTACTGTATAGAAATCCCAAGTTATTATCATTTTACAGACTGAGTGTGTCTTGAATTTGGGGGACCTATGTAAAAAATGACATAACGTGTTTCCTTCTCGGGGTAAGTGTATTCATAGTTTAATTTATGCGAAACAGTTTGAAAACTTTCTGCAACACATTGTTTTCATTTCTTCTCTATATTTTTATCAGTAAGTTTTAATTTACTTCCTGAAACACAATTTCTGCTAACAATTCTAGTTATATGGCTATTAAATTAGCAGCTTCATCAGCTCGTTCCCACAAAGGTGGTCGCCAGAAAGGGATCAAAAAGCTGTGTCCGTTAAGGCATTGTATAAAGTTTCCGTAATTATATGTAATTCAGGTCATTAATACTTTAAAGGTGTTTAAAAGTATATATCGATTAACAATCAAATTTATGTCATGTTTTATTGTTAATTGATACGGATGTGAATTATAAACCTTTTCATGATGTGTCTTTCAAGGTGAAAACAGCCGGCAAAACCATGGTCAACGCTCCGCTCATTTCCACGGCTATCCCCCGCCCACCTCCGGACCTCGGGGGCCGTGGTTACAAATGACTAGTGCACAAAATGGAAATGTAATTTTGAGAAATAACTACGGGCATTTTTACAATGACTTCCCTCCTGATGCATGTATGTTCTGACCTATTACATGTAGTTCTTTAAGGTTGGAACGTTCATCGATTACATACGCACGTTTAGTTAATAATGAAAATAATTATTTCTATTTTGATTAACTATATATAGAAGTTTAGTTTAGGCAAACGGTTCCAAAACTGATTAGCATTCAAGTGCATCAAAACCATGGCGTATGCGCGACAGCTGGTATTTACCGAACAGCCGGAGTTACCTACCGCACAGCTGGAGTTAGGTTTCAGCAGTAGCAGAGGGGAGAACATAGATCTGAGCGAGGACCTAAAAGGGGCTTCATGGATCGCTCGAAGGTCCGGGAACTACATTTATGCTAGTCAATGCTTACAGGTAACAACTAACTTTTTTTTAAAAAAAAAGAAAGGAGCAGAGTGATTTCAAGGTTGCGCGGATCAACGCTTTTGCATTCGGTACCCAAATAGTACGATTCCCTACTTTCCTCACTCCACAATTTTAATACCTTTTGGTTATAGTTTCATCATCGAAAATTTGAAACTTGCTCATGAATTATACAGGGATTTTTGAAACTTCAAAATGAAAACTTTTAGTGGAAGAAAATTGATATTTTTTCTTATTTTTGCTCAAAACGTAGATTGTGGGTGGACGTTAGAACCGTTAGAACTATATAATAGTGGCGTTCAAGGGGGTATACTTTCCATGGACATGTTTTCCTGATGGAAAATTTTGTGCTATTACTTTCTTGAACCAGGAACTAATTTAACAGATTTGACGTCATGTGCTCTCAAAACCCATGACTAATTTTATTAAAGTGATTTGAACAGTACTAGTACTATTTAAGAAATAATTTTACTTTACGGTGAACTTTCGTGATTAACGCGGGATGTTGGAGGGCAGAATGCGATGTATTTATTCACGACGGCGCAGCCGGAGCGAATTAAATATCGTATCTGCCCGACAACATCACGCGTTAATCGAAGATAATTCACCGTAAAGTAAAATTATTCCGATTCTAACACGACTTATAAATAAATGCTTACATTTTAAAAGACTCATTCTCGGCGGACATGAATGTTTATGTGCGACGTCACAAAAACGCCACCTTATTTTGTTTACGGTGAATCATTGTTAGTTAGCACACTGTCACGTTTTCATTAGGTTCAATGGGAAAAACGATAACGTCGTGTAAGAATAAATCGTAAAACAATCACATTTAAGGATTGAAAGGTACAAGAAGGCAATGATCAGGAAAAGGCGCAATCAGAAAGAAATTCCCACTCCAAAAACCGAAGTGAACAAAATAAGTTGACAATTAAATCTTGTACTAAGAAAACACACCGCAAGCCGAGTGAGCAGCTATTTCCCAATAGGTGAAAACAAACATAAGGTGCAAACTGCACAAAAATTCAATTCAACACCAAGACATAACACAATAAGAACCACAACAGAAGTATCGCCTTCACTGGATGATGAAAAACACTTAGGCTGTTTTAATGTCTGTGAAGCCCGGACTAATGTTTTTCATCATCCAGTGAAAGCTAAAATCTGAATTTCAATAGTTATATTTACATTTTATATTATCAATCAAGTATCTGATTTTAATTGCACATATTATCGCTCATTTTCATATTATTTCACATTAAATACGACTTGACGTAATTTTGGAACAGTCAAAACGTCAAACGCGCCTAACGTCATGACGATACGCGACCGACGTCACGCCAACAAGAGTAAGCAAACGACGTCACCGGCTGAGTTTCACGTCGCCATGCCTATAGACGTGGTTATACGCAGGGCCTCTAGATCACGTGACATACTGTTTTTCATTGGGATATGAAGAACATCAAGAAAGATACTTTTATCTATGGCGATTGCAATAAAAATGTAAATATAAAATTATGGATCATTTTGACCCTGTGTTCACGTGCTTTCTTTGACATTGGTGTATAGGAAGTTAAGTAACTTCGTCGTTAACTGTCTACGCCATATCGACAGATACGTTCTATTCCAAAATGGCGGACGTGTTTACAGCATTTTTCAATGTAATTGTTATGAAAATCAAGCTTTGCCGCATTAACATGATTAAGGCATGCACGAAAAAGAATCTATTATGCGTGAAAGGTATATGCTACAGTTTGGCATCATGGAGCTTGACCTTCAGGACAGACTAATCTATCCATCTGAGACACTCTTGTTAGATTCTTATAGTTCAGCATTTGAAAAATAAATCCTTACCTAAATGCACCAGGTGGACAAGAAACAACAATACAGGACTGAAAATTTCAACAACACGTTTGACGAGCAAGGTGACCAGCTGAAATACGGCTAGCATTAACCGAAAAGTTAAAAGAGCACAAAAGACAAAACAGAATAAACAAACAACACGTATATGGCATATTTATCGAGGTATGTTCCTTTTTTTTCCAAAACAAATATTAAAACAAAACCATTCTGTTCGTTTTTCATGTTACCAGCCCGCTAGTGTGTATGGTGTGGAAATCAACGGCAGCGGTCATGTGGACATCGGTATAGTAACCACCGACCCAGAAAAAATATCATGTGAGAGCAGACACTCGTCATTCAGGCGCCTGAGCGAAGTCAAGGTACACAGGAGGATGTTCATCAATTACATCCGAATTGACAACTGTCAGGTAAGCGAATGGCAGTATCCTTAAGGACAGGTCTATGCGATGAAATGGTAATTATGTATCTACATATTGAAACGTTTCTAGTCTACTAAATGCTATTCGTCTTCTACTTCTGTTTCTTCTTCTTCTTTCTTCTTCTTCTACTTCTTCTTCTTCTTCTTCTTCGTCTCTAAATTTTAATAGCCAGAGCCAATAAAGAGGTTTATGCATGCAGGTATCGCTCCAGTGTACCCACATTACACGTCATAACTCGCAGGACAATTAGAACATGTAGTTTATTGTATCGTAAAACGCTATCAGTTTGGTTAGACAAACAAAACCTCTGAAGTTATTTTGATGGAGTTAAAACTTTTTATTTATGCCCATTTTTATCTCAGATACAGTGATTCGATGACTTTAAAAATAACTAGACGAGAGATATCGGTCACGATTGACAAAAAAAGTAAAAGAAGGCAATGATCATGAAATGGCTAAATCAGAAAGAAATTCCCACTACTACAAAAACCGAAGTGGGGAAATTAACAATCAAATATTTATACTAAAAAACATACTGTAAGTCGAATGGGCAACAATTTTCCCAATAGGTGGCCACTCAGTTACCCAAACTAAACTAAAATTAAGGTGCTAATAGCACAAAATTCAACAACAAGACATAAAACAATAAGAACCACCGCAGAAGTATCGCCTTGGAACGATCAGTAATATAAAATTACTGGCTATAAAACCGTTTGCTTGTGGTATCAAAGCAAACCTGAAGAAACGAAAACAGATCCAATACACTTTTTCATCTTTTGAAGGTGATTTCTCGGCACAATGACGAGGAGTATAAAATCAAGTTGAAACCAGGAACATCTGCATGGATCGCAATTGATCCTAAATTCGGAGATATCACTGTAACCATTAAACGTGGTAAGCATTAATGTTGTTACATGTTTGCTCAAAGCCATACTAATCTCAGGGGCAATATGAATGTTTAAGTCTTCAAAAGATAATTTTGTGTGTTATTTCCCCTAGACAAATGTTGGAAGATAATGTAAAGTATGAAGTAGACCATTCAAACCAAATCAAACGGCAAATGAAAGAAAACAACAAATAATAACCAGCAACTGGCACAGTTATTACATTACGAAAACTTGACCATGTTATATACAGAGAATTGTTTCAGCATTAAAACTTGAAAATGTCAGAGAAAAAAAAAAAAACGATAATTTTAATATGTTAACTCAAAGCATTGATTGTGGATACACATTAAAACTGCCGCGAAAAGGCGGTTCTAACGAATACCCACTATCTTTGTTTTGGTGCCAAAATAAGAAAGTAGGTATACCCTTCATATTCCAATTTTGTTATGTAGAAGTGGGGTTCAAGGGGGTACACATTACACGGACATGTTTTCGTGATGAACAATAAATGGGCATTTGGACCCTACGAGGAAAATCATTAAACCTAATAGTAGGCAAGACTCAGTATCAAAATAGCTATGAAAAGGTACAGGGAAACAATAATCTGGAGTTGGTACATTTAGAACCAATGGCACAAATAGATGTACTGTTGGCAGTTAACGTAAATGCAACTTTTGTAGAAACTCAAATGACACTCTCGAGAACACATGGAAACAATATTCGACTGGAGGAAAACGACACAAAAGCTAAAACAATCAACAAATGCCCGGCTGCTATCAGCTTTCTGAACTTCAAAATCCTTCCAAATCAGTCGTGTCAATTTCATTGTACGACGACAACAGAAGGCAGTAAGAAACCGAGTAGATTCCACTTGAAAATAATGGCTCACAGAAATGACCCACAGACACTCCTTGATGATTTTAAGGGCACATTCGATACGAGTGTTAAATCTGTTAGTGAACCACCATGGACGGGTATTGACTCGCTAGACCGAGATGTTTGCGAAGGAACAATCAGTCTTTTAGTGACTGACAATCATTCGATCGTATGTTCAACTGACAGGGGATATAGAAAGGAAATGTCCGTTCGGTTCGATACTCGCGAAGGAGTTTGGCTTATTTTCGAGTTATACAGAGTTTCACTGCGACTACTAGGTGTATGTGATGTTAAAGAACCAGAAATATTAGAAATGGTAGAAATTGTAGAACCCATGGAGACAGACACAAAGGCAAACGTGGTTAACAGAGACGAATTGGACAGCGTTAATCCTATATATAGCCGGAACGAGAATGTACACGTGGACGAGCCTAATAATACTAAAATGAAAGTTGATGAGCCTAAAAATCGTCCAGAGCTTTCGTTAAATCTCAGTCGACAAGGTTGCAATGAATCCGATCCTTCACCTGTTTTTTCTGATCTTCAAGAGGACATACAGCATATAAAGAAGCGGGTCGATTACATCCACGAAAAAATGGAGACCAATGAAATATCAAGTTCCCGTGCTTTTTCGCCGCCACCTAATCCTTGTAAATTAAACACCCAAACCAATTTTGTGACACTTCGGAATGAACTAAAAGCAGATGACCTAATTGATCATCTTTTTCAAGAGAATATAATAAATCAAAACCTCTATGATAAGGTATTCGCCGAGAAGGTTCCATATCAGGCGAACAGAATATTGTTGAGAGATCTTGGGGGCAAAACTGTAGACCGCACTGTATTCAAGAGAATAATTACAGAAACTGGACATGGACGTTTGTTATCATTATTTTTTGAAGATGATACCAGTGCAAAGAAAACCTTTTAACATCGTTTTAGATAAGCTAATGACTGTAAAGGATTTCGGGAGAGCAGCACATTTTATTGAAATGAGTGACAACTGTTTCTGCATGTATGTGAAAGAGGGGAGAACGTCATAGGAACTGAGCTAAGTCCAAGTGTCCACGCACACATTACGAAAACTCGCCCATGCAATATACAGAAACGTTTTGGTTGTAAAAATGAAAAATTTCATTAGAAAAAAATTGATATTTTTCTTATTTTTGCTCAAAACATAGATTGTGGGTACACGTTAGAACCGCCTCGACGAGGCGGTTCTAACGAGTACCCACAATCTATGTTTTGGAGCAAAAATAAGAAAAATAGGTATACCCCTGCGCACCCCAGTTTTACTATATAAGAGTGGGGTTGAAGGGGTATTCATTGCACGGACATGTTTTCCTGATGCAAAGACACCCATATCTGATGTAAGTAAACACTAAGGTACAGTTACATTCATGGGACCTTAAATTTAGTTGATCAGAGGTAAATTATGTCATAGTCAACGGGTGTTAGGAAAGTTTGTTCGTTCCAGATTTCACAAGCATATCTTAAAACATTTTGATCATACTAGATGACTAAACTCATGACTGTGTAGTTTCAATAAATCAATGTTAAGCTTGTGGTTTAAACAAAAAGACCTTGCATAACATGAACAAAAATGAGAGAAACATTTAAAGTCAGAGGCTCGGTATTATACAGATGGCCGTAAAGAATTTAAGGATGTCAATCGGAAACCTTAATAGAATAAACTGTATGTAACACCCACCTAATAATAGCAATATAATAGTGATATGGCACATGAATCCAAGGTGTCGTCCGGCTGTCTAAGCCGGCGGTCTAAGAAAACAATGCGATTGTTAAATGACTAATTCTTTTGCATTTTCTGCTATTCAAGATGGAACAACGGTTTGTTACTATCTTCATACCCTGTTTCAAAACAAATAATGAGGCACTTCTTCAGGGGATAAAACATATACATAATAATTGCACAGCTATATAGGGTATCTATGTTTATGAGGTGACTACCAAATATATACATACTGTATATATATCATATTGTGTTCATGTCTATTCGGTGTCTGAAATAAAATTCACATTTATCATCGGGCAATGGGAGGTGCACATACCTTCCTGAGTTTTAAACTGCATTTTGTTAGTGTAGGGCACAGACTACTACTTATACCGTTGCAAGCGATAGACCCAAAGTGTGGCTAGAGCTACCGCAGTTAATTTAAGGGGATACCAATTGTCAAAATTTAATACTTGTATAATTTTACCTGTACAAAGAAAAATGACTCTTTTACCAAGGAGACTAGATATTCTTGAAAAAGGTACAAGTAGGCAATGATCAGGAAATGACGCAATCAGAAACTAAAATGACACTTAGGTACTTATATCGTAAGCCGAGCGAGCAGCTATTCCACAATAGGCGGTCACTCAGTTACCCGAACTGAACTAAAAATATGAAAACGTACATAAGGCTGAAACAGCACAAAAATTCGACTCCAAAACACAAAACAAATAGAACCACAACAGAAGTTTCGCCTTGGAACGATCAGTAATATAAAATTACTGCGGGCTTAAACCGGTTTTACAGGCGCCTATAACCTCACCCTCATCTTCTGCAGTGGTTCAAAACATTTAGTTAGTTGTACGGTCCTCGAGGTAAATCTCTAACTGGTCAATGAATCATCAAAGACAAGCGAATAAATCATGATAATCACCCTGATGAATCTAAAACGATTACTCTACATAGTCAGTAAGCTGTCCGACGAAGGAGATCCTTGGGCGCCGAATAAGTTACTAAAACCCGGAGCAAAAGAAAAACACCAGTTGAACCTCGGAGGGGCAAGAAACATTTTTGTATGGGTCACATTCATACAGAACACATATTATTTTATGCCCAAAACATCAGCTCTAGAGGACTCAGCAACACGCTTATCAGCAGTGTTCAAGTTACTTCCTGGTTTGATTTCGTTTTCATCCGTGTTGCATGATGTGTAAATTTTAGGAAAAGCTATCACCATAAACATGATCTCCAACCTTTGAAAGTATTTCGAACTAAAAGTCAATATTTTGGGAGAAAATCATACTATTTACTATTGGTTTTCAGCGCATATGACAAATAACATGTTTTTCTCCAGAAAAATGAATCTCTGGGTGGGCAAACTTTCAAAGATTGTAGTCAGGCACTTGGAGAACATGTTTATTGTGATAGCTTTCACTAAAATTTATCCGGCAAAACGGAATCAAACCAGGAAGTAACTTTCACACTGCTGATATGTGTATTGCTGATCCCTCCCAGGATGAGTATTTAAGCATAAAACAATATGAATTTGATGTGTGAATGGCCCATACAAAGAACTGTCCATGAGAGCCAATCTTCTATGAAAACATTGTCATTTTTCTTTATTCAGGTAACAATGTTACTGCGAAGCTGATCTGTGTCTTTGTTTTCGCCTATGCAGATTGTTGGTGCAATTCCTCTACTTCATAAATCCAAAATTTACAGCCTCTAACCATCTTCTGTGACTGTACATTCCGGTTTGTGTCAGACCTGGTCAGAACCCGAATTGTTGGTTTGCTCACTAAAGTCTGGATGACAAACGGCTGCCCATACCTTTAAATGCATTTCTAGTTCTCACAAAGTTCTTAGATGATAACAGCATTGTATTAGGTTCAAAACTAGTGTACAATATTATACGCGTTATCACATAGCGAGTGTGCATGAACGATAATTATTATAGACACATCAACGGCGTTCCATACAAAATGCACTGTTTTATCAAAATGCAATTCGCAGCGCATTTCTATGCAGTGGTTCCATATCAAGCACTGTTCAACCTACCGATATACAAAAATTCAGCCATATCAAAGTCGGGTGCAATTTTTTTGTCATTTTGCAAGATACGCGATTTCGGTTCCCCAACTATATACAGAGCTTTTTTCAGCAATAAAAATTGAAAATTTCACCAGAAAAAAAAATGATATTTTTCTTATTTTTGGTCAAAACATAGGTTGTGGGTACACGTTAGAACCGCCTCGCCGAAGCAGTTTCTTACGAGTACCCACAATCTATGTTTTGGAGAAAAAATATGAAAAAGGTATACCTCTGTACACCCAATTTTATTTATATAAAAGTGGGGTATACGGGGGTATTCATTACACGGACATAATTTCCTTGTTATCCATGGAATATGATAAACACTATACAAAAATCATCTACTCTGTAAAAAGTCTGATTTTTGTTTGTTCGATTTGATGCTTAACGTTGAAGTCAACAGTTATGGTCATGTCGGGACTTTGCCTCCATGTAATGGGACATTTACCCAAAACTCGGATGTCATGACATCCAAACATGTTTCAAATGTGACCACACCATTAATCCAATAAGGCTTATATGTATGTATGGTTTGACTTGAAACCACATTTCCTGGGCGGACGCGAGCCGTTGACCAGTTTTCAGATGGTCAGTCAGTAGCGTATAAGCTTTGCCTGGAGGCACCAGCAGTCCATCGATTTCTTTAGGCTCCAATGGGCGGGGGCCAATATTCCCATCCGATCACCTATAAAAATGTCAGAGTGAAGCCTTAAGCAATGGTAACACTGTTGTTAAGAATATAAGAGCATGGGGAACCATCAAAAGTAAGACTGAAACATTGTGGAATAATTTATTCAATTTGACATTTCATATATATGTGTTTACTTTTTACAGTGTATAGCATTATATCTACACTTCAGAGAGAAGCTCCCAACAGTGACGTAAAGTAAATAAAGCATTAACAGTGCAAGTACTTTGACCGTGCCGGCTGATCTCTGGCATACATTACGAAAACATGCCCATATGATATACAGTAATCTTTTTCAGGTCAAAAATCGATAATTTTCAGAGGAAAATTTTTGATATTTTTCTTATTTTTGCTCAAAACATAGATTGTGGGTAACGAGTACCCACACTCTATGTTTTGGAGCAAAAATAAGAAAAATAGGTATACCCCTGCATACCCCGGTTTTGCTATATAAAAGTGGGGTTCAAGGGGGTATACAATACACGGACATGTTTTCGTGATGAGATAAGCATTTGTGGATCGGAATGCTTAAATAAGTATGTTTTCAATCATGCGACCCTTTGATGGTAACGGATATATGACCAAGTGCTTCACGTGGCACTAGACAAAATAGGTGCCCATCCTCCAGTGTTCACAAAACTTTGTCACGTGAGGTCAACCGGCAAGATTAAAGTATTTGCATTATACTGTGATAAAATCGTTTCTATTTTAGGAAATAGCTATTGTCGTAACAGTTAACAAGAAAAATATAATATGAAGTTCATATTATATATGGCGTTGCTACATGCAAAATGAATTATCTCCATCATATAACTAGAAAGTTTTTAGAAACGAAGGCAGATTTGACATAGTTTATAACCCAGAAAGTAGTGGCTTCTCACTATGACAAAATAATTTGACTGGAAAGTTAAATAAGCCATCATTTAACTAAAGTAAACAAAACAAAACTGGAAAAGCAGTCACTATTTGATCCAACGATGACTTTAACCCATTTTGTGGCGATGTCAAATTTTGTTTCTTAGGCATTTCTAAGATATTACTGTGGGAAACGTTGTAACAAATTGGAATAAGACTTCGATTGAAAGTTGGTTAATATACACCATGAGGTTTAGAGGAGACTTTCATTTATCATGTACAAATAAAATTGACAAAGCCGACTGACGCCATGGCATGCCAATCCTTTAAGCTTTTGAGTTGGCATATGTGTTGGACTGATTTCCCTCCTGGTGCACCCCCTACTGAAGAATTGTCAATTTGGCGAGTCACTGGTAAACCATTCAGATTCAGATACAAACTTCTGTGGTGCTTCTTTTTGTTTTATGTCTTGGTGTTTAATATTTTGGTGCTGTTGGCGCTTTATGTATGTTTTTCATATTTTTAGTTAACTGATTGGCCGCCTATTGGGAAAATAGCTGCTCATTCGGCTTACGAAATGTTTTCATGGTATAAGTACTTGATTGTTAGCTTGGTTTTTTCCCACTTCGGGTTTTTGGAGTGGGATTCTTTTTCTGATTGTGCCTTTTCCTGATCTTTGCCTACTTGTACCTTTTTTAAAATACTGTATGTGTTCTGTGAAGAATGTTATGATATGTAATCAGATTTTTAGAGTTCAATATCACAGACATTGCCGGTTTTAATAAGAAAATGACACAGTATCCATTTATCATTTACTTAAACTGAGCATTTCAGCATTTCACTATTTTCTTTTGTACTGGACATTAATGTGTAGACCAAGAATAGCCGCGTTGTCTGAAGCATTCTCAATTTCTCATCATACACTCTTACTGTTTCAGTTATGTTTGCAGTCCATCTCAATTCATATTTTTTCACCATTTACTAAAACTGTCATGGTTTTTGGTATACTTGTCATTTTCAAGCCAATGAGCTCAACAAATTTTGAAAATTATCATCAAATTCCATGAATGACAAAGTAATTTCTTTCAGTCATCTTTTCCAAGGAATATCTCTGCATTTAGCACTGCCGGAGTTGAAGAGCTGGTGGTTGAAGGAACTGGCCTAATTTGAGACTGGCAGGTTCTCTGAAACGAAAGGGTCAATCGTCTAGTAAATGATAACCTGAGGTCTGGTATATACATGTATAACAATATTAAAACATGTATGAATACTATAAATGGTTAAATGCATGTATATAAATCCAAGGTGCTGACAGATAAATTCTTGGGATCCTTTTTTGTTGTTGTTGTTGTTGGTCAGACTCATGCAGCATATTCTGTCAATTTGCGTATTTTGTGCAATATTTTCCCTCTCAATGACATTTTCTTCAGTTTTCCCAAACCAAATGCCCAGGGAACCTAGAGTTCACTATTGCCTCAAGTACTAGGTCAATGACAGTGAAAGTCGTAATTTATAAGCATAGATTGTTTCCGCCTGCAACATCCCAAGGTCTGTTGAAACTGGTGCACTAGCTCTGGAGTAGAAGATTTTAGATACTTCTGTGGTGGTTGTTTTTGTTTTATGTAAAATTTTTGGTGCTGTTGGCGCCTTATGTATGTTTTCATATTTTTAGTTAAGGTAACTGAGTGGCCACCTATTGGGAAAATAGCTGCTCATTTGGCTTACAATACTTTACCGGTCCCCCATGGTAAATAGCTAAGGTCCATTCTATCCTATAAACCCTCCAGTTCACAGGTTAGCTTCCCATAGGCAGGTTACTAGTGTTTAATGCAAATTTCTTTCACAACAGACAAATGTTACATTTGTATGAGCAGAAGAGGAAGAATATTTTCATGAGCAAATCCACATACCAATAAAAGATTTGCTGATTTAGGGCTGTTCTTGGGTTCACCTCAGTGCTAATCAAACATATTACCATGAAGTTGCAACATTATAATTGCAGGAAGCAGAAAAAATGTTCTCCAGCCTGAAATTAAAAAGTTACTAATTTTGAGTGTCTATCCATTGGACTTTCGACCCAGGCTCAAAATTATCTGTACATGGCATTTACAGCATTTGTATTGACACTCTTCTAATCAAATTAGGAATCAATATGATTTTAAACAGGTTTTTACAAATTTTCAGTTGAGATTAAAAGCTGAGTTATTATATGACATTAGTTTTGGCCTGACATCGCAGCTACATCCTGTCTGATATACCAGCAACACCCCTTGTGAAAAATATTTAAAGGTGCTTTAGAATCAAGTAACTCATTCATAGGAATTAGGAATCTCAACAAGTAGCCCAAATGCAATGAACGCTCTCCTGAGAGTCAAAAAATACAAATGTACATTCACTGGACAAAAGAAAAGAAGTCGTGGATTTTACCATGCATGGGCATGGCAGCCATCTTGACCAGGATTTTTTGTATACACATTGGTTCCCACTTCCTGTAAGTTGGCATTGATAAGCCAAGCAGTTTCAGAGAAGAGGTTTAAAAATTATGGTTGTATACATAATATTGCCCCCAGGTGGAAGCAGATGAACCCCTGAGGTCTAATCTTTTTTAAAATCATTGATATTCAGTCCTACTTCTTCACAAAATGGGGGGAGGGGCAGATGAGCCTGTGGGGTGGAAAGTTTTCAGAATCATTTATATTCAGTCCTGCTGCCCATTCCATGCAAGATATTCTTTTTAAATGACATTTAACCAGTTTTTCCCATTCAAATGCATAAGCGACCTATGATGATCTTGCAGTTAAATATGCCAAGGTCTAAACAGGGTCATGATTTATATATACTTTGTAGTACTTTAGTGATTCATGCTTCACGCAAAGTTGAGCATCTTGGTCATGTGACCTGAATTATTTATATAGAGTTGGACTTTGGTCCCAACATCCTATAGATGTTCATACGAAATTTGGCTTTGATTTGTCAAGCTGTTTCAGAGAAAATCTTTGAAAATGTGAACGCACACATGCAGGGATGCCGGCTTGAGTACCATACTATATAATAAGCTCCCTATTAGCCTTCAGCTCAGGTGAGCTGATAAGCTTTGACAAAAGCTAACCATTTCCATCTGAGAGAAACCTCTTCCTGACTCTCTTCTCTAGCATATCTTCATCTTTGTGTTCTCAACCATGCTTGAAATAGCATCAATGATGTCAGTCATCTTCTTCATGGTGATAAAACCATTCTTGTCAATGTCATACAAATTGAAAGCCTCTGGAAAAATCAATGAATGCAGGGATTTTTTTCGGGTGTCTCAGGGGCCGAAATAAGGCCCCATTCCCAATGAGATTTAGGTGAATTTTTTCCCAATTTGTAGAAAAAAAATCCCAATCACAGCTGAAAATTATTTTCAATAGTTCAATTCCTTGTGAAATATAAGTTCTGCTGTTTGAAATGCTATTAACTTGGTATTTTATGTTATTATGAAATGATTCTAAATGCATAAGCTTGATAAACTATGTCAACTTGGTAACATTATCAATTTTGAATATTCTAAAAATTTCCCAAATTCAGGGTTTACGTCGCTATTTTTCCCAGTAGGAAAGGCCCTAGGGCCCCTTCCCAAAATTGCCAAAAAAATCCCTGGAATGATATATGAGCCGCCACATGGGAAAAACAACAATCTTTATAGTAAATAAGAGCTGTCGCAGGACAGCGTAGCTCACCTGACTTGTGCTTTGCAACTACATCTGTTAGAATCTTTGACCCATGTTCTTGACCTCAAGGTCACTCAGGTGGGTCATGATGGTACAACATAAAGCTTCAGACCAATGCAAAGTATCAACTTGATCAGTCTACATGTTCAAGAGATATAGACTTATAAAAACATTAACCAAAACTTAAACACAAAACTTCAAAGTCCGTGAGCCTGACCTCAAGGTCATCCAGGTGAGTTGTGTTGTACAGTATAAAAACTGAGACCAATATCTATCAACATGCAAGTATCAACTTTATCCATCAACATGTTCAAGAGATTTAGACTTTAACCAAAAAATTTAACACAAAATTTCTAAGTCTGTGCCCTTGACCTCAAGGTCACCTAGGGTAGGTCATGATGGTACTGCATAAAACTTCAGACCAATATCTACTAACATGCAAAGTATCAACTCGATCAATCAACATGGTCAAGAGATATAGACTTACAAAAACTTCAATCAAAAACTTAAACACAAAATTTCTAAGTCTGTGACCTTGACCTCTCAAGGTCACCGAGAGTGGGTCATGATGGTACTGCATAAAACTTCAGACCAATATCTAGCAATATGCAAAGTATCAACTCAATCCATCAATATGGTCAAGAGATATATATAGACTTACAAAAACTTTTACCAAGAACTTAAACACAAAATTTCTAAGTCCGTGACCTTGACCTCAGAGATGGGGTAATGGTAATGTGTAATGGTAATGCATTGTAATGCATTACAAATTTCAAAGTAATGGAAAGTAATGTGTAATGAAGGATTTTATCATTACAAGTAATGGTAATTTAATTAATTACATTGGAAAAAATGCCTGTAATGCCACCATTACTTCTCATTACATTATCATTACTTTGTACATTAAAATTTGATACAGCTTCTACAACTTCACATTCTGTGCATTACATGATTAGGTCAAGATGATGTGGTTAAACAGCAAATACAATTTCTTTGCCAAGTTGTAAATCTATAATGTTAGAAACAAAGAAAGAGAACATCAGCTATGATGATGATGATGATGATGATGATGATGATGATGATGATGATGATGAATAACAGCAGTGATGATGATGAATAACAGCAGTGTTGTTTTATGGTTTATGATTTTAAAAATCCTATATTTCCAGAAGATGATACTCTTTATTGTTGATTACTATGGTACAATTCTAAAGCAATATCAACATTTATCTTGGTAATCTGCTCTGTTGTTATGAAAGGTGACAAAGTAGAACAAAAGAGTTTGCTGAGTGTGAAAACAGTTGCTCAATTTAGACTCAAATTAAAGACTACCCTGATACATTGTTTGACAGATGAATGACTATAATGACACAATTGGCTTCAAAACAAACTTTTAAAAACATACAGCTAGTTAGCTGCACACATCCAAAAACATGAAAAGTTTTAAAAAATGGAAATTGAACTTTGAAATCAAAGCAAAACATCATAAAAAAAAAATCAATTTTATCCAGTGAATTTGTTTTTTGTTAAACAGCCCTTTCAGATCTGATAGTCAACTTACAGGAATAAAGAATACAGAAATTCAAAAAAAATGAGATGTTTCTCTATAAACAGATTTTACAAATCTTACTTTTTTTGTTATTTGTTGCACAATTAATAGGTTGTAGACAATCCCGTTACCCTCTCAATTAGTGTGGGGCAGGTGTCCTCAAAGGTAGCAAATGTCTGTGGCATGTCATACACTCACTTTTGGTAATGTACCAGCACAATAATCTAACACCACATGTTTTGATGCTGTCTGGCAATTCATAATATGTTAAGTCAAAAGTGAACTTTGTTCATATAGATCATATCGGGACAAAAGTAATGTGTAATGGTAATGATTACATTTCCAAAGTAATGGTAATGGTAATGATTACTTTTCCAAAATGTGTGCAATGGTAATGGTAATGGTAATGAAGAAATTGCAATGTAATGGTAATGTAATTCATTACTTTCAAAAGTAATTGACCCCATCTCTGCTTGACCTCATGGTCACCCAGGGTGGGTCATGATGGTACTGCGTAAAACTTCAGACCAATATCTAGCAACATGCAAAGTATCAACTCAATCCATCAATATGGTCAAGAGATATAGACTTACAAAAACTTTAATAACCAAAACTTTTTAAAAACACAAAATTTCTAAGACCGTGACCTTGACCTCAAGGTCACCCGTGGTGGGTCATGATGGTACTGCGTAAAACTTCAGACCAATATCTAGCAACATGCAAAGTATCAACTTGATCCATCTACATGGTCAAGAGATATAGACTTTAACCGAAAGTGTGATGCGGACGTACACGTACACGTAAACGGAGACGACCGAGGTGAGTACAGTAGCTCTATGCACTGCGTGCAGGCGAGCTAAAAACAAAGGCACAGATCAGCTTCGCAGTAACTGCTGATCGGCGCCTTTGTTTTCGCTACTCGGATAGTACAATTCTTCTTCTACTGAAATCTGAAATTTCAACGTTCTAGCTCTTGTCTGTGCTTGTACAAGTCGGTTTGTGTCAGGCCTGTTCGGAAACCACATTGTTGCTTTTTATACAAGGCAGCTCATATAAAACAGTAAAAGTTACTAAAACTACAGCTAAAAAGTTTACAAATGTCATGAACATGTACATTATATCAATATACCTACCTTTGCAGGAGTTCTTTGTAACTACATGTATTTGTTTATAATTTAAGACTAAAGCAGCATGCCATTATTTTTTTCAACAAGATTTTTATCAAATGCTTCATTTAATATGATGCCACAAAATATCAAACTTCCAGTCCCCTTAGGTCCTGTACGATATGTTTGCTATATGCCTTTCATCATTAGGTCCCATTAAATGAGATGCTAACATTTGAATGAAGTCCTGGAATTTCCTATATTTAACATTGTCAATATGCATGTATTCAGATTACCTCCCTTATATATATTAGATGCATGGTTAAGCTCACTTTTAGCCTTTACTGATTATTTGATAACCATTTTCAGATACATTGGCAGTTTGGTGAATTATATTAATTTTGTCAGTAACTATTTCTGAAGAAGGTGAAATACAAAAGGTGGTTTCCAAACATTTTATATTACTATACTGATTGTTCAAAGGCCATACTTCTGTTGTGGTTCTAATTGTTTATGGTTATTGGTTCACATTATGTGCTGTTTGCTCTTTATGCAACAGTTTTCATATTTTTAGTTAAGTTCAATTTGCTGAGTGACCACCTTGGAAGCAGCTGCTCATTCGCTTACCATATGCTTTCTTGGTACAAGTACCTGATTGTCAATTTAGTTTTTTCCCATTTGGGTGGGAATTTCTTTCCAGTTGTGCCATTTCATGACCATTGCCCACTTTTGCCTCTTTATAAAAAGAATCTGATATAGAACTATAAACTTGTTGCTCTATATTTCACCAACAAATAAACTTCATGACCATCTTCACTTTCCAACATGCTCTTACCCATTTACTACATCTGTGCCACCCATCAAACAAATTCCTTCATGTGTTCATGTCAGATACATGTAGTAAACTGTCTACAGACTCTGTATGACTGATAGACCTGAAAAAAAAAAGAGATTGAACTAGAAATGCGTGTTTGTAAAACACCATGCCCCCAACTGTATGCTTGTCCCTAAACTGGCACTTTGTATGATTCATTTATTTCATATGAATGAAGCGAAATTTGATTTCCTGAAGAAGTTGTTCGGACCAGAAACAGAATGTAAGCTTTTTGCAGACAATTTAGAAATGGAGTAAAAAATCAAAAAAAGGAGTAATTTTGTCGAAATTTGGCTGAAGTCCTCAAAAGTTTACCAGGTGAGCTTCTCAGCATCAACCAGTATACCAAATATGAAGACTCTAGCTCAAGTACTTTTTGAGATATCTTGCACACAAGATTTTCAAATTTTGTTTTCAAAGGGACATAACTCCAAAAAGGGGCATAACTTAGACATGAAAAAATATGGGTCAAATATTTTTTCATGAGGAATTTGTATATGAAATTTCATAACCCATCATTCACCATTCAAAAGTTTCAAGTTGACCGAAAAGTGGAAAAAAAATCAATGAAATTTTCAAAATTGCATAATTTTGTCAAAATTTGACAGAAAGTGCTAAAAATTATTCATGTCATCTACTCCTCAGCCCCAATCAGTGTACTAAATATGATGGCTCTAGCTTTAATACCTTTTGAGATTTCTTGCACACAAGATTTTCAAATTTTGTTTTCAAAGGGACATAACTTCTAAAAGGGGCATGACTTGGACATGAAAAAATATGGGTTGAATATTTTTCATGAGGAATATACATTTGTAATTTCAAAATCTTAATATTCACCATTCAAAAGTTCCAAATTTCACTGAAAAGTGGAATAAATCAATGACATTTTCAAAATTGCATAATTTTGTCAAAATTTTAAAGAAAGTTCTCAAAAGCTAATCAGGTCATCTACTCCTTGGCCCCAACCAGTGTACCAAATTTGATGGCTTTGTAGAACTCCGTTCCTTAATGCTTCATGCCAAGTTTCAAAATCATAGGCCTTCTGGTTCTGAAGAAGAAGATTTTTAAACGTTTTTGCTATTTATAGCCATGGCGGCCATCTTGGTCATGTGACCTTGACCATTCATACTAACTTTCATTCCCTCTTCCTAAGGATGCGCCACAAAAAGTTTGGCTTTGATTGGCCTAGTGGTTTCAGCCTCGGGGAAAAGCCGGGACTCTACTTTTGGTCCAGCAAATGCCCGCTAAAATCCCCACCCCATGCCAGGACTTCTCATTGGCAAAACCACCACTGTTTTCCCCCCGTAGCCTGCTATCTTTCCTTTTTCTCAGTCCTTTTTGACTATATAAAGCAAACCCTGCAAATATCTTCCCCACACTGCCATGGCAAAATTTTGGTCTAAGCCCCGCTCATTTTTACAGCTATCTGTGTCTTACCAGTGCCAAAAACATCTAGTACCACCGTTTTTATAGGGTGAACCAACATCATAAGGCCTAAAAAAAAAAATAGCTGTGTTTCCGCTAACAGTCTGAAAAAAATTAGGGTAGGTAGGTAGGAAAATCTTTTTATTTCATTTTAATTTTTACGCAAAAAAATCCAGGGTAGGTAGGTAAATGTAATTTTTTTATACGCAGTTTTTATTGAAAAAGGTCAAAATGGTCAATGGCGCGCAAAGGTATGAGGTCTACGTTCTTCAGCCATGTGAACCCATCAATGTCAAAGACTGGCAACATACCTTGCCTCAAATGCGGTTGATAAACTTTCAGTCTCATATTGTTCATAGACCACTATCTGAGATCAGGGTGGCCTAGTGGTAGAGCTTGCTGAACTGTAAAGTACTGTGTTGGAATCCCACCAGCACTGGGTCTTGTCCTCCAGAAAGAAACCTTCTCTCAGATATGCATCCCAACAATGGCAACATGACCTAAATAAAGTTGACTGCGATGCAAAACCCCAATACAAACAATCTAGGGGATGGTATAATCTGACATATTTCACACAACAATACTCTTATTGCATGCAACTTAGCAGGAAAGGCCAGTATTGACAAAATAATAAGAAATAAACAGCTTTATTTTCAAAACGAAATCTGAAGAACACAAACCATCAACATGTACGATAAAAAGACTACTCCCGAATTCAAAACTATAACTGTAACTGCATATCTGTTCCGGGTCACAGCCCATTGTACAACTGCAACTGCACCAACGAAAATGCCAAATGCAGGGACTCCCTTTATAAGGGATTACTGAATCTGAATACATGTAGTTTACTGGTGACACGCCAAATGACATCATTTCACCAGGGATTTGGATGGGGGAGTATTTAGTCCCTAGAACGCACAACTGAAGAATTCTCTGAAAGCAACACCTGTTTATTCTGATTGTATTATCCTCCAACCACTAGGAGGTCTCTGCTATCCCCGAGTTACGGTATGATTACCATCACAAGTCTCCGATGATAGAACTACATTACCCGCCACTTACTATCATCTTAACATATTTACAGTATGCCATACTCTATCATTGAAGTCATTTTATTTTGCGGGGGAGGTAGGAGTAGGTGGAGAGAAGCCAGTGTTCGCCTTATAAATGCTGAGCGCATTTTAGCAAGATAGCCACTGGTACCATTTTTTAACATCTTTGGAATGACGCGGCCTTGGATCGAACCCACAGCCTCCCGCTTCTGCAGCGGACCCTGTAACCATTACGTTATCGAGACCGGTATATCATATTGCAGAAAGACAGGTTAGACCCAGATGAGAAAAGTTTGTTTAATTAAGAACACTTTGAAGTGTTGTGACATGCCTTCGGTATATTCACTTTTAGAACAAGACATTTCTAATTCACAGTGGAATAAACTCCTGAATGGCTCAGTTAACTCGTATGCCAGTTGAAGACGCATGAAGTCAGTGTGAGTGTGTGTGGGTACAGATTTTGTCCGTAAGTCATGTCTGAAGACTATTCACAGCACAGTCTTCAGCCTCGTCACAGTATGTCCTTGTGAGCAGTTTGTTCTGGAAAATTGTAATGGGGCCTCGGTTTTAGTCTCAATACGAAGGACTTGAGAAACCCGGGATCGTATCTACAATCTCTGGTTTACAAGGCAAATGGCTTAACCACAGCGCCACGGTGGCTTCTAAATGACACCAAATTCTACGTCATTTCGACGGAGTCTCGCTAAATAATCGGGGGAACTCTTCGATACAACAGAATAGACGCTGAAACTATCAGAGACATATCAGAAAAACCAACAAAACCCACGACACGAAATGCTTGGGTCGGGCTACAGAAAATACTGGGTCGGATGTCGTAATTTTTATTTTTTTTATTTTAACCATAAAAATAGCAGAGTCGGCGGGTTGAGACAGGGTCGGTCGGGTTAGCGGAAACACAGCTATTATTTTTTTTACGCCTAACTCAGTTAAACTGATGCGTTAGGCTATTAAATAAACATATAAACACTTTGAGAAAACACAGGCATGCATCTCGAGAAAAATCTGTAAGCCAAACAATGCATCTTAGCCCAAGTTCTATTGTCCCAGGATGCCAAATAAAAAAATGTTCATACAATGACAATGCAAAACAGTGCAGAGAAGTAAGCATTTTCGAAAAGTTTTAACTTGTCATTCGTTTTGTTCGACTTCACTGACACTGTTAAATAAACTGATCATCGAGCAGATTATGAGATAGAAACTTACAAATATCAGCTACTTCAAGCATCATTATGCTTCAAGCTGACATAAAATGTATGATAATCCATAAAAAGAGCTACTCGGCCATGTGTTATTTCCGGTCAAAATGAAAGTAGAGAACGAACCACATCGGAGCGTTTTTTAACAAAATTACAAACGGTTTTCTGCCTGTTAAAACACACCTTTAACCAAGGCTGAGGTAGTGACCTAAAGTAGTGAATGAAAAATAAATGGGCCAATTAAGAAAATTAGCCAGATACTGATTTCACTTCTTTCGACCACTCTATTGACGTATTGTCAATTTAGCGTATCAACAGTAAACCATTCAGATTCAGCATAAACTGTATAATGTGGTAAACTTGTTAGATTGAATTGACATCGAAGAAAACTTAGTTAATCATAATGTCATTACAAGCCAGTCTGAATAAAATCGGAAATCATGTTGTTTGTTGTTACATTATAGTGCAGGTCACAGCAGCTTGACACACATTCTTCACGTCAGTTGTGCATTTGATTGGTCGACAGAGCCACACCTCCAAATCGACGGCATTTGATTGGTCTACAGAGCCGTAGGTGATTTAACGAAACCAGGTCAAACACAAATCGAGACCCAAATCTAACGTTTTATACCCTCGTTTGCGAAAAACTCACTAAACATGCAAAAAAAAACTTACTCACCACACGTCAGTCCAATAAACACACAAATTCGCCAATTAAAAGCACGAAATTTCCGTCGAGAATAAGCTATGGAATCATCGACTCGAGAAAACAAAATGGCGACGTAAGTCAAGCTTGTCATGAATGAAAAACCCAACTGATTGGTTCCCCGCAGCAGGTATTGAAACCCATTGTAAAATTATTGAAACGAGTACCAGAGGGCTCTCTATGGCGTAATTTTGGACTGATCCATTTAAAAGGGGACAGCAGGTTATTTTAACTGTATTTCAATACATCAAATAACGAATTCATAGTGACTAACCATAATAACATTCTACAAAATAACAATATAAAGCTGCTCCGACATTTTAGTTCTCTATCTTCTTCGAATTTTATTAAAATAAACAGCTAGTCAAATCTAAACACCCACCAAGAAGATACCAATCGAATTTTGATTATAAGATTAGGCACTATAAGACTAATTCTTTAAATAATTATTCTATTAATTAATCTAGAGAATTATTTATATTTTGAATAATTATAACAGTAATAATTAACGCCTAGAAAAGGTACAAGTAGGCAAAGATCAGGAAAAGGCGCAATCAGAAAAAGATTCCCACTCCAAAAACCGAGGTGGGAACGATTGGTATTATGGAACGATGCAGGTTGTCATATATATTGAGGATACGTCGACGTTTCATGAATATGTTGTTATGCGAATATTTGTTTTCTTCTTCTCAATTGAGATATGGAACAGTGACTTAGATAGGCTGCATCTGATGTCATTAAAGCTGTCCAAAACACTGTGTTGAAGCTCCCCTACCATACCCTATCCCTGTCATTGCCTTATACATACCATATCCTTAACCTACCCTGCCCTGCCCTTACTCTACAATAAATGCAGCAGGGGTCTCGCTCGATATGACATGCAATATGGTGATGGGCCCTGATGCCCAGACATCAAATTAACAGCCATTCGATTTAGATGTAGAATTTATAAAATTCATAATGCAAAAAAGGGTCTAAATCGATTCGAGATTGTCTGTTTGGGCTTTGAGACTGACATCACCGTTCAGCATATCTGATTCAGTGAATTAAAATTACTGACAGTCTTAAACGCCAGATTTAATACAGTTAGCTGAGCGGACGACGCTTTTTCGGTTGAATATACTACAGAGTTACATACACCTAAGCTTTTCTGTTCACATGCATTTACATTTTGTACATATGTTGTCAATATATTGAAGAACGCATACATTTTCAATTAGATAATGAGGAAGCATCTATAATACATGTTAAGATTTGTATAATGCAGTATTCTACAACTAACCGTTATGTTTCTGAACCAGCAGTTAACATAACATTTAAGGATTGAAATTCAGATTTTAGCTTTCAATGGATGATGAAACACATTAGGCTGTTTTAATGTCTGTGAAACCCGAAGGGCTTCTCGGAGACACTAAAACAGCTAATGTTTTTCATCATCCAGCTAAAGCTAAATTATATTTACATTTTATATCATCAATCAAAAGGTACAAGTAGGCAAAGATCAGGAAAAGGCGCAATCAGAAAAAGATTCCCACTCCAAAAACCAGGGTGGGAAAAAACCAAACTAACAATCAGGTACTTATACCATGAAAACATTTCGTAAGCCGAAAGAGCAGCTATTTTCCCAATAGGTGGCCACTCAGTTACCTTAACTTAACTAAAAATATGAAAACATACATAAGGCGCCAACAGCACAAAAATATTTTAAACACCAAGACACAAAACAAAAAGAACCACCACAGAAGTATCGACTTGGAACGATCAGTAACATAAAGTTACTGGTATCAGATTTTTAATTGCCCATATCACCACTCATTTTCATGTTATTTAACATTAAATCCGACTAAACGTAATTTTGGAACAGCCAAAACGTCAAATTTTCACGCAGAACGTCATGGCGATACGCAACCTACGTCACGACAACAAAAGTAAACAAACGGCACTGGCTGGTTCTGACGTCGCCCCGCCCATAGGCGTGGCCTCTAGATCTCGTGACTTAATGTTTTGCATTGGGAAATGAAGAACATTAATAAAGATACTTTCATCTAGGGCGATTGCAATAAAAATGTAAATATAAAGCAGCTGCTATGAATGCTTATTTCAGTGGTAAAAATAAGCCTTGCCTTTATAATATAGTTTGGATTACTCATATTAACAGACTTATTTGGCCTCATTTGGAGTATACTGGTCTTTGTATCGACTATCCTGTTTAAAGTTGCAAAATTGCAGTAATTCTCTTAGGCCCCATATTGCCAAATCTATAGGGTCACTGAAGAGACTTAAGCATCTGAGACCGCGGTACGGCCCATCCTCTTTCTCGATATATTCACTGCTCGTAAACGATCTTTTATTAAATTAAAGGTTAATCTCCAAATGAACTGTTTTGTAAGTTTTGTAAGTGATGCTTTCGACAGTTATAGAAGCTTTGCAAAAATTATATCTTTTGGAAAACGGAAGGATTGGAATTATATCATGCTATTGCACTTGTCCTAGTCTTCACTATGGAATATGTGCAGCATCACGAAAAAGCATGTTCTTCGCATGTTCTTCGCCTTAAACTTGCATCGATTTTTCTGCTTATCATTCCTCGAATCAACATGCTTTCTCGAAATGAGGCTTAAAAGAAAATAATGGTGTATTTACATATGCATTTATGGATTGTCTTGACAGTTTATAATGATGATGATAAGCAAATATATATACAACCTTTTCGATCACAACATCACAATTTATGTATGCCATAAATGTTTGGTATTATTAACAAACTTAATGATTGAAATTCAGATTTCAGCTTTCACTGAAAAACATTAGGCTGTTTTAATGTCTGTATGGTAAGTCATTTCAGCCGCTGCATAAAAAACCAACAATCTGCATATACGAAAACAAAGACGCAGATTACGGTTACCGCGAAGCTGATCAGCGCCTTTGTTTCGCTACATGGATAGTTCAATCCCTCTTCTTCCTTCATCCGAAATTTAACGCTTCTAGCTATCTCCTGTGACTGCACAGGCTGGTTTGGTGTTGGACCCGGTCGGAAACACAAATTGTTGATTTCCCCATGCACAGGCTCATTTTATGTTCTTCCCTACTAAATTCTGGATTCAAACCACTAGGCAACGATCGGATAAACAGCACCGACAAAACATATGGCTGTTTGTTTATTTTCGACACTCTTTAAATCAGCCTCCTCTATTCAAAGGGCTGGCTAGTGTCGATTACACTTCCATCGCTTTACTTTATCCGTAGTATCAGTCTATACTGATAGTGGATTGTAATCAGCACAATCATGTAGTTCCTGCAGACACTTGACGTCAGAATGACGTCAGATCGACGTTGATATGACGTCATTTTGACGTCATGTGCCCGCTGGGACGTTGTTCGCTTCATCCACGCACACGCCATTGGATATATTTCCGCCATATGCATGCCGCAAGCATACTGGAGATGTAGCTCATGCTATCACAGAAACGCTTTTTGTACACCTCACCTCTCTTCAAGTCAAACAACTCACAATTCTGAAACAAAAACAAATACAAGCTTCCAAATTTCAGGATTTTGAATTGTTTTTTTTTTTTCCTTCATTTCTAACGAGCAGCTATAATTATCGAGACATTCGTCATATTTTTATGTTTTAAGTCATTGAATTTCCGGACGGTTTTTGGTTCCCATGGTGTTCTTTGCTTACTTTTTACTGTCGTTATTATACGAGGTAACCCTAAGGCTGACGTAGTACTCTGCCGATCTAATAAAGAAAGAATAAAACATTTAATGCATATGGAATGGGTGTAGGCGTGTTCTTATGTGAAATTATGTATAATTTTCAAATTAATTAAACTATTAAGGATATTAATGTAAAAACATATCATGTAACTTCATGAATAATGACATTCCATTCTTTGCATACTCTGTGCATCATACATTAGGCACGCGACTAGACAATGATTTGTTGGATGAATAATTATGATAACGTGATAATGATAAACATAAATATCTTTATCAATTAGCAATATGCATTTTCTAAAGATGATGTATTAAACAGTATAAAAACTGTGGACTGTAGTGTTTTTAGCATTTATGAAGTATTATCCATAAATGTGCACCGACGCTATGTTCAAAGTTTAGTGAACCCCAAGTTTATAGCTACTAGTGAAGGTACCAAGAGATATGCATCTTCTTCAGAAACTTGTTGGTTTCCCTTTCCCTTAACGCTCTTTATCTTTGTCATCCTTGACGGGCATCATAGCCTAAGGTAGAGTGAAATGACCTGTCATCTTTCAGCAAAGAAGATTTCGTACAAGAAAAGAAGTCAAAAGACCATGAAAAGCCAAAGCTTGTAACCCGTAGCTTCCATATACAATGCCCGTGTTTGTCAATCAGCCCTGAATAAATCATTTTGTTTAAAATACTGATTATTTACTTTTTTTGCTGATCACTCATATTTCACTTACCATCACATAATGATGCTAATAATCTGTCTTTTAGTTCCATAAGTTCTGTATAGTCTCTAACTTTGTAGAAATGCTGGTTGGTAGGATCATCACACATCATTAATACCTCCTCTTGTGGTTCACCATCGCCAACCTGACAGAAAATAACGAAAACTTGCCCATGCGATATACAGAGATTTTTAAAGTTGTAAAAAATGAAAATTTTCCGTGGAAAAATTTTGACATTTTTCTTATTTTTGCTCAAAACATAGATTGTGGGCACACGTTAGAACCGCCTCAGCGAGGCGGTTCTAATGAGTACCCACAAGCTATGTTTTGGAGCAAAAATAAGAAAAAAAGGTATACCCCTGCAAACCCCAGTTTTTCTATATAAAAGTGGGGTTTAGGGGGTAAACACTACACGGACATGTTTGCCTGATGAAATAACGACAATATTTTCTAAAACACGCCCTTGCAATTTGAATTTTAATATTTGATTTATTGATCGCCCAGCACCAACGTCATGACTCTTTTCAATAATATACTGACCGACAAAAGAAACCCGACACTTACTTTGGGGGGGTAAAAATCCGTAAAACAAGTGCACAATGGAAATCTGGTTTATACCACATTTAAGACAAATCAGTTTTCTACCATTTCATGCAAACATTTAACTTTTTCAATCAAACGACTATCAGTAATTAAGTAAGATTAAAGGTAGGGGTCATTTGCAAAATTCACAAACCTAATCTTTAGAGTTAATGAGAATAACTGTCCCAGGAATGAAATCGCACGATTAGCTTAGAGATACACCACAGAGAAATGGATAGAGTGGTACATGTATAAACCAGATTTCCATTGTGCACTTGTTTTACGGATTTTACCCCCCCCCCCCCCCCCAAAGTAAGTGTCGGGTTTCTTTTGTCGGTCAGTATGTATTTGGAAAGAAAACTCTGGTACGTATAAATAAGTATCTGTGTTTGACAATGCTATCCTGATGCCTTCCTTCACTAGTAGCTGGGAAAGATGCAATCATTTTGCCCTTTACACGCGTTGTTTCATTTTTGTGGTTTTATCTTGCTTTTTTCGCCTAGTGTCCGTTTGTTTGTTTTGATTTTTTTTTATTTTTTGTTTTTTTTTTTAATTTAATCGTATCAAATACTTGAAATTGTTTCTAAGCGTGCAGTCTTGTGTTTATCATTTTATCTCTACCTTGAGTGTTCCTTGTATCGACATCTAAAAGCATCTTATACAAATGAAAACAACTAATTATACGATGCATGCTGGCGACGCATATATACCTGGATAACAAAAACTTCAACGCCCCGTATCTTCGCCCGCTGCGCCTCTCTCAACGTTTTCAATGGATCTTCTAAAGAGCCGTCTATTATCAAAATTGCTATCTTTTTAGCATGTTTTCTTCCCCCATACACCGGACTAAAAGCTTTCCGTCTCATTTTATGAATAACGTCATAAAAGTCAGTTGCTTTCATAGTATCAACAGCCGTATGAATACTGGTCTTTGTGGAATGTTGTTTTAAGGTAAACCCCGGATTGTCTTCCACGCATTCGGCGGACATGAGCCCAACGTGGACATTATCATCATCTATGTCTAATTCATCGACTATGGTTTTCAGGAAAGCTAAACTTCTCTGGGTGTTACGTCGGCCAGCGTTAACGCTATCCATAAGGAACATGATGTCTGCTTCTTGTCTTCTGCCGCACGCTAAAACAGTAACGTTATAATCAAAAATTACATTGCTGTGTTCAGTAGATATGGCTATATACTTCACAATGGAATTACGTAAGGTATTCCCACTAATAGAAATGTCAATGTAATATGCTTGGGATTAGTTAAACGTGGTTTGTAAAGGCATAGTGTCATTACACATGCTAACGATAATCATATAATGGTAAAACAGGAGAAAAACGTATTTTGCCATTGTTTTAAATCATCAAGAAACAGTTGAATGGTACTAAAATTGCAACTATACAAAGTACTCGCCAGCACGGCTCTGCAGTTCACAAAAAATTAACTTAACACTATGACATAAAACCAAACATGAAGCTACTCACCCTGGTCTCTGATCGGAACCATTGGCACGGGAACTGAAATTATCAAGACCTACATTAAAATCATTAATCAACAAAACGTGAATGTTCCTGGATTTACCCCTGGAATCAAGGTACAATTTAATCCATATTTGTGGAATGGATTCTCCCATCATTATCAATTGGATGAGTTCACTATCATTTTAGGGGTGCTATGAGTAATTATTATTTTTATCTCATTTGTTGATGAAATTTCTCTGTGCAAACAGAATGGCTCCAGATGGGACGCCGCTTTCTGTGGCGTCTCATCTGGGGCTATGCTGTTTGCCTATGTCCCATAAAAAGGACGCCAGGCTTATATGATTTCAGCAAAGTATAGAAGTTTCCTACAGGTATTTTATCGTTATAAGACAGTAATTAAGATGCAATTTTATATGTTTGTGAATCATAACATGGTTTATTTATCAACAAACGTTTACAGTACATTACGAAAACTTGCCCATGCAATATACTGACACTGAGATTTTTTTCAGGAGAAAAAAATAATAAAATTTTCATTGGAAAAAGGGTGACTTTTTTAATATTTTCGCTCAGAACATACAATAAGGCGGTTCTAATGAGACCCACAATGTATGTTTTTGATCATAAATGATAAAAAAATAGATCTACTCCTGCATACCCCAGTTTTGCTATCTAAAAGCGGAAAATAACGCCTATATTCCACGGACAATTTTTCGTTGACAAAGTAGGTTTGTCGCAGAAAAATATGCTTGTGTAAACATAATTCTGTGGCGAAGTTTCGTTGTCAAATATCTGTGACAAAGGTGAGCGAGCTAAGTAATATAAGTGATCTTTGCTGTGTGTGAACGCAAACTCATTGCCAAAGTTACTCAAATAATTTCCGTCAAAGAAACAATGTCCGTGGAAAACAAGTCTAAGGAGGTATATATCTCAAGGGCATGTTTTTTTTCTGATGAGAGATAATTTAAAGAATATCACAAAAGAAACGATATCCCATATTAATTTGTTCAGACAAACATTTATCAAAGGCACACTTGTAAAAAAAAAGTATTAATCATACATCATAAAAAAAATCATAAAACATACTTCTGCAGATTTCCATTGCAATATCTGGTGCGTATTTCTTCAACTCCTCGAACGAGTCAACTTGGAAGATATGTTTCTTATCCGCCCCTGCAACTACGTGCAGCTCCTCAGGGTCTACAGCTGTCCCCACCCCTATGGCTATGTACTCCACGCCAACCTTAGTAGCCTTCTTATTGATGTGTTTTGACAGTTCGAGGTATCTGAAAGATATTGAGATTTGAGAATTGTAATAACAGTAGTATGGATCATGATGAGTGCAGCTAAATCACACAGGCGTTTACACATTAATTTGTATTTCTTTAGAGGCAATGCAGAACCTTATCTACAGGAATCAATACAATAAAAGCACATATAAATTTTAACTCGCTTCTATGCGTCTTCATTTGATCTTCGTCGTTTTTACCAGTTTAAATGTTTTTTATTAAACGCTTCACATTTCTTCATTGCAATGTAGAGTACTGTGTGGGAATGATGGTTTGTTTTTCGTCATATTTGACCGAATTATCGCAATTCATACAATTAGAATGTTGTTTTAAATGAGCCGCCACATGGGAAAACCAACAATCTGCCTAGGCGAAAACAAAGACGCAGATCAGCTTCGCGGTGACCGCCTTTGTTTTCGCTACTAGGATAGTACAATTCCTCTTCTACTTAAATCCGAAATTTCAAGCTTCTAGCTCTTTTCTGTGCTTGTACAGGCTGGTTTTTGTCGGACCTGTTCGGAAACCACATTGTTGGGTTTCCCACGAGGCGGCTCAAATGTTAACTTGCAGCCTTGATATTACTTGCAATCATGGTGTCATTGCATCTTACCAAATATAGACAAACATGCACTGCTGTTTTACTGCGCAAATCCTTGTCATATATTTAATCACGTAGAAATGTCATTCTTGCAACACACATCTTGATGATATCAAACTGTACCAAGTTTCAACCATTTTTCATATTTATTATCTTTTATAGCTATGTTTTACTGAATTCATTTATTACACAAAAAAAACGTTGAAATCTTACCTTGAGGGGCTGGCGGTGATTATAACACCAACATGTGCAGCGTCGCTCCGGGTCACTGATCTCCGAAAACCTTTAGTAAGGATATGTTTCATCGCCAAATCCACCCTATTATTCCCCGCCGTCATTCCAAGCTTCTCCAATCCTATCCTGACACCTTGTACTGATTTATAGTCATCTAAATTGAACATCTTTTCTATCTGGTCGCTATAAAGTATTGACCCAACTCTTGTTTTGTTTGGTGAAATGTCAAACGTTAGGACAACGTCTTTGACGAATTCAGATTGTTTCAAATAGTCTGCGTCTCCAACGTTGTCAGAAGAGTCGAGGGCGAATATCACGTCCGTCCTTTTGTCAGCACAAACTGAAAAGGAAATCCATAATACCGTTGGCATGAAGCGTGATTAATAAAACCATAACTTGCGTGGTATGACCACACTCTGACTTGATATGTATAAAATGCTTTTATTGGGTTAAGTGACTGCATAACATAAAGTGTTTTGCATATTCAAAGAAAGGGAAGTTAACATTTTCCCGGAAGTTTTATTGAATACATGCATACAGTATGCATATTAACATTCATGACAAACAAAATGAAAACAACACATATACAGAAAATATAGAACAATGTGTCTGACTACGTTGTTCCTGAAGGCAAGTTTAACAAAATACGACTGAAGGAAAGGGAAATGTTTCTTAGACGATCAAAGTAAGGACGGAGATCGTCTTGTTTCATCAAATCGTGTAGGAATGTACATGTTGTTTCTCACCTTGTACTGCGACATCGTACAGAGACGTTGTAGTGCTGGGGGTAGTAGTGGTAGTTGCTGAAAAATAGAAGAGGGTCAACTCGTATAATAAATGTCGTTTAAACATGACCAATGTCATTTTTCTGTCCACCTAGACACGCTGACTTGAACAAGTGCAATCGCATTGCTTGCCTGTATTGCTTTCGGGTTTTAAAATGCTGTGGGGAGTAGATAAGGCGCTTGTCATTTTTAAACACCTTATATAACATCCAGTAACTTTATATTACTGACAGTCCAAATGCGGTTCTCAAACAATTTATTATTGATGTCTAGAAGCTTAGGGTTTTGTGCTTGTTTTTGGAAAACTTTTCTGCTTCCATATATTTTGTGATTCCATTACGTTTGTTAGAATAAGTGTGTGGTACAAGACGCTAAATAGTTACCGTATATACTTACTTGTTGTAGTTGTAGTTGTCGGTGTTGTTGTTGTTGTCGTCGTTGGAATTGTAACTGAAACGATAAAACCAGGGGCCAGTTGTTCAAAATTAATGATGTCGTTAGTTAACGATTTGTTAAAATTTCAAATGGCAATATTACAAATACACTGTCATTTTTTGTTGAAAAAAATGTGAGAATCCTTTGCATTGCAAAGGATTCTCACATTTTTTCAACAAAAAAAATAACAGTGTATTTGCTTTAGAAGTCGATATATAGTTAACAAATTGAGGACTTAACGACAGCGTTAAGCTAACGCAGTTTTGAACAACTGGCCCAAGATTACACTAGAAACACATGAAAAACTAAATATAATTTGATAAACACACATGCAAGTGGAAGTCGGGCCTCTTAAAGTACATAGCACAATTGCATACTAGACTATTTCGATTGGTAGACCTGTTAAAGACCAAAACTTAATAAACATCCACGTTACGTTTTTCGACATTTTAAAGTGTAGGGAGAATAGTCTATATCGGTATTAGAATGGGTTATAACAAAATCATGTGTCGCTTGGAATGGAAAGAGTAAAACCAGCGTCATTGTACATTAGAGTAAAAAAGTACAAGTAGGCAAAGATCAGGAAAAGGCGCAATCAGAAAAAGATTCCCACTCCAAAAACCGAGGTGGGATAAAACTAAATTAACAATCAGGTACATGTACTTATACCATGAAAACATATCGTAAGCCGAATGAGCAGCTATTTTCCCAATAGGTGGCCACTCAGTTACCTAAATTTAACTAAAAATATGAAAACATACATAAGGAGCCAACATCACAAAAAAATAAACACCAAGACATAAAACAAAAAGAACCACCACAGAAGTATCGCCTTGGAACGATCAGTAACACAAAGTTACTGGCGGGCTTAAACCGGTTTTACATGGCCATAACCTCACCCTCAGCTTCTGCAGTGGTTCATAACATTTAGTTAGTTCTTCATCTCCAACTAGTCAATGAATCATCAAGAACAAACAAATAAATCACGATAAATATCCTGATGAATCAAAAACCAGGACTCACAGATTGAGTAAGCTGGCCGACGATGGAGATCCCTGGGCGCCGAATAACCTACTAACTCCGGAGCAAAAAGAAAAACACCAGTTGGACCCCGGTGGGCCAAGCAACAGACAAGAAGCTCCGGCCCCAACCACTAAAATGAATAGCTTTAAGTCGGGACCATCATAGAGTCTGACGCCCGACCCACCGGCGTGCAATTAAAGAAGGCAGCGTAGTTATCAACCATGATTGGGTTAAAAACTAAGCATGCAGACTGTCGCATAACATTCAAGTAATAGCCTATACGTCTGTAACGTGTTATGACTTTTCTGAACTGAAAAGAAAAGCCTGTTCAAGATTATTGTTTTTATATTTGAATGACGACTTCCAAGAACACGTACGATATAATGAGAAAGAACAGAGGGTATGACACACCACAGCTGATTTTCCGGCCTGGTCCTAGAGTCTATGAAACTAGCAAAATAAGCTAGATACATGTTTATTTTACATTTTGATTTTGTCCTTTTGTTTACAAAAGCAAGAGGTAATAACACCATGGTACAAATTTATGATGACATTTCTGCAACGTTAAGTTTACTATTCGTCAGTTTATGTCAGAAAATGTTATATTTCATTTTGACACACTAATATCAGTCTAGCCGTGTAAAATTCAAAATATTTGTGAACAATACAACTAGAATGCAAAAAACGTTTACAAACAGTAATAGTAAGGTAGAAGATTTCGTGGCTGGTTGAACATAAACAGCGTATTAGATTACTGACTAACTATAGTATCAGGATCAGATCTAAATGACATACAAACACAATGAAAGGTGTTAACAAAATAAGATGGTTCAAGCTAAAATACCATCTAATAACAGTAGCAAACCACGTGCGTCCTAGCAGGTAGCGAGTCACTTGCGATCAAGTTATAGGCGGGGAAAGAAATCGTCGATTTACATTTGAGCCTTCGCATGAGAAAACCAACACTTTGGGCGTCCGACCAGGTCCGACACAAACCGGCCTGAACAGTCTCAGAAGCAGGCTAGAATCTTGAAGTTTTGGATTTAGGAAGAAGAGCTATGACACTATCTCTGTAACGAAAACAAAGGCGCTGATCAGTTGTGCATGCATTTACTTCACAGCTAATCTGCGCCTTTGTTTTCTCATGCGGTGGCTCATTTTGTTTGACTCTGGGCTTGAATGTGATGAGCGTATAACATTTACGCTCGATGATTCAACGGATTTTACAGGTGCAATGCACGTCTTCAAGATAGACATGGTGATAGTATCTGTTTTCATACCATTCGAATAGAGAAGCATTCAATGTGTCTCATTATAAATGCATTCACAATAATTTATGACATTTCGGAAAATTGACTTGATTTTATTCATTTTGGCAAGCTATTGCCTCCCCCACGAACTGACCTTTAACATCTTTGCAAGTTTGTTTCGTTATTGTAGATACTATGTAGGAAAGTAAGAAATTCCCACACCAAAACAGAGATTGAGGGGGGGGGGGGGGTAAATTAACAATCAGGTACTTACAGTATGATCCTTTAAGAGCAGCGAACCGCCAATGAGAAAGGGAACGGGCCACACCGCGGTCCCGACCATTAAAGCCCCGCGAGTGACCCCTAAGACTTGACAACATGGAGGCAAAGAGAATTACTATAATTTTTCAACCCCCAACAGCGTAGTCGATACAGAGACTAGTATTATCTAAATGGGACCAAATAAGTTAAATATTGGTTAGAAAATGATTCTTAACCGATTATAAATTTCTGACTTCTCAGAATATCCTCGTTGATCAAAGGATCAAAAAGAAAATATAACCTGCACTATGGATGATGTACGGGGAGACTTGTTAGGGCCGCCACACGGCACAATACCAGCTGCAGTAATAGCAAATAAAACCAAAACTGAGACCCCTTAAGTGCTGCGAACACATCAATGAGAAAGGGAACGGGCCACACCGCGGTCCCAGCTATTTTCCAGTAGTAAAAACATCAAAATAACTTTATCAAGCATCCGAAACATAACATGTGTGCGGCATTCTTTGTGGGCTGAGCGCAAAAATGCCAATAAATAAAAGACATCTGTCGAACAGGGACGATTGTCTTAAATCCCTCAGTTTGCAACAATTTATAAATCAAAATCCGAAACGGAGATAACAACTCTTCGACAAATATTGGCCAGAGGGGTTAAGGTCACGGACAATTTTTTCTTTGACAAAGTAGGTTTGTCGCAAAAAATACGCTCGTGTAAATTCTGTTCTGTTGCGAAGTTTCATTGTCAAATACAATGTATCTGTGACAAAGGTGAGCGAGGTTAGTAATATAAGTAACCTTTGCTGCGTGTGAACGCGTACAAACTCATTGCCAAAGTTTCTGCGACAAATAATCTTCGTCAAAGAAAAATTGTCCGTGGAAACCATGCTTAAACAGAGAGACCACATCATTGTGACAATAATTCGAATAATGGCAAACAGAATTTGTTTGGATAGGAGTTATAGTCGGCCAGCATATGATCAACCGACAAAGGAAGAGTGGTCATCTATATATATAGCGTTCAAAATTTTTTGTTGCACTTTAGTGAGTGTTATTTTTAATTGTCCTCTATTTACATTGTACGCTTTTTTGTCGGCATACTCACGTGATGTTAAAATGCTTTCTTTTCTTACTTCTTGTCAAATGTAAATAGAACTTCAAAGGCCAAACGAAAAGATTGTTTTGACACCAAGTACGTGTATAAATGCATAACATTTCGAAAATCCCCATGCAATATACAAAGACTTTTTCACCTGCAAAACATTTAAAATTTCATTGGAAAAATTTTGATATTTCTGATATTTTTGTTCAAAACATAGATTGTGGGTACCCACAATCTATCGGTACCCACAATCTATGTTTTGGATCAAAAATAAGAAAAATAGGTATACCCCTGCATAACCCCGTTTTACAATATAAAAGTGGGGTTCAAGGGGGTAGTCTTCTCGCGGATATGTTTTCCTAATGAAGTGCGTGTATAATTGCATAACTTCAAACTACATGTACGTTTACAGTAGAACGATTTACATTTATTCATCGGCTACTCTTGTCTGCACAGATCATATGCACTACGAAGATATGTTCGGAATTTCGAATACATCTCTTAAGAAAGTTTTGAGTAGCCATAACAGACGCTCAATTAAAGCTTAAGTACAAGACATACGCGTTCTATTAGAAATAGATTTAGCTTCTGAAGTCAGATATTGTTTCATCGAAATGGTTAGTTTAGTTCATTGTATCGCTATTATAGAATGGCCTACATTCGTAAACATACATAATTCTCTTTTCAACAAATGAGCCGCCTCATGGGAAAACCAACAATCTGCATAGGCGAAAACAAAGACGCAGATCAGCTTCGCGGTAACCGCGAAGCTGATCAGCGCCTTTGTTTTCGCTACTCAGATAGTACAATTCCTTTACTACTTAAATCCGAAATTTCAAGCTTCTAGCTCTTTTCTGAGAGTGTACAGGCCGGTTTGTGTCGGACCTGGTCGGAAACCACATTGTTGGTTTTCCCACGAGGCGGCTCAAATGAAGTCTTTTTGAATACCCAGCAAACGATGTTCCTTCTTCAACCGTTTATAATGCCATTTTGTAAACATGTGTCGTGGCAAAGGTAATATTGATTCCGTTTTCCGTTCATTAAACAGTTAAAACGGGATTCAGTCGGTCACGGGGAGGTGACAATAAACAATGCGCTCACTATAATGTATCGAATTCGATCGACGCCTAACAGAAATATATGGGAACCTACTTGGGAATTACCGTACTTTGGCTGGCTTACTGACACAAGTATAACCATATGAACTACTAAATGTCATATTACAATGACTTTTATGCGCGATACATCGAAAGGTAGCGTGTCCGATTCATAACGATGCGGACCCGCAATCTATCCTTACGAACGATGAAGTGTCATAAAATGTTTTTACGGTAGTTCTTTCTCTGCCGCTAACGCTACATGTATAACATCATTGTTTGTGAAAGAAGTGTGCACCAGTTATTGCTATCCTGTCTCTGGGAGGCTTGCCTATGAATATTGTCCCGGCACAACCTTAGCTGTTGACCGTGGACGCACTAACTCAACAGCAATAAAACAACATTAAATGACGTGTAGCATCAGCGAAACATGTCAGTGAAATGTATACCCCCTTGAAACCCACTCTTATACAGAAAACACTGGGGTTTGCAGGGATAAACCTATTTTTCTTAGTTTTGATCCAAAACATAGATTGTGGGTACTCGTAAGAACCGCCTCGGCGAGGCGGTTCTAACGTGTACCCACAATCTATGTTTTGAGTAAAATCATTAAAATTATCAAAGTTTTTCCAATGAAATTTTCAATTTTTGCTTTTGAAAAATTCTCTATATATATTAATACATGGGCAAGTTTTCGGAACGGGCACTAACCTCGACAAGTTCGTATGGCCAGCACATTTTTCAGAGCATCCAGCGCTGAATACCCGTCCACCTTGAACATGAAATTCTCTGCATCAGTTGCTATGCCTCGCAATTCGCGCTCGTTAGTATTGCCCCCTATACCAATAGCGAAGAGGAAAATTTTCTGCATCTTAGCTCTGAAAGCCTCGTACAAGGTTTTACCGAGGTTCTGTGACTGTCCATCTGTTAGTACGATTCCAACCTGCAAAGGAATGTATTTTAATGTTTTGTTACTTATAGTTGTTGTTTTACTGTGAATCATTGTATGACAAAACTTTCGACTGGCCGTTCTAATGCGGTTATTAAAGAGTTGTCTTTGAAACTAATGGTGTTTTGAATCATCTTTTTTTTTTTTTTTTTTTTTTTTGGGGGGGGGGGGGGGTTACTTATAGCTTATAGAACTTATCGTTGTTGCTTTACTGTGATTCATTGTATGTAATAGCTTTCGACTGGTTCTTGTGCTGTTATTGAAACTAATGGTATTTTGACTCATCTTTTTTTTTTTTTTTTTTTTGGGGGGGGGGGGGGGGGGGGAGGGATTTGGCAGGGATGGTGGCATTTTTAAGTTCTGGACAGTACAGTGTTTTAAAGTCCAACAGTATAAGTATGGGGTATGAGGTGACTTTACCAATACTGTCAACATAAATCAGAGGTACTCTATATAATCTTATCAGGTTTAACTATCTGAACAGATTTAATCAGGTGGTTTATGTCCTTATTTTTGTTTTAATTGCACATCGTTTTGGTCTTTGATAACGATTTTAATGGTATCGCGCTTCAAAACAATGCAACAAATCGTCTAAGTATCGAAAGAGTGCGCCAAGGATTTTAATTCAACAATATCATGGTACTTAAGCACCTGCCGATATCATAATTAAATTTTGTCTAAAAACAAACAGGCATGCTTCTAAACTTAGATTTTTATCTAAGCTAATGGCGATAAGATAAGATCATTCTAATTAGTATAATTGGAATGTTATCGCTGGTGCCAAACAGCAATTTAACGCGCATACTTTTGTTATTGTGCATGCCAAATGTGTGACTTTGAAACAAATTCCTGCTATCTATCGCATCATTATTCTTCTGTTTGGCATAGTTTGAGCACATGTCATGGTTAGACAAAGTTATGAATGCGCAATATCAGAATCAGGATTTTTTGCAATACTGATAATGTTGATAATCGCATGCCTTTGAGTACTAGTGCAACAACTTGCTATGCAGCCAATTAGTCTCGTATTCAGAATGTCAGTTAATAGGAATAGGTAAAAGGTTACCCGTAAGGGTACCTAAGTATCTAACTTGTTGGTCGACCTTATTATCCTCACTGCTTCTATCTAAAATCGCTTTCCTCATTGCTGCCTACTTTCTAAGATTCATTATAAAGAAAAGAATTCCATATACCTTTGCAACACCAGGTCGACTCCCGTGACGTTGAGAGAACATCCGTTTGCGCATGTGCCAGATCGCCATTCCGGTGTTGGTCGAGTACCCCTGTCGCTGACGTATCCGATGAACCGCCCTTCTCATCTCGCCTTTATCATAATACCGGTTAAGATGAAATTCTCTGTACACGTGGGAGCTAAAGGTTGCTATGCCAACGCGCGTGACATTTTCACCGATTTGGAACATATTGATGACGTCATCGACGAAGTCGAGCTGTTTCCGGAAGTCGGGACCCCAGATGCTATTGGAGACGTCGAGAAGAAAAACGACGTCCGCCGGTTTGTTTCCACAGTAATACTCAACATCTGAAAGTCAGAAAGTGTGGATCACATTCACTTAGAGCTTAATGACGTTTACGTTGCGTTTTCTTCAAGTAATATATGGGTGAGACGACTGGTAACGGTTTTGTGTTATTTTTTCAAAGTTATGACTTCAAAACATACAAATTATGGTAGAAGGAATCAAAATGAAATTAATTACAAATTGAGAAGTTGCTTATGTAAATGTCCATGATATTGTTACCGATAAATTCAAGGCTACATATACGATAGTGAAATCTAATTTATTGTATATTTTGTGAACAATCATAGATAAATATACTATAAGACTTAAGTTTAGCAATTTTCATTTGATTTCGAAATTGCAAATTGGCATGAAGATGAACTGAACTAAACTCTTTAACCCATCAATATTTAATCCTTAATGAACCACAATTTCCACTTTTCGCCGAAAAGCCATCTTGTCCTGACGCAATTACGCTACGTCAAAGTTTTAAGGGTGTCACCTCAAAATTCACACATTATTTCTCGGCATATGAAAAGTTAACCTTTTATTCCCAAAGCAGTCATTTAACATCTCCCTGTGCTCAAAAAGTGTACAGTACCATGATCGTAGAGATTTGGTTCCATTATGATATCTGGTAACGCCCCCCCCCCCCCCCGGTGTAAGACGTACCTGACGTCATTTTGTTCCCCGGTCTTTCTCCCGAGGTGAACCCATACGTGTTTAATTGCTGAAATGACGTACGATTTCGCTTTTACGAGAAAACTTTCACTTAGTAGGCCAATAAGGTTTGATGTGATGTCAAGTCTATAGTCTTGCACGTTTACGTTTAGCGTTAACAGGACCAAAAACGTAACAGTAATATTCACGGTGTTCGCACCACGCAAGTTGTTTTCTGAGAGCTGTTCCGATACAAATCCATCTTTCCATGCCGTACATTATCAAACCTGATATTCGTAGGCTGCTTAAAATCGATTACGTCACTATGACGTCAAATTGGCATTGCCCTACATCATGATAGCCTTACGTTGTCTGGCGTCATGGTGCCGGTTTTTGATGCTATCGGCGGATGGAATATGGTTCTAGAAGACTGTATCGTATTCTAGCAAGCTTTGAAATTTCAATTGACTTTCTTTTTCTTCATGTCTGCACTGGGCGTATTGATCTTCGTGTTACGCTGATTTAACGTCAGGCCATGACGGCGCCCCCTCACGGAATTTTTCAAATGTCATTCCGGTTTATTCGTTTTGACACTTTTACCAATCAAACAAAGCAAAAATTGATCGCATGAGATGCACGTGGAATGCTGGGCACGTGATTTGCATGATTTTTTCAACGTAACGTAGCAACTCGTGGACGTAAGAAAAACACACAAACTTGTCACGAAACACGAATTTGAGTAAAGTTTTCAAACATTTGATTTTGAAATTAGTGATGGATGAAAAAATTGCTAAACTTAAGTCTTATAGTATATCTACAGGCTATTTGATAGTAAAGAATTCCTATAACTTGTAAGGTAGCTACTGATTGCAATTATTTTGAGTAACATCATCCCTTTACAGAGGCGTTTGATTGAGTTTATGATTCTGTTATTTTTCAATTAGTACCATTTTATGCTATCGTTGCAAATTTAAGATGTTGTAAAATTTTTATTCTCTCGTTAGTGAATATGTTCAACTAGTTTGGAGTGTTGTACAAACGTAAATCACGAGTAAATCACGAGTAAATTAACCCACAACATTTTATATGAATTGTAAGTCTCGGGGTCTGTTGAACTTTCCAGGTAAGCGAATGCAAAAAAAATGTACAAGTAGGCAACGATCAGGAAAAGGCGCAATCAGAAAGAGAATCCCTCTCCAAAATCCGAGGTAGAAAAAAAAGTTAATTAACAAGCAGGCACTAATACCATGAAAACTTATCGTAAGCCGAATGAGCAGCTATTTTCCCAATAGGTGGCCACTCAGTTACCTAAACTTAACTAAAATATGAAAACATATATAAGGCGCAAACAGCACAAAAACGTTTAACTCCAAGACATAAAACAATAAGAACCACAACAGAAGCCTCGCCTTGGAACGATCAGTAATATAAAATTACTGGCGGGCTTAGAATTTGCAAGTTATCGAGTACGAAGCGAATGCAAGTTATTAGCGACGTTTCTAGTCATTGTTTGTCACTTCAGTCTTCATTCCAATTCCTCCTGTCAGGACAATGCACTTTTACCTTCATCTGTGTCAAGTTAACGCATTCTAGTGTGCCACTGTCTATCCAAACCAATTAAGAACATTAATCTGATAAGATGTATTGCGTTGTGGCATGATTTATCTGTTGTGCAGTTGCAATGTTTGCACCTTTCTGACGGTGAAACCTTGTACTTTACTGCCTCAAACAATTTTCTAAATGATATCAAGCTAGACAGCAGTCCTATAACATTCGTCATCTCTTAACATTCAGAATGTATCTTAAAGGTGGATGCGATCTTATGCCCAACGAAAGTTTATACTGTTTTTATGGTATAGTCAGACGCAACCATTTTACACCACAGGGAGCGCGGTGGCGTAGTGGTAGAGCGGCTGACTCGGCATAGAGAGGTCCTGGGTTCAATCTTCACACGCGGTACCGTGTTGTGTCCTTGAGCAAGACACATTTACTCCCTACGGAACTTGTTTAACTCGGGAAGAGTTGGTTCCATCCCGACATGACTGAAAAATTGCTGACTATAGGACGTTAAGCCTCAATACAAATAAACAAACATTTTACACCACAGATCCGTGTGAATGACGAGTACTTTTAACTATGTAGTAAATATCTGTAACGAATGTCCCTTAGCCTTTTATGTTATCATAACCCTTTTGCCTAATGCATCATAACCCCCTCCCTACATATGAACTGCGGAGCAAATGCAAAAGCAGAATCATATTTCAGCTCCATGTATATCCCTCCCAACGTACCCTTCCCGCGCCCCCAATCCCACCATGCAGTATATTCAATAGAAAGATCCATTGCAATGGGTTGTTTCTATGCCAAACTGGTACAAGTTGAACATACTAACAAAAATATAAAAAAACATAACATCTCAAATTTACAACGATATTATAAAATGGTACTAATTTAAAAATAACAGAATCATAAACTCAATCAAACGCCTTTGTAAAGGGATGATGTTTCTCAAAATAACTACAATCGGTAGCTACCTTTCGAGTTTTTGGAATTCGTTTTCAAACGGCCTGTAGATATTTATGTATGATTGTTTACAAAATTATATAAAAATAAATTAGATTTCACTATCGCATACGTAGCCTTGAATTTATCGCCAACATTAACATGGACATTTACATAAAAGACTTCTCAATTTGTAATTTACTCCATTTTTGATTCCTTTTTTTGTATCTGTACGAGGGAAAATCCAAAATAACGTGTACTTTTGTTGTTACTTTGCCTTGCAAAGGATTCTCACATTTTTTAACAAAAATGACAGAGTATTTGTAATATTCATGTTTGAGATTTTAACGAATCATTAACTTACGGCATCGTAAGTTTTGAACAGCTGGCTCCTGGTTATGATCAAGCCCATCCACATTATAACAGACGCAGAGCAACAGAAGCAATGGTCATAGAGATTGAACATCTACTAAAACCAAATATATAATGACATCCAAAATGCGGAGGTCAATTTGGATTTTAGTCATGGGACTTTCGTTCCTATCGCACTGCTCAAAACAATAGCGTCCTTTGGCAATATCATATGTGGAAAAGACAGTGCTTGTTTAGTTGTATGCATGTAGTAAAGCGTCAACAACAATGCAAATCGAAGCATATCAACCTGTATTTTGATGAAACAAAGTGTTCCAAGGCAATGCTTGTATTATTCCACTATAATGTTTGTTGCTATATAAAAGTTGGTTATGGTTGCTAAATAATCACCTTTCGGGGAAAAACTATGCATATTGTTTCTGTCTGAGGGTTTGTTTGCGGTTTTGTTTTATTTTCTCAATGTTTTTCCCATGACGCCCCCGGGGCGGGGCCTGTATGGACCCTAGGCGCACGGTTGGCAGGCTTTTTGAACCTTATGTTTGATTGTGCTTGTGCCGTGGGATTTCTCAATTTGACTTTCATCTTGAGGTTAGGTTGTTTAAAGTTTGTTCACGTACATTGTGTGTCAAAATTGATGTGACATTGCAAAGTACTTTTGCAAATCTATGACTAGTGACACATGACACATGCCTAAGCACTGGTTTTATCGGTATCACAGTTTGCTGTCTATTTCATTGAAACCAGGATATCAATTTCAGGACAAACACCTTTTACAGGCGTAGTCTCTAATTTTCTTCCTTAAGCGGAAGATAATTGATAGTTTATGTAAAAACAATGAACACTTACCGCTCAAAGTGCGTCTTTGTGCAACCTAAAAAATAAAGAAATTTGAAATTAATTGAAAACTTCTCAACATCAGGAAAACATGTCCGTGAAATGTGTACCCCCTCATACCCCACTTTCATATAGAAAAACTGGGATATGCAGGGGTATACCTATTTTTCTTATTTTTGCTCAAAAACATAGATTGTGGGTACACGTTAGAACCGCTTCGTCGAGCAAAAATAAGAAAAATATCAAAAATTTTCTGCTGAAAATTTTCAATTTTTACAATTGAAGAAAAATCTATATTTAACATGGACGTGTTTTCGTAATGACAAAACATTATTCATTACAAGGCGTCAGGATGACCTGACATGACAATCGACCCAGTGCACGCATGGTTAACACTGAATGAGCCTTTACATTAGAACATCAACAGTTTCGGTTTCGACCAGGTCTGACACAAACCGGCCTGTGCAGATACAGAAGATATGTAGAAGCTTCAAATTTCAGATTCAGAAAGAAGAGATATCGTACTATCTACATAGCGAAAACAAAGGTGCTGATCAGCTGTGAAGTTCTGCGCCTTTGGTTTCGCATATGCAAATTGTTGTTTTTCTGACGCAGAGGCTCAAATCAAACCCGAGACTTCAGTGAAAGCATAACTACAGGTTATTTGGTTGAACCGAACTTGATCCGTGTTGAGGGCTATCTGTTTAACGCAAACTGTCGATTTGGTTATTTTTGTTGGCAAAGATTTTGTTAACAGTATCGAAACAATTGTCACAATATCACAACCTTGCCTATTGAAATGGATAACCCGAAAAATACGCACAATTTAAGAAAACACGTATAAAGTTCAAAAGGAATCAGACAGACACTCGAAATAAACTAAGTGCGAGTACCGGTACACGGCATTGAACTTGATAGCGCATCTGATAAGCCTTATATGAAGTCGTCTACGTGTACAGGTGATCCGCGATATTCTGTCGCAAACAATTCTTTGTTTATTACAGTTTTACATAATACCCGCAGTATATCGCTGAGGGGGATATTGGTACAAAAGTAAATAAACAATGGATTTTGCGTGTGCCACAAAAGTCTGGCGTGCGCTAGATTTCTGCATGTTATGTAGCGGAGAAATTGGTTTGAAAAGTTAGGAGTAAGCATACAACCAGTAACCGCTGCTCCTGCCTCAAACACTAAGGCGGGAAATAGCCAAAATGACAATAAGGGATTGTGTCTCTTTACTTTTAAAGTACCAGGACACTGATAAGCTCATGTACCATTGCATCCACATCTGTAGGCAATTTTATCATTTGTATGCCAAATTAGCGAAAAACAATAATAAGTTATAAATGTCTCACAAAGTCAAAACGTGTTGTTTATGCGGTAAAACTTAACGAACCACAAACTGATGCAAATCTGTTATCCCCGTCTATCGCCTGAAAGTCTGCTACATGTATATGCATGCATCTGCTTTCATTAATGAGCATGTAAATACGATTTGAATTATACAAATACGTCATGTGTGTGATACCATCGAAAAAGTACAGTATATCGTTTTAGTATCAATCGAGTACGTTGCATGCCACTTTATCGCGATTGTCCACAGATCCGCAGACTTTTCATTCAATCAGTGCTCTTGTTGGAATCATTTTGATCAACTTTCACATAATGGCTTACAATCTAGTCATTGTCGGACCTAGTCATAAACAGAGAACACATTTTATCACGATGCTGTTTGCATTCCGTTCCGTAGACAATTAATGAGCCGCGACGCGAGAAAACCGGATAATTGCCTATGCGAAAACAAAGGCGCAGATCAGCTTCGCGGTAACCGCGAAGCTGATCAGCGCCTGTGTTTTCGCTACTCGGATAGTACAATTCCTCCTCTACTTAACTCCAAAATTTCAAGCTTCAAGCTCCTTTCTGCGACTGTACAGGTTGGTTTGTGTTAGACCTGGTCGGAAACCCCGAAGACCGGTTTTCTCGCGTCGAGGCTCATTTTATCGTCTGTATGCCAAATTAACGAAATGCACAATTTACAGTGTCTCAAACATTTAAAGCGTGTTGTTTATGCAGTAAAACTTAACGAACCGTAAGCTGATATGCATCTGTTATCCGCTCCTATCGCCTGGAAGGCTGCTATGTGTGCACCTGTTTTTATGAATGAGCACGTAAATAAATGCGAATGGAATTATACAAATTAATGTCACTGACTACTACTTGTATCTGTGGGTGATACACTAACGTACAGACAGGCGATCGACGAAGTACATCGTTCTGGTGTCAGTCGCGTTCGTTGCATTTAACGTGTTCGTTCACGAATCCGCAGATTTTTCATTCAGCCCATGCTCTTGGTGGAATCTCGAGATATTTTGATCAACTGTTACGTAATTATTCTTTATTGGCACAGTCTGAAGTAGGTATCAAAGAGGTACGTAGCTAGAAACCCATGCCATGCTATAGTCCTCGAAAAAAAAAACAACTGATGCGTATAACATAAATGTAGCAGATAAATTTTAAGTGATATTATATATCTATCTTCTGTGGCTTAGAGACTAGGTTCTATCGGAAATTCACAAATGTTGTCACAATGCCATCAGGAAAACATGTCCGTGCAATGTATACCCCCTTAAACCCCACTTTTATAAAGTAAAACGGTACATGTATGTAGGGGTATTACCTATTTTTCTTACTTTTGCTCCAAAACATAGATTGTGGGTACTCGTTAGAACCGCCTCTATGTTTTGAGCAAAAATAAGAAAACTATCAAAATTTTTCAGCTGAAAATTTTGAATTTTTAAAGCTTAAAAAATATCTGTACATTGCATGGGTAAGTTTTCGTAATGTTATACATGGTACATTTGCCATCGCATCCCAAGCTTTCGGCAGTTTTAACGTCTGTATGCAATATTAACGACATGCATTCTTAGCTTTGTCTTACAAAGTCACAACGTGTTGTTTATGCAGTAAAACTTAACGAACCGTACACTGATATACATCTGTTATCCGTTTCTATCGCCTAGAAGGCTGCTAAATGCGCATCTGCTTTCCTGAATGGGCACTTACATGCGCGAGAAAATTGTACAAATAAGTATTACGTTATTTGGGGAATGTAGTTCATTCTTTCGTAGACGCAGGCAGACCGTCACTTTTGTACAGTGCCCTTATCAAGAAGCAGTGCGTGCTATACTTATGCCTAGTTCAGTTACATGTAAAACCTTTTTCTGGAGACTCTTGTATTGACTCTTAATGACTCGTTTAGTGTTGTGGATTTGCATTGTCAGTGTCACATGCTTATGTTTATCTTCACTATTATACTGTTAGCATTGTAACGAATCTGGTTGCATTTTCCTCTTTGATTTTGCTTGAGGTCACCAGATAATAACCTCTTCATCAGATGAGCTGGTTGGTGATAGTTGAATGTATCCAAAACTTTCAGTGTTTATCTATTCATAGTGAATTCTTATTTCAATGCTCCGGGTTCCAGGTTGTGCTTGGTGTTCCCCTGTGTTGGCAAAATGTTTACCCACTTGCATTATGACTTTCGAACCGTCATTCTTTTCAATTCCATTTGATAACACACATCTCTCTGCACCATTGTTTTGCTCACGCACTTACATGACGAAAACTTGCCCATGTAATAATACATGTAGTTGTAAGAAATGAAAATTTTCAGCAGAAAAGTTTGATATTTTTCTTATTTTTGCTCAAAACATAGATGGTGGGTACACGTTAGAGCCGCCTCAGTTTAACTATATAAAAGTGGGGTTCAATGGGGTAAACTTTTCATGGACATGTTTTCCTGATGACCAAGAGGAATGAAACAAGCCAACTTACCAAGGAAAACTCTTTTAAGGAAGAGCTTCTGAAGGAGCTAAAGTGGTACCACTGTTTATTCGATTTATGACCCCTGCTGGTGCAATACGATCCAGAAATCAAAGGACTATCATAATGAGGTGGTTATCTCATTTCTGCAGGGGGTAAAAAAGAGGCTTCTAAAGGATAATACCTGTTGTACCAAAGTTTAATGGTTTAATGGCACCTGATAACCTGTGCAGTAACTATTGATTTTTTTTTTCTTCTCGGGGGCCCCTTCCTGTAATTCAATTCATTGTCCGGCCACACGGTTTTCTAGTGTCCTTTTCAGTATCAAGAAAACATGTCCGTATAATGAATACCCCCTTATACCCCACTTTCATATAGTAAAACTGGGGTTTGTAGGGGTATACCTATTTTTCTTACTTTTGCTCCAGAACATAGATTGTGGGTACTCGTTACGTGTACCCACAATCTAAGTTTTAAGCAAAAATAAGAAAAATATCAAAAATTTTCTGATGAAATTTTCAATTTTTAGAGCTGAAAAAATCTCTGTATATTGCATGGGCAAGTTTTTGTAATGTAATGATCCTCAATAAATAGGTACATGTATACAGATCTTTAAGGAAAAGATGATTTCAGTATGTAATAAATCAGCTTAACAGGCGCTGACCATCAGACTGTTTTTATCTTAAAAGTTGTCATCCTTTCTTTATGCTGTACGTTCGGATGGTGAATGCTTACATAGCATATCGATATTTCCTTATTTGAATAAAGTGCATTCAAAATATTATCATGAATCAGCCGACAATCAATTAATCTAATTAATTAATTAAGCAATTTAGCAAAATCTTTGGAATGTCAATGTCGCATGAATATGAATTATGTAACTATTATTATTGATGTCATGATTAAATGACAATTTAATGTGTTTCAAATGTATTCAATTCCTGTAAGTCATAGCGTATTTACAAACTAAGTAAATAACTAAGAACAAATCCAAATCATTACTTTTGTTGTCATGGGTAATGGGTAATTTTACTACTTACAGGCGTCTAAATGAACCCGAAGTACTGAAGGTACCACATTTTAATAACTTAAAAAGATATATTCAGTGGCGTACGTAGATTAGCTGGCTAACCTGCACTCCGAAACATTTCGTGACCTCGCTCCATTCCCGTATGGAGAGGTTTAACGGAATACCGTCTAATAACACATGTCGAACGAGTCATTGAAAGAGTCATTGAACGACTTCTTATCATAAAAAAATGAGAAGTAGGAAATGATCAACTAGTTATGGCTGTATAAAGAGGTCCAATTAAAAGATTAAATGGCACGTCAGGAAATCAAACCCCATTTTAAGAAAGACAGAAAAGCAGAAAATAAAGCCTTGTCTTAGATGCTAATGAAAACTGTTGACAAATACATGTCTGGCAGCGAGCCTATTGACCAAAGACCGGTAGCTAAAACTCCCGGACCTATAAATTATGATGATCTACTGTATCATAATGATTACGCTCATCGCTGACATTTTCTATAGCCATTTGTATTTCTAATTGCATTTCGTGAAACATATGTGCGGATGATACTAAACTTTCACAAGAAGTTATTTGTATAAACTACCATTGAATGTTAACGTTTTGTTCCCAAAAATGGACTACTATACTTTTGTCAACGACAAATATGCTGGTGATAAGGCTGTGAAAGTGAGACTGAAATGTGTACTGGCTGCGGATATAGAGCAGAGCTTAAATTTCTGGAAATATTCAAAGATTACCCGAATGTGGCTTTCACTAGATTTTCCTTATACTGTTTTAATCTATTTACATGAATGGCTATCACTGCAGTTCATTTTTTTTATTAACATGATCAGTGTGAACCTTAAGTTAACACATCTTTGCACTCGATGGACATACGGGGTGCACAACACAGTTAAGGTAATTTTGCATATGGGGGTGCAATGTGAAGTTGGGGTGCAAAACTGTGTTAGTGCACAAAGGGTATTCAATTATGATCTGACATTGCTGAATGTAAGATAATACGACTTACGGAATATGAAAACAAGACCGTTATCAGCTTGAGCACTTGTAATAGTTCCATTCTTAACTTGATCAGCTAGTTCAACTGTTAAGTCACAAAAGTAATCAATCAGTTCAACACTTAAAACACTCTGCCTCAATACAATATATTTTCAATCACAGTCTAATGATAGTTAGTGTCAGTCTGAATGGTCAAAAGACTTATGAACTTGTATTCTTATAATCCACGTGCCTAAGATGTTCACAAATTTGTTATCCAATATGCGTTTATCTTGGGGAACATCTATTCAGTCACTTGTCATATATTATTTAGTGTTTGTATCAAAATACCATCTAGTAACGTTACTATCTTTCGCAGACTTAATTTAAAATAACTTCGCTAGAGCGCTTTCAAAAATTGAATAAAACATAATAGTATTTTGTTATTTATATATATTGTTAATCGGAGACACTGATAGTATAATAGGCGGAGCTTAGAAGCGCATTATCTGTAATACATTCACCTGTGGATTTTTCAACCAATCAAATGTGCTATTATATAATTTGCGCGCCTCTTGTATTCTATTTTTGGAAATACAGAAGCTATTATCTGCAATCAGCTGAAGATTTTATGAATGGAGTAAGTCGTAGTAAACAACATTCTTCCCATGATGAAGTGAGTCAGCCAGATAACACTAAAACCTATGTTAAGGGCTTAGACAATGTTAAGAAAAAACAGGCCGTAGAAGAGAGTAAGCGAATTTAGATTTCGGGGTTTACCAGTAAAATGATTGTGAATATTTGCCATGTTCGTAGCGAAAACAAATACATGATTGTACGTTTTCAATTTCACGTTTAACGCGCAACTGCTTTTGCCGTTGTTACTGAATGTGCAATTGGGGTTCTTATGAAACGGCTTTGAGTGCTTTACGATAGGTATGGATGGTATGCATTAATAGTCTATTAGTGCCCGCTGTGAAAAGAAATGGATGAAGTTTATTTTTTATTAGAGGCAATTTTCAGAAAGAATTTAGCCAAACCTAAAGTTAGTAAATAAACTTGTTGTTTGACCAGCAAAATTGCAACGTAAGACACGGGTGTCATTTTATTTTTTTTAAAGCACTAGTAAATATGCGAAATGCCTTCTATAAAGAGACATATTCAAAATATATTTGCTAAAAGGTGGTCATTAAGTTGAACTAACTGAACTACGCATAACAATGTCATTACTTAGAAAAAGGGCTCATGTCAGTAACCTTTAGTCAGATTGTATGCGGATTTGCATGGGACAAGATGAAATTTCGAGGCTTTCTTTCCTCAGATACCGAGTCGATCAGTAGATGAAGGAGGGCTGGAAAACAGGAAGCGTCACTACGTGCTCATGCGCTCCCATCCGCCTGTGCCTTATCCATTCTTAAACTATTAATTCGTTTCTTCCTTGACTAAGTGAGTTTCAAAGTTGCAAATGTCTATATGTCGTAATTTTCTTTGATGCAATGACCCGTTTGACCTGAAATGTCTATCCTAATGCATTGGTCTCTATAAATATTTATGAGGCTACCTTTTTGGTTAGACCAGGAATGTAATGAGCCACATCATAGCTAGTAGGGACGCTTCTGGTACATTTGGTTTTCCTAGAACCCTAATGCCATTTAGTATAGGCGTTCACAAAAGCCACGTAGCCTTCTATACAGTGGAGATTGGCCGGCAGCTTTATATGATATATCCTTCATTACACCAAAATAATCTATCGAATTTAAGTAGTCGATGCCTTACTTTAACCTCAATGTAAAAAGTCAAAGGCAATATTTCTTAAGCCGATGCTCATAGTAAAGTAGATGTAACAGATACTGGGGCTATCTGATATCAATGGGGATGGCGCATACCACAGTGATTCACCTTGAATTCGAAAGGAATGAGGAAAAGGCAAAAAGGAATCTTAACTAGAGGACCATTGGTCCTGTAGCTCACCTGAGAGATTATCACATTGTAAGCTCATGAGATTTAAATTAATTGGGAATCGACCAATGAAAGTCTATGCATGGACACTATTGACCCCCGGGGCATGGCCAAATTTGACCCAGGGGCATGACTGGCACAATTTATAATGGGGACTACCAAACATTGCTACATATAAAATATAGAAGCTCTGGGCCTTTTGGTTTCAGAGAAGAAGATTTTTTTAGTTTTTCCAATTGTAAGTCTATGGAGACTATATACCCCCGGGGCGTGGCCAAATTTGACCCCAGGAGCATGGCTGGCACAATTTATGTAGAGGACCATTAGCCATTGCCACATACAAAATATCAAAGCTGTGGGCCCTGTGGTTTCAGAGAAGAAGATTTTTGAATTTTTTTCCCATAGCAAGTCTATTGAGACTATCAACCTCCGGGGCCTGGCCAAATTTGACCCCAGGGGCATGAATGGCACAATTTATGTAGAGGACCATTAGCCATTGCTACATACCAAATAACAAAGCTGTGGGCCTAGTGGTTTCAGAGAAGAGGATTTTTTTAGTTTTTCCTATTGTAGATCTATGGAGACTATCAACCCCCGGGGCGTGGCCAATTTTGACCCCGGGGACATGATTGGCACAACTTATGTAGAGGACCATTAGCCATTGCCACATACAAAATATCAAAGCTGTGGGCCCTGTGGTTTCAGAGAAGAAGATTTTTTTTTTCCCATAGTAAGTCTATGGAGACTATCAACCCCCGGGGTGTGGCCAAATTTGACCCCAGGGGCATGAATGGCACAATTTATGTAGAGGACCATTAGCCATTGCATATACCAAATATCAAAGCTGTTGGCCTAGTGGTTTCAGAGAAGAATATTTTTTTAATTTTTCCTATTGTAGGTCTATGGAGACTATCGACCCCCGGGGCGTGGCCAAATTTGACCCCAGGAGCATGATTGGCACAATTTTTGTAGAGGACCATTAGCCATTGCCACATACCAAATATCAAAGCTGTGGGCCCTGTGGTTTCAGAGAAGAAGATTTTTTTAATTTTTTTCCCATAGTAAGTCTATGGAGACTATCGACCCCTGGGGCGTGGCCAAATTTGACCCCAGGGGCATGAATGGCACAATTTATGTAGAGGACCATTAGCCATTGCTACATACCAAATATCAAAGCTGTGGGCCTAGTGGTTTCAGAGAAGAAGATTTTTTTAGTTTTTCCAATTGTAAGTCTATGGAAACTATCCACCCCCGGGGCGTGGCCATATTTGACCCCAGGGGCATGGCTGGCACAATTTATGTAGAGGACCATTAGCCATTGCCACATACCAAATATCAAAGCTGTGGGCCCTGTGGTTTCAGAGAAGAAGATTTTTTATTTTGTTTCCCATAGTAAGTCTATGGAGACTATCGACCCCCCGGGGCGTGGCCAAATTTGACCCCAGGGGCATGAATGGCACAATTTATGTAGAGGACCATTAGCCATTGCTACATGTACATACCAAATATCAAAGCTGTGGGCCTAGTGGTTTCAGAGAAGAAGATTTTTTTAGTTTTTCCCATTGTAAATCTATGGGACCTATCTGTTGCCATTGAAACCACAATTTTGATACAATCTGCTCCAAAACCTAATGCCATCAATCCCCCAACCCAATTATGGTTCACATTAAATTTGATCAAGATCGGCCTACTAGCTTCAGAAATATTCTTCTTTGAAATTGTGGACGGACGACGGACGGACGGACGGACGGACGACGGACGGACGACGACGGACGACGGATGCCTGCCTATCCTATAAACTCACCTGTGAGCCTTCGGTTCAGGTGAGCTAAAAATATGGGCGTAGATGCGAGAAATATTCTTTGTGGCTGTTGACCTTGAACGAATTTGATTAAACCGGTCAGCGTGAGAATGTCGCAAAATGGAAAGGACAGAATTTTACGTACGTTCAAGCATAGTGTGTGTGGGGTGGGGGGAGAAGAATTAAAGTGTCAAACTCTCTGCATGGACGTTAATCTGATCCGACTTGAGCGTTCGCATATGCATCATTAGGTATTCTCGCGGAATGATTTTTTATCAGAGTGACTAGGAACATAAAATAGGTTTGCTCTGATATATTGTGAAATAACCATTTTGATGGAGTACTTATGTCGATCCAATTTAAAGCATATAGTAATCTTATAATGCTCCTCACCGTATTTCGGAATGTATTTCAAGCACTTCTACTATTAATACCACTATTAAGAATTTGTGGTAAATATTTTGAAAGCATAAACTGAAAAACTTGCGGTTTTAATTATCGAAATTTATATTTGCTATCATTTTCTTGGAACTTCTAACGGAACCTTTGCCTTCCGTTAAATTGTTCATAGTACCAGCTGATATCGGTCCATAATTTGATTATTTTGGTGTAAGAAAGATCGGCCTCCATTATTTTCAAACTAGGAAGGATTCTGGAAGGGTCGTTCTATAATAACTGACCAATCGATTCCAGTCAGTCCCACTTCAAAAACCGAGGTGGGAAAAAACTAAATTAACAATCAGGCACCCACACCATGAAAACATTTCGTAAGCCGAATGAGCAGCTATTCTCCCAATAGGTGATCACTCAGTTACCTAAACTTAACAAAAAATATGATAACATACATAAGGCGCCACCAGCACACAAAAATTAAACACCAAGACATAAAACAATAAGAACCACCACAGAAGTATCGCATTGGAACGATCAGTAATATGTAATTACTTGCGGGCTCAAACCGGTTTTACAGGTACCTAACCTTAATCTCAGCTTCTGCAGTGGTTCACAACATTTAGTTAGTTGTTCGGTCCTAGTGGTGAATCTCTGACTAGTCAATGAATCATCATGGACAAACAAAAAATTCATGATAAGCTCCATGATGAATCAAAAACGAGGACTCACAGATTGAGTAAGCTGCCCGACGATGGATCCATGGGCGCCCGATAACTTAGTAACTCCGGAGCAAAAGAAAAAAAAACACCAGTTGAACCCGGTGGAGTTTGCAATTTACAAATCAGGATAAACATTAGTCACCCAAACGGCAGATGTGTGTCGGTGCTAAGCGCCAAACGACGAAAGAGAAGCTACTGGTACAAATTAAACGCCTCCGCAGGCGAGGCCGGTACGTGAACTCAATGCCTGTCGCTATCGAAGCGGGCTCTAAAACCACTAAGCTATGGGGGCTTGAAATCATAAACCGAATGCGATTGATATAAAGATTCAATTATAGCGTTATATAGCACATTAGTACAACTGCACATAATATATTACAGCCTCAATTCGTCTTAATTTGTTACACTTATATGTCGAGAAAACAATTTCCTGATAACGAATTAGTTAGATATTATACAAATTGTACATAAAAATCAGTTTGAAAATGCAATGTATGAAAATACCTATTGTTCTTTTTCAGACAATGTCTAGCCTTGCGACTAATATTTTTTTAATGTCTGCTGTTTTATAGTAATTATATTTTATGACGATAAGTATACATTCATTTTGACCTTATAAGGAAACACAATTCCGCGGGAAATGTAAATTTGACCCAGGTGTTGTTAAATATGCAAGCACTATAGATCACGTCACAGATATGAATGAAATGTATGTATCTGACCAATTCGAACAGGCATGTCGTTCACATATGTGACGAAAGTGTACTATGACCGTCCGGTACCTATACAACAGTATATATAGTAGGCATTTGTCCAGTCCAGTGAATTAGGTACATGTATATTATTTATATTTCTAACGATAAATATGTAAGTTTGGCCTTTTAATTGCATATTTGTAGCTGTTACCTACATATCTGGTCTAAAATGTGTTCATTTTGTACCACAGATAGAGTAATACATATGCAGCATAATATTTGTAATAAGTGCTATTTAATGGGCGGCAAAGTACACACGTAGATTATGCCTGAATCACTGAAGAAGCTGAACGCGAGGTTTGGTCCGTAAAAGCTTTAAGTCCCCTGTAATGTTTATATTACTGACCGTTCCATAGCACTATATTTATCGTTCTTCTGTAGCGTTCGTGTGTTGGTGTCATTTTTGTATTTTTTGCGCATTTATATGTGTATTCCTATATTCTGTTAAAGTGGCAATTAGGGTATAAAAGGGTTAATGGGGTTATCTTAGGTTTTGCTTAGACATCAACCTGTTAATTCCGATATACATGTACGTCACTGGTAATTTTTGACAAATTTTATCAGCAGATTAAATAGCACACGTATTCCAATAGGCCTATAATAACCTAGACCAATAGGTAAACTACACACAGGTAATAAAGCCCTCGCCGGGTGGCAGCAAGGTTATCTCATTTAACTTAAGATAACAAAGTGGTCACCTTCAGGTATGAAGCTGCTAACTCGGCTGAACAAAGTTCTGTTTCTATCAGTACGCTAATTTCACTTCAATGATTGTTACCCATCAGTTCCTGATCATTTTTTACATTTAACTTTCTATCGAACTTATGTTCCTACAGTATCTTACCTATTTGCCAGTATCTTACCTATTTGCTAGTTTCGTTATTTCTGAATTGGGTTTCAAAGGCACAATATTTGTGATTACTTCAGAACCTCAGTAATTGAAATGTAGAACGGTTCAAACCAAAGAAAATATAACATGAGTACAATGATATGCACATGTAAACACCTAAGCAAAGATTAGTCAAACGTATGTCGCAAACAACTTATGAAGAATGTAGATATTATATCGTCTTTTTTCCAAGTTGTCGTGATAAAATTAGTTATGCGCACTATACTCGTAATGTTAAAAAAGTTCGACAGACAATAATGAAGATATTATTTATGTACAATAAAATAAATGGCATGTTTCCGTTTATAGAAAGAAATGCATACCATGTCGTCATGCAAAGTATTTTATTTTCTACCTTTAGCTGTCACACTAAAACCACAAACACTAATAAATGTCTATAAAACAAAATTTAAAATTTATGAAAAATCATCAAGATTGTTTCTAAAGTTAATTTGCTAATTCATTCCTAAAGCATTTGCGTACCACCACCTAGTAAAACTTGTTCATACTCTGGTTCAGTTTCATCAAAAGCCACGAAATAAGTGGATAGCAATTTCTCTCTCTCTCTCTCTCTCTCTCTCTCTCTCTGTCTGTCTGTCTGTCTCTCTCTCTCTCTCTCCCTCTCTCTCTCTCTCCAGTGGTAGAGCTTGAAGGACGTCAAAGGGGGAACCACCCTGCCCTCATTTTGAAAATGGCAAATACACTCTGCCCAATTGGACTTCAGAGGGTGGCACCCTTTCTTTTTCAGAACCTTTAAATATTGAAAAATACATAATAATTGACATTTATTATTAAGATGATTTTAAAGCCTTTAAAGCCTTTAAATGAAAGGAAATAACTAAAAATAGCCCAAAATAGCCCTTCATAAAGTGAAAACGGGGCTTACTGTGCCATCATAGCAGAATTTCGCGCACAAATTGCTCTTGTACTGCCAACATGCTCCCTGTCCTCTTTAACACTTAGCTCTACCACTGCTCTCTCTCTCTCTCTCTCTCTCTCTCTCTCTCTCTCTCTCTCTGGAATGCTGTTTCGTTCTAGATGCCTCCAAAATTGAAAGAGTTAAAATGAAATCATTCAACAGTAAAAATGGAAAATTCCACTCACTCACTCACTCTATCTGGATTTTGTTTCAAATAAAATTTGTAAGTGTCTTGTGTAGTCATTTTCTTTTATTATTTTAGATAATGGCTGGGTTGAGATATTTAAAATTAAACATTATCAATTTCTGGTATCCTCTGTCTGTCTGTCTGTCTGTCTGTCTGTCTCTCTCTCTCTCTCTCTCTCTCTCTCTCACTCTCTCTCTTTGTTTCTTTAGATGCCTCCAAAATTATCCAACTGTAGGGATGGAAATTCCATTTACTCACCCCACCATCCCATCTAGGTATTGTTTCAAATTATACTCCTCAAAATAATCTAAGGGCCAGGAATTCAATTTTGTCAATGTCAAATAATTCATCTTTATGATGTATAATGAATTTTCAATGGGTAGCCTAACCAATTAACCCCAAAAAGCTTTAAATCAATCCTCAATTAACTTGTCAGTGAACAATTCAATACACAACTCTCCAAAATTGGCTGTATTACACATTTTGGGTGGATGTAGTAAAATTTAGAAATTGTCTTCTTTGCACAGTATATCATGGCTGTAGATGTCAGCTTGATATCGGATAAGTTCATCTTGCGCCTGTTTAACTTCATGTAATGTGAGCACAAGCTCTAAACAAACTTCCGGTTGTCCGCAAGAGGTATCATGCCCGATCGTCTACCAGCTCACGTTCCAAACTTTCCTGCGGCCCACATTGAACATTAGATGCCACGATTCGTCTCTGTAGACAATCCCACGCGTGCTCAATCGTGTTCATGTCAGGAGGACGCAATAGCCAGTCCATACGCTGAACTCACTCGCCTCCAAGGATCCGTCTGACCCCTTTAACCCTTCGTTATTGGTCTTTATCAACCATTAAAATAAACTCAGGACCCAATGCGCCAGCAAATGGATGAAAACTGATGCCCAAAGTTCCATATCCATATTGCATACCAGTCAGCCACCCTTTCTAAATATTGTACAGCTCCAAAGAATCATCATTACATGCCCACCCCATACAAGCAGATTTGGTCTGCCAAACAAATCGTGTTCCATGTTGCCAAATCTGAAGGGTCACAGACGAGACCTTAGTAGTTGAAATCGCGGTATGGCCCATCCCTCTCTCATAAATGTGTTCACTGCTCTTAAAGGATCTCAGTTTTAACTTTTATTTGCTATTACTGCAGCTGGTGATGTGCCGTGTGGCGGCCCTAAAAAGTTTCCCCGTACATCGTCCATAGTGCAGGTTATATTTTCTTTTTGGTCCTTTGAGATCAGCGAGGATATTCTGAGAAATCAGAAATTCATTATCGGTTAAGTTCATTTTATAACCAATGTTTTATATATTTGGTCCTTTTAAGATAATACTAGTCTTTGTATCGCCTACCCTGTTGAAAGTTGCACAATTTCAGTAATTCTCTTTTGTTGCCAAATCTAAAGGGTCACTGACGAGACTTTAGTTGTTGAAACCGCCGTATGGCCCATCCCCTCTCTCATTAATATGTTCACTGCTCTTAAAGGATCTCAGTTTTATTTTTTTATTTCCAACGACACAAAGTCAAATATTTACATTTTTATTGCAATCGCCCCTAGATGAAAGTATCTTTCTTGATGTTCTTCATTTCCCAATGAAAAACATTAAGTCAAGTGATGAAAAGGGCAACGCCTATGGGCGGGGTGGCGTCATAACCAGCCAGTGACCTTGTTTGATTACTCTTGTTGTCGTGACGTTGGTCGCGTATCGCCATGACGTTAGGCGCGAAAGTTTGACGTGTTGGCTATTCTAAAATTACGTTACGTCGGATTTAATGCCAAATAACATGAAAATGAGCGGTGATGTGCGCAATTAAAAATCTGATACTTGATTGATAATATAAAATGTAAATATAAGTATTGAAATTCAGATTTTAGCTTTCACTATATGATGAAAAACATTAGCTGTTTTAATGTCTCCGAGAAGCCCGAAGCCGAGAAGCCCTTCGGGCTTCACAGACATCAGATTTTAGCTTTCACTAGATTATGAAAAACATTAGCTGTTTTAATGTCTCCGAGAAGCCCTTCGGGCTTCACAGACATTAGAACATCCTAATGTTTTTGATCATCCAGTGAAAGCTAAAATCTGAATTTCAATCCTTAATTGAAACTGTATATTGCCTGAACCCACTCACTTTGCCTTCCGTCACTGATGTTTAAGCTGATTTTCGACATATCCAACCAAAAATGCGGTCTCAAATGAGCCACTAGAATGTTCTGGTGTCAATTTGCAAAGTCCAGTCGAAGTCATATGGATTGTTGGGTCACTGAGAGGGTACAAGGGGCCTTCTTGCATTAATTTTCAGATTGTGAAGACAGTCTTTTATCGTCTGATCATAAATATAATTCCCGAAAGCATCATGGACTTTAGCGTGTTGCGGTGTCAAACATGGGTCGGATGGCTGAAATGACAAAAAAATGGTCATTTAGAGTCGTATTATGAGTTGACAAGCAGCTCTTGTGGCCTCAAATCGGTTGAGCTGTTGTGGGACCGTCTTCAGAGAATCATACCTGCCCGTATTGTTCGATCTGGAGCGTGAGAAAGTCTTGAAATTGAAGAGAGTGTTGTTGGATTCGTCTTGCGGGCATCCGGGAGTTAATTAGAAACTTTCGATCAAACTGCATGGAGGTTTAACAGCTTCATGCTCTATATGCCCGTTACTGGGTTGAAGTTTACGATCATATTCTTGTTAAAACAATTTTTTGTAGAATTTACTACCCCATCCACCATGTGTAAAATATCGAATTTCGTGGGTAGCGTTTTGTCATGATCACTGACAAGTTCAATGTCGATTAATTTTAAGCTTTTTGGGGTTAATCGGTTAGGGTACTCATCGAACATTTATTATATATCATAAAATAAAATAATTTATTTGACATGCACAAAATTTGCAAAATTAAATTTCTGGTCCTTAGATTATTTTGAGGAGTATAGATTTCACGATGTCTTGTATGGTTTTACCTTAAGTACATGATGCCTGGGTTGAGGTAATATTTAAATTTCAATCAAATAGTATCAATATCTGGAATTTCTTCTCTCGCTTTAAATTTATCATCCAAGACAAGACACCTGTTTTTAAAAACCGATGTAAAATAGCACTGGGTGTGTCGTATAAGAAAATTTGTGACCTTGAAGCAAAATGAATGTGACGTTTATACCAAAACTATGCGAACAATCTAACAGGTATTAATTGTGCATGCTAATATGCATATTATAAACAAGAGCACATTTCCGCTTCTAGTATTTCAAACGTGCAAAGAATAAATCAATATATGTGCATCTGCCACTTTCAAACCACAAACAAAGCTAATGGTGGGGTAATGGCCATGTAAAGCTAGTTTAAGCCTGCCAGTAATTTTACATTACTGATTGTTCCAAGGCGATACTTTTGTTGTGGTTCTCATTGGTTCTCATTGTTTTATGTCTTGGTGTTGAATTTTGTGCTGTTTGCACCATAGGTACGAGGGATTATCAAAAAATTTTCCCATAACTTGACAACGGTTCTGGCAAACATATTCAAATTTCAGCTGACGATAAACTAGCTTAACTCCTCTAGATTCTGAAAGTTTTGTTAATCTGAAATGTTTAATTAGCATTTGGTGATGTTTTTCTTACCCCACCCTCCCCATCACGGAGCACGTCAGAAATGACGTTAAGTTTGGCACTGCAGTATCGCATTTCTTATGAGTTTTCTTCAAAACGGTTTTGCAGATCACAGCCAAACATGCCATGTGTCTTAATGAATCCATAACAAAACAATTTATGCTTTCTCAAAACCTACGGTGGACCGGTTGTGCACCTACGTTGTTTTGCATCTTACATAATTACACGGTTTATTTGTAAAGGGTAACGATTGATAGACATTGGTGTACAGGAGTCTTGGACTTTATCCAAGTTAATTACAGACTGAAAACTAACATGTAATATGAGAAAATAACAGACTTTTGTCAACAAAGACATTTGCAGCTGCAATGCGTTGGAGACCAGTATATGAAGATGGGTGTTAAAACTAGTATAGACCTACTCGTACACATTTTACTACCATGTTACACCAGATCATCATGACAGAAAAAGTGTAAAAAGCAGTGACCAGGAACTGCAAGAAATATATATACATGCTATCAGGAACCACATAGTTTACATTGGCATTTTAATCGTTTGCATCTTTATATCGTTTGCATATTTGTGAAATGGAGGGCCCAAGTAAATAAGGTATCAACCCAATTCGGTAATCCGCTTAAATGCAATAAGTGCACTCACTCATTCATTCACTCACTCACTCGCGTAGGTAAACCCCTTAAATGAAATAGTAACACTCACCCACTCACTCACTTTTAAATTACGTACTTACTTTCTTACTTCATGTTTCTTTACTCGCTCACTCATTCACTCACTCACTCACTCACTCGCTCACTCACTCACTCACTCACCTACCTACCTACCTACCAATAATGCTGACTTTGTCATGCAAAAAACACATGATGCAATAAAGGGAAACAACAAACCATGCTTTCTGATCTTCACTTCCTACTCAAAAAATAAATACTTTGTTTTGAGCAAAAATAAGAAAAATATCAAAAATTTTCCACTGAAAATTATCGATTTTTGACCTGAAAAAAATACTGTATATCATATGGGCATGTTTTCGTAATGATGAAGAGAGTCAGCCAGATAACACTAAAACCTATGTTAAGGGCTTAGATTATGTTAAAAAACAGGCCGTAGAATATAGTAAGCGAATTTAGATTTCGGGCTTTACCAGTAAAATGATTGTGAACATTTGCCATGTTCGTAGCGAAAACACATACATGATTAGCCCGCCAGTAACTTTGTGTTACTGATCGTTCCAAGTCGATACTTCTGTGGTGGTTCTTTTTGTTTTATGTCTTGGTGTTTAAAAAAAATTGTGCTGTTGGCGCCTTATATGTGTTTTCATATTTTTGGTTAGGTTAAGGTAACTGAGTGGCCACCTATTGGGAAAATAGCTGCTCATTCGGCTTACGATATGTTTTATGGTATAAAGTACCTGATTGTTAGTTTGGTTTTTTCCCACCTCGGTTTTTGGAGTGGGAATCTTTTTGTGATTGCGCCTTTTCCTGATCTTTGCCTACTTGTACCTTTTTTTTGTACGTTTTCAATTTCACGTTTGACGCGCATCTGCTTTTGCCGTTGCTACTGAACGTGCAATTGGGGTTCTGAGTGTTTTAGGATAGGTATGGATGGTATGCATTAAATAGTCTATTTGTGCCCGCTGTGATAAGAAATGGATGAAGTTTTTTTTTTATTAGAAGCAGTTTGCAGAAAGAATTTAGCCAAATCTAAAATTAGTAAATAAACTTGCTGTTTGACCAGAAAATTGCAACGTAAGTAACGGATATCATTGTACTTTATTTAAAACACTGCACAATATGCAAAATACCTTCTATATAGAGACATATTAAAAAGATATTAGACATTTTTCACTTTTGAACGTAAATCTTGCTGCCGCTGCCACTTGCGTTTGTCGGCAACATGGGCGATTACTTCTCAGGCCATATCTGAAACGAAGACGAGGGGTGATATGAACCCTTACTTGGTCAAGAATTATCGATAGCAAACAGAGGCGAATTAAACAGGACAGGCACAAAAAGAAATAGTCTGGGACACCTATCTTTTTAGCTCAGTAGGTAGCGTGCAAGAATTAAAAGCGAAAGGTCCTGGGTTCGAGTCTCAGTCGGACCTCTTTTTGTTTTATTCTTTTCTTTTGTTGTCTACCATGTGACAATAAAGCTTAGGAAATGAAAAAAAATATATATTATCAGCTGATTATATTTATTAGCAAAATGCAAGAATCATGAAATGTACGACTGCATTAAATACTAAAATCGTAAAGAAATTGAAGTGTCTAGTGAGAAGGCAGACCACATGTATGTTTTTCTCCTGTTGACTTTTAACCTATTTGAAATCGGGTGTTCGATCGTATTTTTCGGTAGAAGAGCGGATCTTCGAGCGATCCTCAAGTCAACATTTCTTTCTTTGAGACATGAAAATATTTATACTGCGACTGAAGGCTTGTACAGGAATAATGTGGCTAGGATACGTTGGCCACACTGAATGACTTGAAAAATGTTCCGCGGACGTAAGGCAACTCAAATAGTATAGCGTCATGTACATTAGGTGTAAAACTACGGTATCACGTGTTGTCTCGTGAGGGCACATAGTTCATTTTGGCATGTTTATACATGCATTTATAACAGATAATCGAAAGCTTGATGGGGGTTTATTTAGTTGGTGTTTCAACAGTATTTCAGTCATATAACTTACGATATATGAGATGAATTTTTCAAGCCATATACTTTCTTTCTGATCCTCATTTATTATTGTAGTATGCGTGCTGTTATTTGGTTAAATTCAAATAAATATATCTCACCGGATTCGAGCCCCGCTCTGGCCACATGTGAGAAAAGCTAAGTTCTTTTTTCGGGTGTACCAGGTGGTTTTTGTCGGGGTCCTCCCATTTTCGCCCACCTAATGATTGGTCCGTCTCACATGAGCTGAACGAATCTTGAAAGGACGTAAAACTGAATTCATAAAATAAAATAGAAATAAAAAATATAACTAAACTTCAATTTAACACAAAGGAGGCGCGATGGCGATGACTCCGAATCGAAAGGTCCTGGGTTAGATCCCCACAGGCGTTGTGTCCTTGAGTAAGATATATTAACTCCCTACAGTACTGGTTAAACCAAGGAAGAGTTGGCTCCGTCCCGACATGACTGAAAAATTGTTGACTGGCCGTTACGCCTCAATACCAACAAACCAAAAGACAAGCAAACACAATATTATTTTCAAGAAAATAAATGTTCATAAAACTGAGAAATATCTAGTTCTTTTTCTTTGCATACCAAGCTTAATCCGAAAACAGGGCAACAGTATTCTTCTTACTGCATTTAACCATTCGATCATCTCACCGCTGTGTGGGTTCGAGCCCCGCTCTGGCCACATGTGAGACAAGCCAAGTTCTGCTTGCGGGTGTGTCAGGTGGTTTTTCTCAGGGTTCTCCCGTTTTCGCCCCACCTACTGATTGGCCCGTCTCATATGAGCTGAAATAATCTTGAATGGGACGTTAAACTAAATCAAAAAAAAAAAAAAAAAAAAAAAAAAAAAAAAAATTCTTCAGAATTTTACGCGCGCACATACATCTACATCCACCCTCACCCACCCACCCACACTCGCGCGCGCAATTTGTAGAGGACTCCATGTCGTAGATGTTCAGTCAGTCGCCTCTTAAAATCACCTGATAAAACTTGTGTGAATAACAAGGGGTCGCCAGTTCGATTCCGGGCCGAGGTCCCGTCTTTATATGACCTTAACTGTTGATGGGAAAACCCGATATCAACTTTTTGTTATCGCCATGTGATGTTTTCATACTGGCACATGTACACTGTGTATATACGTACATGGGTTCTATTAAGCTACATTTTCACGTGTCCTTCGTGAACGCACAGACAACTTTATACATGTATATATTGCATGATTTACGATTTGAAACATTTAGTTGCTCTTTGATGTGCAGTTTTTGATTCTGACGTTTTGACAAATTTCAAGTCATATCGAGCGTGGTCGCACAGAAAAACTTTATACATGTATACATTGCAAGATTACGATTTGAAACATTTAGTTGATATTAAAAAAATCTTCTTCTTCTCCAGAACCAAAAGGCCTTTGATTTTGAAACTTGGCATGGAGCTCTACAAAATTAATATAACTACTTTAGGTCGTCCATGCATTTGAATTGCGAAAATTGGTAAAGTGTAATTGAGTGGCTGGAAACTTGCTTTGAGTATGCAAATCGACATAAAATTTACGTTTATGGAAACTTTTAGTTCTCAGGGGTTGTCTGCTCCTTCTCTGAAATCGCATGACCGATCAAAGCCAAACTTCATTTGGAGCATCGTTGGGAAGGGTCAACGAAAGTTTGTATAAATGACCTAGATGGCCGCCATGGTTGTAAATAGCGAAAACCTTTAACAATGTTCTTCTTCAGTACCATTAAGCCTATGATTTTGAAACTTGGCATGAATCATCTACAAGGGTATTATAAATCATGACCCAGGTATTGTATCTGGGGGTTCTTAAAGTTCAATAAACACAGAATCTTCGCAGTTTGACTTTATTTTTTTTATTTCCGGACGAACAGACTGACAGAGCGGAGTTAAGTACGCATGCTCAATAAGACATGTGCGAGGATGCACTTGTTTGGTTATTTACGTAAAAACATGAGCACAAGACAGTTTACCTAGTGCAAACACAACACCTTTCTCCCCGTAGGAATAAATGACTTGATTTTGACTTAAAATAAATGTCATTTCTTCATATTTAAATGAAATTGTTCATTACTCAAATAATATCTATATTTGAAACTGTGAATGAATTAATATCAATTGTCAGTTCTACTGAACTCGTGTTTTCCTGTGAACTGTTCATGTAAACTGGGCAGCAATGCCAAATGTTTTATGTCAATATGTAGTAAAGCAAAATTGTTCATGTGAACATGGCAAAATTAAACTTGTCCATGTGAACTTAGCAAAGCAAAACTTAACTTGTCCATGTGAACTTAGCAAATTAAACATGTCCATGTGAACATAGCAAAATTAAACATGTCCATGTGAACACAGCAAACTGGAAATTTTCAATATAAACAGCTCAGTAACCAGCAAATAAGGCTTTACTTATAGCCTTTAAACTAACTGAATTTAACATTCTGGTGAACACAGTCTACTTTTACCACAATGTACAAAACATCAAATTTAAAACAAACAAACAACTCATGAGCCTTAAATGAGAGAACTTGTGTTCTCTATGGTAGCACGGGGATTATTATGCCCAACACACACAGTGCATACCATGTTACTTAAATTGCCACTATAAATTTAACTTTTTCGGTGGAATACCTCTGGTCGACCTTTTCGGAAATCTCGGTTCAACCTGCGGACTTGCCAATTTTGGACTATCAGCAAGCTTGTCACGTACAGGTGTCTTGGCTACTGGTGTAGGTGAATTCCCTGATGAAACAGTTGGTACAGATTTCTCATTATGGCGTTCAGCAACATGTACAGGCGGTAGTGACACAAACAGTGGTAAATCCAAACCACCACCATTTACAGCATGTGGAACTGTAACAGATGGTTCTCGAGAGCGAATCTGATCAATATGACGTTTCCATATCAGATCACCAACTTTAACCTTATAAGTTAGTGGTCCTAACTGATGTACAATAGTTCCGTTTATCCATTTCTCAGAAGACGCTCGATAATCTTCAACCCAAACGCTATCTCCTTCCTGAAACGAGCGAACATTGGACTCCGATGGAGTAGTCTTTTTCTGAATCTTGTTTCCCAGATTCGGTCGAATAATGTCTAAGCGAGTTCTGATCCGACGACCCAGAAAAAGTTCAGCGGGTGATACTTGAGTTGTAGAGTGAGGACTAGAACGATATGACAACAAGAATCTCGAGATTTTCTGATTCACAGTTCCTGGTTCACTACTCATAGTTTTCATAGCTGTTTTAAACGTACGCACAGCTCTCTCTGCCTCACCGTTTGAGCTAGGATGATAAGGCGCAGAACGAATGTGTTTAATTCCATTTGCCTTAACAAAGTCTTGAAATTCGTTCGACACAAATTGCGGTCCATTATCCGAAACGATTTCTTCCACTAGTCCAAATGATGAAAACAGATATCGTAAAGCGTTAATTGTGCTTTCCGAAGTTGTTGACGACATAGTAATGACCTCTAGCCACTTGGAATGAGCGTCCACTACTAACAAAAACATCTTGTTCATGAATGGACCAGCATAGTCAATGTGTATCCTCTGCCACGGTTTACTAGGCCATCTCCAAGGATTTGGAGGTGCTTTACCCATTGGGCTTCTATTCATCTGGCAAGGAATACAGTTTTTCACTTTAATTTCAATGTCAGTTTCTATGCTTAACCACCACATATGAATTCGAGCTAATGACCTCATTTTAACGATTCCCGGGTGATTTTCATGAAGCTCGTCCAGCATAACGTCTTGGAATTTAGCTGGAATAACGACCCTAATTCCTCGTAACAAACAACCTTCTTCCGTTGTGAATTCGTCCTTGAACTTATAGTAAGGTTCATATTCAGCACTTAACGTAGATTTATCAGGCCAACCGTTTACCGTGAAATGAATTATGCGCGATAATACCGGATCTTCCCTTGAAGCTTTCGCGATCTTATCTGGTGTGATTGGGAGCGAATTTACTTGTTCCCGATTCATTTCATTTGCTTCAACGAAAAATATGCTCTCCGATTCATTACGTGTCTCTGGTAACGGAAACCTGGATAATGTGTCTGCATTACCAATTTTCGTGGTAGACCGAAAACTGATGTCGTACTGATATGCTGATAACTGAATAGCCCATCTCTGTAATCGCGATGCAGCTAATACTGGGATGCCTTTCTTGGGACCTAAGATTAAAGTCAGTGGCTTATGGTCAGTCAGCAACGTAAATTTCCTACCAAATAAGAACTGGTGAAATTTAGTTACACCGAAAATGATTGCTAGGGCCTCCTTTTCAATCTGAGAGTAATTTCTTTCAGCAGCAGTTAATGTTCTTGAAGCATAGGCTATAGGCCTATCATCGTTATCCAACTGATGTGAAATAACTGCTCCAATTCCATGCGGTGACGCATCTACGGCTAACGTTACAGGTTTATCAGGCTGGTAATGTACAAGTACTTGAGATGATGTTAACAATTGTCTGACAGTTTCGCAAGCGTTTTTACATGATTCAGTCCAAAACCATGGAACGTCTTTCCCAAGCAAATTAGTAAGCGGTTGGACCACTGTGGACATGTTAGGAATAAAGTTCCTATAGTAATTCACTAATCCCAACCATGATTGAAGTTCTTTGCGATTTTCCGGGTCAGGGACGCGAAGTACTGCCTCAACTTTCCGTTCTGACGGCTGAATTCCCTCTTTCGTAACGCGAAACGCGAAGTACTCAACCTCATCCTGCATGAAGGCACATTTTGCAACATTCAGCTTAATGTTCATGTCATCCAATCTTTGTAAGACTTTCTCCAAATTTTGCAAATGTTCAGTGTCATCAACCCCAGTTATGATAATATCATCTAGGATACAACCAACATGATCTAAACCGTTCAGAATTTTGTCCATAATTTCTTGGAATAACGCAGTTGCACAGGCTACACCATATGGCAAACGACAGTACCGAAACAATCCCAGGTGCGTATTAATAGTTACATACTTCCTTGACTCTTCATCAAGCAATACCTGTTGATACGCGTGAGACAAATCTAATTTCGTGAACTTCTGACCACCGTTCAACTTTTGAAATACATCTTCAGCTGTTGGTAATGGATATTCAGGTACATTTAGTACAGGATTTACTGTAACTTTATAATCCCCACATATTCTTACAGTTTTATTTGGCTTCTGGATTGCTACAATGGGAGTTGCCCAATCAGAATAAGAAACTTTCTCAATTATTCCTTCCTTCACTAACCGATCAATTTCAGTCGCGACACCTTCACGAAGCGCGTACGGAACAGTTCTAGGCTTGTAAAATACAGGATTACTGCCATCCTTTACAGCTAGCTTTACGGTTATACCTGTCATGGTGCCACCATTTTTATCGAACACTGATGGGTATTTGTTCAACAGATCATTAACACACTGTTGACCATTGCTTGTTGTGGTCAAATTTATCTTTCCCCAGTCAAGTTTGATTTTTTCCAACCAGTTTCTGCCAAGTAGCGCAGGACCGGAACCTTTTACAATTACCAATGGCAAAGTTTGGAGTTGATTCCCATATTTGACATTCACATTAATCTCTCCTAACACGGGTACAGTTTCATTAGTGTAAGTTTTCAGAATTACATTGCTGGGTCTCAGTGGTTCTGAGTGAAAATGCTCATAATAATCTGTTTCTGATAATATTGATACAGATGCTCCAGTGTCAAGCTCCATCTTCTGCACATGGCCTTGAATTTCAAGATTTACAGTTATTTCTTTCTGTTTAGCAGATTTAATTGTGAAAATTGGCCAATCAGAAACTTCAGATTCTTCATTACTACATTCAAATTGATCTGCTTCAGTATTTTCCATGTATCTGACCTTAGATTTAGTTTTCTTCACCTTTGGAGGAAAACCGCCCTTGCGGGGATACTGGCGAGGTCGCGCAGACTGTACTGTATCTGGTTTACTGTCAGATTTTGATCCTGATTTGGACTGCGGACAACGCTTACCCAAATGACCTATTTGTTTACATGTGTGACAGCGACTCCGTTTATGAAAACAAACATCTGGGTTATGGTTAGTTTTCCCACACCGAAAGCATTCTTTACTGGCAGCCGACAACTTATTTGCAGCAGCAGGGTGTTTATATTCAATTTCAGGTCCAGTTTTCAACTTGGTGGTTTCCTTTTCAGCCATTTCCATGGATACCGCAATATCGATAGCTTTTTGTAGGGTTAAATCAGCCTCAGACAAAAGCTTCTTCTGGATCGCAGGTGATGACAAACCACACACAAATCTGTCCCTAAGTGCTTGTTCTAGAAAAGCCTCAAACTCACAGTTCTCACACAATTTCCGTAGTTCTGCCAAAAACTGATTCACCGTTTCTCCTTCACCCTGTTTGCGTTGGTGAAATTTAAACCGTTCCGCAATAATGAGAGGTTTAGGCCTGAGATGATTCTTCACTAACGCAGTCAGGTCATCAAAAGTCTTCTCTCCCGGTTTTGCTGGTGATGCTAAATTTCTCATCAATGTATATGTCTTGGCTCCTACTACAGACAGTAAAATCGACCGTTTTATACCCGCATCATCAATCTTGTTAGCAATAAAATAATGCGAAAGCCTCTCAGAATACTCCTCCCAATTTTCGCTGTAGAGGTTAAATTCGTCGATTTTCCCGAAGACAGCCATATCTGAACCCTAATGTCCGATAGACAAACTGTTCATAACCGAAAATTGCAGTGTTCCGTAACCTCGTCGCCACTATTGTATCTGGGGGTTCTTAAAGTTCAATAAACACAGAATCTTCGCAGTTTGACTTTATTTTTTATTCCCGGACGAACAGACTGACAGAGCGGAGTTAAGTACGCATGCTCAATAAGACATGTGCGAGGATGCACTTGTTTGGTTATTTACGTAAAAACATGAGCACAAGACAGTTTACCTAGTGCAAACACAACACCAGGGATGACATTGACATGTTTAACGGCAAGGTCAACTGAGGATGCCCATGCATCTGAAAACATAGATTGTGAGTACTTGTTAGGACCGCCTCCGCGAGGCGGTTCTAGGGTGTACTCAAAATCTATGTTTTGAGCGAAAATAAGAAAATAACAACACATTTATACTGATTTTTTTTTTTTATATTTTTTTACATTCTTTAAAAATCACTGAATATTGCATGGTGATGTTACATTTAAAAAAGCGTCAAGATACAGGGCATAGTTTTAATGCACATGTATTACACATGCTGACAAGTCATGCTGAGTTACAACAATATTTTGTCTTGTTTTAGGGTTAAGCTTGATGTGCAACACTTACTGAAAAAAAAAGAACTAAATATTTCTCAGTTTTATGAACATTTATTTTCTTGAAAATAATATTGTGTTAGTTTGAAGTTTAAACATATATTACTTTTTCTTCAGTTTTACGTCCCTTTCAAGATTATTTCATCTCATATGAGACCCCGCAAGCAGAACATGGCTTGCCTCACATGTGGCCAGAGCGGGGTTCGAACTCGCACCAGACATAGCGGTAAGATGATCGAGTGATCAGCGCTCTTAACCGCTCGGCAACGGGGGCCGCCTTAAATATACATGTATTTATTTGAATTCAACCAGATACACAGCACGCATACTACAAGAATAAATGAAGATCAGAGAGAAAGCCTATAGCTTAAAAATTCATCTCATATATTGTAATTATCGCATCGGATATGGCTGAAATACTGTTGAAGGTCTACAAATTCTCAAAATATTTGTGTGGCTATGCATAATGTAGCTAGGATAAAAACATACATGTGGACTGCCTTCTCACTAGACACGATTCTTGCACTTGCTAATAAATATAATCAGATGAAAATATATATTATTTTCATTTCCTTAGCTTTATTGGTAGACAACAAAAGAAAAGATTAAAAGAAAAAAAAATAGATCCGACCGGGATCTGAACCCAGGGGCTTTCGCTTTTAATTCTTGCACGCCACCTACTGAGCTACAAAGATAGATGTCCTAGACTATTTCATTTTGTGCCTGTCCTGTTTAATTCGCCTCTGTTTTGCTATCGATAATTCTTGGCCAAGTAAGGGTTCATATCACCCCTCGTCTTCGTTTTAGATATGGCCTGAGAAGTAATCACCCATGTTGCCGACAAACGCAAGTGACAGCAGCAGCAAGACTTACGTTCAAAAGTGAAAAATGTCTATTTGCAAATAGGTGGACATTAAGTTGAACTAACTGAACAACGCATCATAAATAATGGCGTTTTTTAGAAAAAGGGCTTTATGGCAGTAACTTTTAGTCAGATTGTATGCGGATTTGCATGGGACAAGATGAAATTTTCGAGGCTTTCTTTCTTCAGATACTGAGTCGATCAATTTCTGATCATCACCTCAGTAGGTGGGTGAGGGCTGGAAAACAGGAAGCGTCACTTAGCGCTCATGCGCTCCCACCCGCCTGCGCCTTATCCATTCTTAAACTATTAACTCGCTTCTTCCTTGACTACCATTAACTACCATTGAAAGTGAGTTTCAAAGTTGCAAATGTCTATATGTCGTAATTCTCTTTGATGCAATGACCCGGTTAACCTGAAACGTCTATCCTAATGCATTGGTATCTATAAATATTTATGAGGCTACCTGTTTGGTTAGGCCAGGAATGCAATGAGCCACACAACAGATAGCTCGGGTGCTTCTTGTTCATTTGGTTTTCCTGGAACCCTTATGTCATTTAGTATCGGTGTTCACAAAAGCCACGAAGCCTTCTATACACTAGAGATTGGTCGGCAGCTTTATATAATATACTGTTGATTACTTAAAAATAATCAATCGAATTTAAGTAGTCGATGCCTTACTTTAACCTCAATGGAAAAGTCAAAGATAATATTTCTTAAGCCGATGCTCATAGTAAAGTAGATGTAACTGATAGTCGTGTTATATCAATGGGGATGGTGCATACCAAAGTGATTCGCCTTGAATTCGAAAGGAATGAGGAAAAGGCAAAATGGAATCTTAAAAATATGGGCATAGATGCGAGAAAAATTCTTTGTGTCTGTTGACCTTGAAAGAATTTAATTAAACCGGTCAGCGTGAGAATGTCGAAAAATGGAAAGGACATAATTTTACGTATGTTCAAGCATAGTGTGTGTGTGTTTGGGAGGGGGGGGGCAGAAGAATTAAAGTGTCAAACTCTCTGTATGGACGTTCATCTGATCCGAGTTGTGCGTTCGCATATGCATCATAAGATGGGCCACCTCGTGGGGAAAACCAACAATGTGGTTTCCGACCAGGTCCGACACAAACCGACCTGTACAGTCACAGAAAAGAGCTAGAAGCTGCTTGAAATTTTGGAGTTAAGTAGAGGACGAATTGTACTATCCGAGTAGCGAAAACAAAACCTGATCTGCGTCTTTGTGTTCGCCTATGCAGATTGTTGATTTTCCCATGGGGCGGCTCAGATATTCTCGCGGAATGTTTTTTTATCAGAGTGACTAGGAACATAAAAAAGATTGGCTCCGATAAATTGTGAAATAACCACTTTGATGGAGTACTTATGTCGATCTAATTTAAAGCATAGTGAATCTAATAATGCTCCTCACCATATTTCGGCGTCTATTTCAAGAACTTCTACTATTAATACCACCATTAAGAATTTGTGGTAAATATTTTGAAAGCATAAAATGAAAAACTTGCGGTTTTGATTATCAAAATTTATATTTGCTACCATTTGCTAGGAATTTCTTACGGAACCTTGACTTCCGTTAAATTATTAATAGTACCAGCTGATATCGGTCCACATTTTGATTCTTTTAGCGTTAGAAAGATCGGCCCTCATTGTTTTCAAACTAAGAAAGACCATTCTAAAACGATTCTGCAAGGGTCATCCTATAATTTTTGACTAATCGACTCGAGTCAGAACGGCAGAAGCCGGTGCTTGCATTGTAATTGAGGCGAGGCCGGTACGTGAACCCAGTGTCTGTCGCTACCGAAGCGGGCGCTAAAACCGCTAGTAATCATTAACTGAATGCGATTTATATAAACATTCAATCATAGAGTTATATAGCACATGACTACAACTGCACATATTATATTACAGCCTCAATTCGTCTTAGTTTGTTATACTTATATAAATTTGTCGAGAAAACAATTTCCTGATAATGAATTAGCTAGATATTATAAAAAATATACATCAAATCAGTTTGAAAATGCTATGTATAAAAATACCTTTTGTCTTTTAAAGACAATGTCTAGCCTTACGACTAAGGTTACTTTAATATTTGCGGTGTTATAGTAATTATATCTTTTAGCAGTATGTTCGAGCGTATACCTTGATATTGACCGCATAAGGAAAAACAGACGATTTCTTGATGTAGCACGAGGAGATGAAGGTAAAAGTAGGCAACGATCAGGGCATGGCACAATAAGAAAACAATTTCCACACCAAAAAACTTGAATGCATGAATACCGCTTAATATACAATTACGACAGCAGCAAGTACAGCTTACCAACTAGGTTACTTTAATGCGGCAAATCTTAATAGTCAGCATTCTGAAAACATACCCATGCAATATACAGAGATTTGTAAAAAATGATATTTTTTTTTTCAGTAGAAGAGTTTTGATATTTTTCCCATTTTTGATCAAAACACAGATTGTGGGTACAAGTTAGAACCGCCTCGCCGATGCGGTTCTATTCAGAAGCTAGGTAACTGAGTGGTCACATATACTGTCAGGCTTTCATTGTACCTGGCCAATTATGTCAATTGCTTAAAGACAAAGGCACGTTTGTGATTATTCCAGACTCTCAATAAATAAAAGGTACAAAGAATGGGCAAGGTGCACCAAACCCAAGACAAACATTATTTTTTTTTTTCAAGATTATTTCTAAAGTTAATTTGCTAATTCATTCTAATGCTACGTTGCACAAACAAGTGTTCCACCTACTAGAACTCGTAGTCTGCTTCAGAAGCCACGAAAGAAGTTGGTAGCAGTCTCTCTCTCTCTCTCTCTCTCTCTCTCTCTCTCTCTCTCTCACTGCATGAAAAGGCCAATTTCAGATTTTTTACTAATATATGCAAATGTTAGTCGAATACCACTAGTTATCTTTGTGTCGAATTTGTTAAATTCTGCGCATAAATGGAAATACCGCTTATCTTTGTCTTTTCTATTCAGATTATTGAAACATTTGTAAATGTATGGGATTAATTTGCATTTATTTGATCATATTAAGTCGTCCTTTCAAACATATCACATATTTGACATCGGTTTGACTCTATGTTTTTTCCTCAGAAACCTGTTTATTTGATCATTTATTTTCTAATATGTACAAAGACCCATTTCTGCCGCGGTTTACAATAAAATATTGCCTGTGGAAAAGCATGTAAATGTTAGAGAAAGTTTGCATTCCCTTGGCATGTCTGCAAATGTTTGAAAATGTTACCCTCATCTTTGCAAATTTTTGTTTGGTTGCTTTGTTGCAAATCGGTTCATGTCCTTTGCGTTTGTGACTTTTGCAAATCTATTTAAAAACAGCATATGCACTCATAGTACACCAGTGAATAATTTTCCTGCAAAGGTAAGAATGTGTTTGCATTCATTTACAAATAGCATCAAAACCTTTCGCATAAGTCAACACCTTTCCTTTAGTTTGATAAACGCTGCAAATGTGTATGATGATTTAAGAATTGCAAATTGCTCAAATGCTGACAAAGCTTATCAATTGATTATATTTGCAACGTCTCATAAAGTATTTCAAATCGCTTTTTGCCGCTACTCGATCTCTAATCGACGACTGCACAACATTAATTTTAGAAGCCTCCGTGGCGCAGTGAATAAGCCACTCGCCTTGTAAATGAGTGGTCGTGGGTTCGATGCCGGGCTTCTCCAGTCTTTCGGGTGAGACTTTATACCGATGCCCCGTCTCCATATGACCTTAGCTGTTGAGTGGGACGTAAAACACAAAATCAACCAACAACAACATAACTTTTGCGACCAAGAGTCCTTGACCTTCATGTGCCAGCGTGTTGTAATTTGTACGTGCGACAAAGAAAGTTGTTATGTACATTTATTTTTTTTGTTTGTTGTTTAACGACGCATCAACCCTGATGGGTCATTAGCGTCTAACAAGGTAAAACGATAAAAAAATCTTTGGAGAATCCGGGTATCGATCCCGGTACCTCTCACATGCTAAGCGAGCGCTCTACCACTTGAGCTAATTCCCCATGTTAAGGTATGTACGTTTAGGTTTGTAAATTATATATTTTACGCCTAACAGAACTATGAAAATTGGCTTTCAAATCTCTGTGGTTTCGGCGAAAAACTATCCGCCTGTTTATTTTACGTATTGTAAGCATTTTAATAGGCACTTTTTCCAAGGAACTGGCATTTTATTATTAAATCGCTCCTCATGAAAATATTGCATTTGATGCTCCCAACGACATAGCTATCTGACAAAAAGCAAGCAAAAATTATTTATATTTATTCATCAAACATGCGTTTTATTTTACATCTTGGAATAAAGTATGGTCATCAATAAGAAGTATAAATATATTTTGCTGCAGATATTTTTGCAAACATGAAAAAGGCGAGACAGAATGGCTGCACACACTGATAAAGATAATTTGATTAATCAGCCACATGGGTCCGTCGTTTGATCCTCAGGAATCCATGTGTTTCAGCCAGCGTGACTAAATAGCGCTCACGCAGCGCCGAGTCTGTTGGTAATAAATTTCTAGGTGACGTAGACTGGTTTAGATGTAATGTCTTTTTTTTGTATTTTTTTTTGAAATTAAAAATTATTTATTTTCCATTGTTATATTAGTAGCCCAGGCTATAATATGAGGTGTCATGCAAAAAACCGATATTGATTTTGTATCTAATACGCTTTAGAAATGCCCGAGAAACTGAAATCGTCGTTTCAAGAGTTTATCTATGATTAAGATAAGTGTTCCGTGATCTGTCTGCGTATGGTGAAGGAAAAACGTTGTTTGTACATAATATCAAATATTGCAAAATTTTGCATCCGACGTGAGATCATGTTGTGCGTTAAAGTAAACCCGGGAACGCGTAAATAAACAAACTCGGGCCACCCATGGTGGCAAATCCAGGTTGAAAACTAAAATTCTAATTCATTTATGTCTGTCTCGAACGCTGCTTGGTCATAGGGTCTGATAATAAGCTTATAAAAAATAGATGAGGCCTCTTTATTACAAAAAACTCCATATTAAAATTTGCCGCGTCTTTTGAGCGATAAACTTGTCCCGTTTACGAGGTACATGTAAGTGGCATTTGAAATTAGCAAGTCGGTGACTCTTGGCGTCACAAATCGATCAAAGTCGACCAAGACTACTACTATACAAATGGACCAAACCTGTAGTTCATTCAGGATGCAGAAAAAAAGTAATTATAATGTTTTTACAAACACATATGGGCTTTCACATGTTTGGATTCCTCTCTTACACTCGCAAAAAATTGTATTCTTCAAAATACGGCAAATCCATGAATTCTAAATAAGTGGCTGAGATTCATTTTGTTGTCTGGTTTGACATTCTTTATCAATTACGCAGTGTCTATCGACAGAAGTATGTCAATAGCAAATATTCGGTAAAATTGCTGCTGACAAAAGTAAAATATTAAATGCTTTTATTCAAATGTAGCTACAATAAGAGTTAATGGACCATCAGTTTTGTCTGTACAGCCTAGTTTGCATCTGACCTTGTCATAACGTAAATGCCGAAGAGAAGTTTCATATGACATAGCAAAATAATGAAAACCGTTTGAATGTTTGCGAGATTTTCCCAGTTCAAATCACTGACATAATGCACAAGTCATTTGTAACACAGGCCTCCCACCCCCGGGGAATAGCGGGGGCTTCGACTTCTGGTCCAGCGGATCCCTGCTAAAATCCCCGACCTGCGGGGACAGCTGGTTGGTTAAACCACGGCTAATTTCTCCCGCTGTCCGCCATCTTTTTATTTCAATGCCCTCTTTGACAAATAATGCAAACTCTTGGTAGTTATTTCGCACTGACAGGGCTGTTTTGGTCAAAACCCCGCTCATTTCCCCTACTCTACCCCGGGGTTGGGGGCCGGGGTTTCAAATGACTAGTGCATACTGTTTAAAGATCGCAGAAAATTCAGTGAAGATTATATATGTTTGCAACACGCGTCAGTCTTACAAGTGATATGGAAGGTAAGACGGCCAGTTGTTTGAAATGATACAGCGAACCCTGTGTTTTCTGGCTGTATACGCGGAAACAAAATGTGCACATTAATAACAACTTAACTTCGCAGCTGGTTTAGGTCTTTGGTTTCGTCGCGAATATACGTATTGCGCAATGCCTAGGTCAACTTTCTACGCCTTGGATTTGAACATATGGAATCTAGAGCCATCGCTGAAGAAGTATCAACCTATGAACCAAGACAGTCAGTTGATGCGATGAGTGTTACACACTCATATGCAGTATGGTCACTCAAGCAGTGCCCGCCTAATCTTTTTGATTGATTGATTGATTGATTGATTCATTCATTTTTGTTTATCAGTACCATTTTCTAAAGAATGCAACACAAAACTTTTGTATGTGCTTATAAGGGCAGGTGTGGTAATTAAAATGAATATGGTACCCACCAAAGAAAACAACAACACAAGATTTGATCGAACAACGCAGGGGTCCAGTTTGACTGATAACCGAAAACCCGTTTTATTGGTACAATACGACCAACAGACAAGCCAGAGGGGATTAAGAGAATATTACAAATAAAAACATTACATTTTATATTGCTAGATTGAATTTTCATTCAGTTGATTAATATAAAACAATAAAATGCAAAAATACAATACAATACAATACAATACAATACAATACAATACAATACAATACAATACAATACAATACAATACAATACAATACAATACAATACAATACAATACAATACGCCATCTGATATCAAACGTTGCAACGAAAAAGTGCAAACATTGAAAATGCTCTTTTGTCAGCATTGTTTTTGCATTCTAGACGTGAAAATGTTGTTTCTTTTTTTTCTTCAAAATTTGCTGAAGACATACACTCACTGTCGAGAAACAAACTCCGTGTATGCTACCTTTTACGTAAACAACTGTGACGTCACACGTAAAAGTAACATTTCGGACTAACCCTAAGTTCGGAAAATTTGTGGTGACGCTTGCACGAGTCATTTGTGAAATATTTTACATACCCTATCTTATGTAGCGCATATAATTGATTATAAAATGTAAAATATTCACATAGCATCTTCTGGTCGCCGAGAACATTTCGGAAACTTTAAAGTTCCAAAGTGTTCAAAATATTGACAAATGTTTCAAAGAAAGAAAATATTGCTAAACAGTGCTTATTCTATGGCGCATATGATAGGAAATGTGTAAAACATTTTCTTTAAAATGAATATAGAAATGCGTGCTTTCCGAAATTATGTACAGTACGAACACGCTCTCTAACGTATGACGTTTACACAAATGATAGCATACACGGAGTTTGTTTCCCGAGACAGACACTGCCGGACATAAAATAACCCAAACGTTAGTTTTGACGTCGCAACGTCATATTAAAAGATTTAAGAGTTATGTTTCTCCTAGACAACTCTTTGATCTCTTGTTACTCAATGAACGTTTGCTTTAAAATCTAATATTGGTACCTTTCCAGAAGGACAAAAACAGAAAGTGCCAGTTTTCTTTAGTAGTTGAGTATATTAAAAAGTCAGTGCGAAATTGATCCTTTTCAGGTTTGTGGCGTGTGGCATTTTGTAAGATTTTTTCGACTGGCACTGCAGTTTATAAAACGGCGTCTGCGGATGAAAATTCAAAACAGTCTTTTTCTGACCATTTGATGTTCGACATTTACAAAGTATGAAAGGCAAGGAACAGTTACATTTGAACTTAAAATACCAACCCAAAAGTGTTGCTATTTTAGAACAAGAGGACCAAGGGTCCTGTAGCTCACCTGAGAGGTTTTACCATATATGGGCATAGCGGCCACCTTGGTCATGTGACCCGTATTTCACGAACAAACTTTCATTCTCCCTACCCATGGAGGCTCCACATAAAATTTGGCTTTCATTTGCTAGGCGGTTTCAGTGAAAATCTTTATAAAGTGTGTATGGACAACAGACAGGCCAAGGTGAAACGACGTGTGGGCGGGGCTAGTACCCGGGAAGAGCCAGAAGACTGTGAGGACTTTGCATCCGTTGCATTCGAAGAACCATAGATACTTTCAAAATTCAAATTCCTAGCATCTTGTGGCCGTACGGGCCAGTTTGTGTCGGGGACTGGTAGGAAATCACAATGTTCGCTTTCTTACAAAGATTATTGAGCAGGTTATATCAGCAAGCTTATTAGTGTAATGAGCAATGTAGAACGCAGATCACAGAACACAATAATCAGAATTCAAAAGACAAAACTCAACTATTTCTGACTTTTGAATTTTGTATTTTATATCACTTATGTCTTTTGACTTCTGATTTTTGACTTTTGAATTCTGACTTTTGTCTTCTGCGTTAACCGTTTTGTGTTCTATATTGTTCATTACAAACGGCACCAAGTATTTGACCAGGCAGGTGGCACACATATGTAAAAAATGTGTACATGTATTTGCATGATGTTTGTTTAACAGACAAGAATATATTAAATCATATGAATTTTAAACCATGATTGTTTTGTTTATTCTATCTGGTCTCTGATCTGTGTACCAGGACCTCGGGGGGGGGGGGGGTAACTACCTATATATAGCATAGTAGGGATGTGCCGCCCGAATAGCCTCCTTTTTCAGCATCGCCAGTTATATGAATAGGCTTCAGTTTTCCAGTAAAAGTATACGAATGACCCCATTTTTCCATATTTAGTATATGAACGACAAATTGATTTGGACATCCATGTTTAAGAACACGTTTTGCTGAGATGCACAGCTCAGAAAGTCGAAGTGTTAGTAAATATTTGTGTGTATGCAGCATAAGAACCAAAAGAACACGTGTGAGTAGGTCAAAATTTTGTACAATATGAATGGGTCCCTTTTTTCGAATATCATGTATATGAATGGGGTATGTTTTAAAATATCGGGTGTCACATCCGTACCAGAATTACACCTAAATTACCCCCCCCCCTCGAGACCAGGACCGAGAATCACAATGCTTCATTAAAGTTAAGATCGACCTTAATTAAGGTGACGCACTTTGTCTCCTCATTTAACTCTTGAAATCCACAAAAACTTTGTCGAAAGTATAGACATGTGTAATATCCGCATTTTACTCTTGAAATCGACAATAACTTAGCCGAAATTATACACGTGTGTAATATTGAATATCATGTTCATAATAAGACTGGCAACCATGACTCTCTAATGTTTTAAATGCATGTTTTGTGACCTGAATTTGCGACCCTAAGCTAAGATCAACTTGATTTTAAAGAAGCATTTTATTTCTGTGCCTATGCAGGCCCTCAACACCAATCCAAGAACTATTATTTGATACTGATAAGCAGCAAGCGGCCAGTCTTGTTGCAAGGGCTGAAAGCCTGAAAGCCCCCTTATTTTCGACACAGGGCGACACATACATACCAGTTTCATTCGTAAGTACCCCCCCCCCCCGGGGAGTGGGGGTAGACGACAAGCTGCACGGTCACCATCTTGTTTATCACAGTTTGCCCCTTTGTCTCTCAGAGATTTGTGTTCATGGGGAAACCTAGAATCCAGGCACTGTAAAACCCAGGGAGGGAGACCTAAGAGCTTCCACGAAAATGCAGTGCCGGATTTCCGTAAGAGTACCAATTTAAAAACAAAAGACTAAAGAGGCGATGACGTCATCTTTAGCTTACTTGCTCCATAAGGCTCACAAAGTGAGCTCTTACAGTATATACCCATGACCCGGCGTCTGTCCATTCAAATTATCCAAGAGAAAACAACAATTTATTAAAAATGTCAAGATAACATGACCAAGATGGCCGCCAAGCCTGTGTATGGTAAACCTAAATACCTCTAAAATCCAGAATCGCAAGACCTAGGAATAGCCTCATTGGATGAAGTGAACATTTCGAAGTTTACATACCTATTAATTGAAAAAAAAAATGCAATCGTACTTTATTATTTAATCTAAACATCCGATGCCAAACCTTAATGAACTTGTTGAAATGCAGTTTATAGTTCCATAAAAATACATCGTGAAACGCTGTGTGTAAACAAAGCAAAATTACAATATGTATACTTTATTCACCGAGGCTAACCCAAATCGGGACATCCTTTTACAAGTTAGCAAGCAACTAATGTTTGTTTGTTTGTGTTGAGGCTTTACGTCCCAGTCAACAATTTTTCAGTCATGTCGGGACGGAGCCACTGCTTCCTGGGTTTAACCAGTACTATGGGAAGTAAATGTGCCTTGCTCAAGGACACAACACAGTGCCGCCGGTGAGGATCGAACCCACGACCTCTGGCGCTGAAATCCGACGCTCTGCCACTGCGCTACCGCGCTTCCCATAGCAACAAATGTACCAGATGCAATTAATAAGCCATAAACTTCGTATTCATGCAAGCTGGGCCGAACATCTATCAAGTATAACAAAGCAGTTTCAAAACATTTATGTCCCGACAATAACCATAAGCAAAAAGGACCGCGCATCACGTGAAGTAGCTGTTCTATAATGAGAAGTGCATTATATTTACGCCGTTTCAAACCAACTGCGGCTACCTCACAGGTAAATTTTACAGTTCGGACATGAGCAAATTTCGGAAATTCTAATGCACTAGAGAAAATAACGCGGCGTCTGATGTAATAACGTAGTTGGCGATAGTATATTTAATAAATTTATTTGATTCTTCAGATGTTCATGGAGCTATGAACAGCTGTGAGTCGCCGTAAAACAAAATTTCCGACCGTATATCCAACAATATACCGCCCCAAATGAAAAATAAATAAATAAATAAATACAGTTATCCCCTAAATATATGGCACTGTTTAATGTAAATGTTTCGAATTTCAATAAATCCTATCATGTGTGGTGGCATGCATTCATGAATAATTAATTGCAAACGCTATCAGTTCCCAGTGTGTGTGTGGGGGGGGGGGGGGGGGGGTAAACCTAACATTTTTTATACATAGGCTGTGCGCCTATTCCTTAAGGGTCAAAATTTTAAATTTTGGTATTTATTGTGGTTTTCAGAAAACAAAATGGGAGAGGAGATTTTTGCGGATATTTTAGCTCACCCGAGCCGAAGGCTCACAAGGTGAGCTTAAAGGATGGCCATACTCCGGCGTCCGTCCGTCGTCGTCGTCCACTATTTAAGTGTTTTTAGCAATTTCACATGGTTTGGATGTGCTCAAAATTCCTAATATATTTAGGGGTAATCCATCAGTTCCGGTATTTTTGGAGGGTATAGAGTAGATGCTGTAGCCTATGTATAGAGACAATGTCACACTCAGGGTTTCAGTCGCTGACAACACTTTGGAAATCGTGAAGTCGCGAAGTGTACCAAATGTTGCCAAATGTTTGTTGTTGTTTTTTCACAAAGTCATAAATAGCAAAAATAATATACTGCATACGATTCGACGAGTTTAGATAAGTATTTAATGACATGAAAATAGTAACGCATTATTTCTGAAATTAGGTGCAACTCGAACACCGTTTCACGTTTACACAAATGATAGCCAACACGGACTTTGTTTCCTGGCACTAGAAAATTACACTGGCACTCAAAAGGCAAAATAAAAACGCTATTGTCAAACGGCACGTGAGTTTCACAATTTGAACATGGATTTTGTCGTATGAACTTTGATGAAAAAACTAAGGACGTCACGTACACGGAATGTTCGTGGAACGAGGCATAAAAATTATCTTATTTAATTTTGTCTTCCCATTTTTTCCCCAATAGATCTATTGATTTTTTGTTTGTTTGTTTTTTTGCGGGATAATGTAAGTTTCAGTTGAAATAAGCCTCAAAGAAAATTACATTTTTTTTTTGTAAAGGATTGATTGAGTGACTTCGTGTTTCATGTCCCAATCAACAGCTAATGTCACATGGAACCGGGGCCTCGATTTAGAGTGTCATTCAGAACATTGGAGAAGTCTAGGATCGACCTCAGGACCCTTGGTTTACAAGTCCAGTGCCCGGGCCACTAGGCCACGGCGGCTTCTTTTCACAGATGAAGGGATACTTTTACATGCTGCGACCAAATATACAGTTGATAAGTTTATCTTTAATTATGCAACATTTTGCGTTGCATAAAGCCACATTAACTTGCATAATTCAATTACATTAATCATGCTAATAGGAGAACTAATCAAATACCAGACCGGAACGAATGAAAACCATGATCAAGCACCGCCCACATCGGATTGAACATACTACGATTCGCTTATATCCCAGAATCAAACTGTTCGCAGTTGATCTTAAAACGTCTAACACAGCGGATCATACCATTTAACATTTCTGTATTCACGATGATGGACTTTGCGATTTTTAGACGTACAAACACGGTTGGATCTTTTGCGGCTATTACTTGTACTTATAACGCTCGTAAAAAGAGAAAATCTATGACAAATAATTCGCAAAAAAGAACTATTTTAGTTGTCTATATCTATTATGATTTATATTTAAGAAATGATTTTATCTACTGTGAATTATTGCGATTGACACGCGATGTTAGAGGGCAGATTTCGATGTATTAATTCACGACGGTGGAGCCGGAGTGAATTATCGCATTTGCCCGACAGCATCACGCGTTAGTCGCGATAATAAACAGTTGAATAAGAAAACTTACTTAGATTCTTACACGACCAATAGTACAGTAATACTCACATTTTTGCAGCGTTTTCAAGTGGACTCATTCTCTTCGGACGTAAATGTTCGACGTCACATAAGCGCGCTCTTTCGCGCGCAATAACGCTGTAGGGTAAATTATCGTTTGTTTTCGCACACTGGCGTTTCCATTTGGTTCAATGGGAGAAACGATAACGACTTGTTAGAATATTATTAAATTTGAATTTTTGACGTTTCGATGACATGACCTTATATCAAGGTGATGCGATTTAAAAAAAAAAAAAAAAAAAAAAAAAAAAAAAAAAAAAAAAAAAAAAAAAAAAAAAAAAAAAGACTGAACACCGTTGAACTTCGTATTTTTTCTGGAAAAACTTATTAGCACTCTTATCATTGTTTATTGTTATTATTAGCATCATTTCATTTTATAATTATTATTATTATTATTATTATTATTATTATTATCAAGTTCAAAGTGATTTATGTTGATATATTTATAACAAAATAAGGAAACTAACAAAAATTATAAGAATATCAGTTTAAATTGCTATAATATTCAAAAATAATGATTTTGCGATATAAGCACAGTCGTCGTGTGAGGTTCTATTTTCCTTTTCAGACAAAGACTTCCAAAGACGTTTATACGAGGAGCGCGGTGGCTCAGTGGTACAACGTCGAACTTCGGATCTAGAGGTCTTCGGTTCGAATCCAGGAGCTTCATTTCGTGTTTCCCTCAGCAAGACACTTTAAGCTCCCCAAAGTACTGGTTAACTACCCAGGAAGCTGTGGCTCCGTCTCGGCATGACTGAAAAACTACAACCAAACCAAAGACATCCATGGCCAAATTACAACAAAACCTACAACCAATTGCAAGCATTCAAACTTACTCATTTACTGGTGTTTACCTGCTTATACAAATATATGCAATTATGTACGTTTTTTCAATGAAAATCCATTGCGTAGATTGAATTTTATAAACTTTTGCCGAAGTGCACTGTATGTCAAATTGACGCATTTATTGCGATTTACGATCACAAAATCTCGCACAAATGTTACTGTTTATTATCAATTGGATATATGTAAAATGTGCCGTATTATTCGTGTTTTTCAACATTTGAGTACCTTTCAAATCAATGAAAAGAGTTACATTTGGTTAGTTCTAAACAACACGTCAAAACATATGTCTTGTCCACGTTTAACGTTCTTTCCTATACTCTTTTTTTATTTAGAAACGCATGCATTTGCAGCACAACTTCAATGCATCCAAATGCGATAAAAGAATACATCTTTGCGAAAACAATGTGAAGTACCTGAAATATTACAGCACAACAGTATTTCCGAAACATTTTTTGATATACACAAAGATAACATTTTACAAGCTTTTACGATGCCAAGTTGAGCTAGCATGCACAGTGTACACTCAATGCCTGCAAACTAATACGTAAATGTGCAGGTTTAAAAGGTAGTGATTTTTTGAAATTTTGTTAATTTTGTTATATGTGATAAAACCTTGTGAATGATGAAATTTTTATATGATTTCCAAGTCTCTTGCATTTTACGCAAAATGCGGTAGTTATGATCTTTGCGATACGACCGCAATAGGTCAAACCATAATGTTTTCGTATGTGCAAATGCAAGGCAAATTCTCGCGAATCAATTGTAAATGTATGGAAACCCTAATAAACTTTGGCGGTTCCAAATGTTTGAATTGTGTTTGAGGCATTCGTAAATCGGACTTTTCATCCAGTGTCTATGGGATGTTGTTTCTTTACTTTAGATGCCTCCAAAATAGAAATTGTTAATGAAATCATCCAACTCATCCAATCTTGGTTTTGTTTCAAATTAGATTTACATGTGTCTTGTGTGGTCATATCTTTTATCGTAGATAATGGCCGTGTTGAGATATTCAAAATTAAAAAGTATCAATTTTCGGCAATACTTTTAAATTGTATTCTCTCTCTCTCTCTCTCTCTCTCTCTCTCATTCTCTCTCTCACTCTCTCTCTCTCTCTCTCTCTCTCTCTCTCTCTCTTAGTGTTTCTTTATATACCTCTAAAATCATATCCAACTGTAGGGATGAGAAATACATTTACTCACCCCACCACCCCATCTAGGTATTTTTTCTTTTCGAATTAGATTTTACGGTGTTTTGTGTGGTTTTTCAGCGAGGATATTCTGAGAAATCAGAAATTTATTATCGGTTAAGATTCATTTTCTAACCAATGTTTAACATAAATTTGGTCCCATTTAGATAAAACTAGTCTTTGTATCGACTACTCTGTTGAAAGTTGCAAAATTTCCGTAATTCTCTTTGGCTCCATGTTGCCAAATATAAAAGGGTCACTGACGAGACTTTAATAGTCGAAACCGCGGTATGGTCCATCCCCTTTCTCATTAATGTGTTCACTGCTCTTAAAGGATCTCAGTTTTATTTTTTATTACCTTTTATACATGATGTCTGGGTTAGGATAATATTTAATACTAAATCAAATAGTATCAATATCTGGAATTTCTTCTCTCGCTTTAAAGTTATCATCCAAGACAAGATACATTTTTTTCAAAAACCGATGCCAAATAGCACTGGGTGTGTCGCATAAGAAAATGAGTGAACTTGAAGCAAGCTGAATGTGACGTTTATACCAAAAACTATGCGAACAATCTAACAGGTATTTTTGTGCATCGAAATATGCACATTATAACCAGGAGCATATTTCCGCTTCTAGCATTTCAAACATTATAGTGAAAATGAAAAACGTATAAAAATAAATCAATCTAGGTGCAACTGCCTCTTTCAACCCACAAACAATCATCAGTCGCAAAAATAAAACATCGTTACGGATTTTTTTCACTACTTCTGAATATGCATAATATAAATTGAACTAATTTCTGCTTCTCATTACGAAAACTAGCCCATGCAATAAACAGAGATCTTTGAGCTTTAAAAAATGAAAATTTTCAGCTGAAAAATTTTGTTATTTTTCTGATTTTTGCTCAAAACATAGATTGTGGGTACACGTTAGAACCGCCTCGGCGAGGCGGTTCTAACGAGCAAAATTAAGAAGAATAGGTATACCCCTGCATACTCCATTTTTGCTATATAAAGGTGGGGTTTGAGGGGGTATTCATTGCACGGATATGTTTTCCTGATGTAGTGTTTAAAATAGGTCCTCACGCAAAACAAAAAAATAAACCATTCTATGTGCAACAGTAACGTTCAAACCACAACATTAATTATAACAAGAATTGGTCAGAAACAAAATGTTGGTGAATAAAAAAGGTTGATTGCTTTCTGCAAGATGTACAGAATAGTTTAACATAACAATAAACCAAAATTCTTCGATTTATCACTCGACTAACATATAACTTTAACATGATTATTATCTAATAGGTCTTCACGCAAAAATAAAACCATTCTACATGTATGTCCAACTGTCACGTTCAAACCACAACATTAATTATAACAAGAATTGATCAGATACAAAATATTGGTGAATAAAAAAAGGTTGATTGCTTTCTGCATGATGTACAGAACAGTACAGAAATCTAAATTCTTCGATTTATCACTCGACTTACATGTACGTAATAATTTATTAAGAAAAATGTAAATTTAACATAACTATTATTGTCAACTTATTTCAAGTAAGCAAATACCAGGAACGGCACAAGCCTTATTCCCGCGCTAAAGCCCTTTGTGGGATAACAAATAAGAACTGAACTCGAAGGGAACAATCGCTTAGTTCTATGATTATACACCTTTTTGGTTCCAATGCAATTATCTTATTGTGATTCCCTTTGCTTCTCTTTAGTGACTGTTTCGGTATTTATTCTATATTTTGTACTACTTGAATTAATAAGCGACCTATTCTTCTACAAAAGCTGCTCACCCGGATGACCAATGGTTCTCTTTGTATCTGTACTTTTTTTGGCAATTTTTGTAACATCCCTCTTGGGATTTTCGGTGTCAACCGCCGGGGAAATGAGAGCTGTGTTCAATATCTGCTATATTTTGCTAAGTTGGCATCCTTTAACTGGCGAGAGTTTGATTTGCAAACCTTTTTAAATACTATACATAAAATGCTACCAGCTTCCGAGGCTAATTTAGATGCGATCAAAATCAACACACATATATTAACCGGTGTAAAGATTTGTTTGTAACTGAATACTAGTATGCGACAAAAACCTACATACTATATCATCCAGTAATTGTTGTGACTGCAGTAAATAGTAATTTGCATCTTACATAATAATGCGTTTTGTTTGTAGAGGGTTACGATTGATAGACATTGGTGTACAGGAGTCTTGGAATATGACCCAAGATAATTACGGACTGAATACTAATGAGACAGAAAATAACAGACTCGTGTCAACTAAGGCATCTGCAGTTGCAATGCGTTGGATGCCACTATATGAAGCTGAGTGTTTAAACTAGTATAGACCTATTCTTAGACATCTTACTATAACGTTACATCAGATCATCATGACAGAAAATGTGTAAAAAGCAGTGAGCAGGAACTGAAAGAACTAGACTCGTCAGAGGATCTGACTATAGCCCCGCTTCTGAGCTTTTTTTCCCGGGTGAGAAAAACAATGACGGGTTACAATCCCAAGCTAGATCTTGTTATTGTTGATGCACATAAGAAGATTGGACAGATTCTGTCAATTTGTTCTCTAGGTATTGAGCGGAAACAAATTCTGACATCAATCAAGGTTAGTAACTCTGTCAAAAGTTTGCTAAAAATGACAGGCAACAATCCCAAGCTAGATCTTGTCAATGTTGGTATGCATACAAATTTTGGTCAGATTTTGTCAATCCGTTCTCAAAATATTGAGCGGAAACGAAATTCTGACGTAAATCAAGGGCCGTAACTCCGTCAAAATTTTGCAAAAAATGTCATGCAAGGACCCAAAGCTAGATATTGTCAATGTTGATGTGCACATAAAATTTGGTAGGATTCTGTCAATTCGTTCTGAAGATATTGAGCGGAAACGAAATTCTGACGTCAATCAAGGGCGGTAACTCCGTCAAAATTTTGCGAAAAATGACATGCAATGATCCCAATCTAGATTTTGTCAGTGTTCATATGCATTATAATTTTGGTCAGATTCTGTCTATCTTTTCTCAAGATATTGAGCGTAAACAAAATTCTGGCATCAATATAGGGCGGTAATTTTGCGAGAAATGACAGGCAACATCCCAAAGCTAGACCTTGTCAATGTTGATGTGCATACAAATTTTGGTCAGATTCTGACAATTCGTTCTCAAGATATTAAGCAGAAACAAAATTCTGACGTCAATCACGGGCCATAACTCCGTCAAAATTTTGCGAAAAATTACCGGCAACAATCCCAAGCAAGATCTTGTCAATGTTGATGTGCATACAAATTTTGGTCAGATTATGTCAATTCGTTCTGAAGATATTGAGCGGAAACAAAATTCTGACATCAATCAAAGGCCGTTACTCTGTCAAAATTTTGTCAAAAATGACGGGCATCAATCGAGCAATTGATGACGGGCATCAATCCCAAGCTACATCTTCTTCATGTTGATGTGCATACAAAATTTGGTCAGATTCTGTCAATTCGTTCTCAAGATATTGAGCGGAAACAAAGTTCTGACGTCAATCAGGGGCCGTAACTCCGTCAAAATTTTGCGAAAAATGCCGGGTAACAATTCCAAGCTAGGTATTGACAATGTAGATGTGCATACAAATTTTGGTTAGATTCTGTTTATTCATTCTCGAGATATTGAGCGGAAACGAAATTTTGACGTAAATGAAAGGCCATAACTCCGTTGAAATTTTGCAAAAAAAAAAAAAGAAAAAAAAGGCGGGTAACAATCCCAAGCTGGGTTTTATCAATGTTGATGGTCAGATTCTGTCTATTCCTTCTCAAGATAATGAGTGGAAACCAACTATTCACGGAATCACGGAAAGACGGATTCACGGAATCACGGAATGACGGAAGGACAGGGTGAAAAAAGGTACAAGTAGGCAAAGATCAGGAAAAGGCACAATCAGAAAAAGATTCCCACTCTAAAAACCGATGTGGGAAAAAAAAACCAAACTAACAATCAGGTACTTATACCATGAAACACATCGTAAGCCGAATGAGCAACTATTTTCTCTTTAGGTGGCCACTCACTTACCTTAACTTAACTAAAACTATGAAAACACACATAAGGCGCCAACAGCACAAAAAAAAAAAAATAAATAAACACCAAGACATAAAACGAAAAGAACCACCACAGAAGCGGGGCTATAAATAGATATACGTGCTATCAGGAACTACATAGTTTACCATGGCATTTTAATGGTTTGCATTTTTATATCGTTTGCATATTTGTTAAACGGAGGGCCCAAGAAAATAAGGTATCAACCAAATTCGGTAATCACCTTAAATGCAATAATTACACTCACTCATTCATCCACTCCAAATCCCTCACTCACTCACTCTCTCACTCACTCACTCACTCACTCACTCACTCACTCACTCACTCACTCACTCACTCACTCACTCACTCACTCACTCACTCACTCACTCACTCACTCACTCACTCACTCACTAAATAACTCACTCATTCACTCAATCACTCACCCACTCACTCACTCACTCACCTACCCACATACCCACCTACCGACCTACCTACAAATAATGCTGACTTAAGTTTGTCATGCAGAAGACACATGATGCAAAAAAGGGAAAACAACAAACCATGCTTTCAGACCTTCACTTCCTACTCAAAAAATAAATACTTTTAAGCGGTGTCGCGCATTGTTGCGCTGTCATGTTAATAAGTTATTTCATTAATGATTACGAGTATACCTTAGCATTATGTAATCTGCCAGACCTTAATATTTATTAACCGTCAAGTAATCACCGACATTTCAAGTTCACAAGTCTAGACAAATTAAAAGCTTCCTTTATTACAACAACGACCTTATTTAGTCTTTTCATGTTCTTTTCCTTCCGTTCACGGAACCTGTTTTAATTAAAGTGTTCACTTGTGAGTTGTTTACTTATTTTGGCATTGATAAACTGCATGAGGGCAATGCTTTTCAGTTTGTCATTAATTTTGACGCGCGCTTATAAAATTAAGAAATGTCGCACATCTTATTGGAGCTGCACCGTGTAATACACATGACAGCGCCATCAATATCACATGCACTTTGTGTTGGTCGAATGTTCAATATACATGTATGTATCACAGTCGTCAATTCGCGACAGATTTAGAATTACTTATTTATCCATTATTATTTATCATTTATTTTATACTATTTTAATAGGGTAGATACATTTAACCCATCTGCTAAGGTCTTCAGAAGGAACTTTGAACTAAAGAGCAACACACAAAGACTTTATTGCAACAATTGATTGCAACAGTTGAATGTGACCACGAAACTTCTAGCATTGTACCATACGGACCACTGTTGGTTGACATTAAGCGTTGGTAAATAATTTTAATGAGAATTACAATACACTATGATGAAGCAAGATGCGCTCTCTACAAATGTCGCACGGTATATCTGTCTGAGCACCGGGAAAGCATAGCACTCAACTGAAGCAAAAGAAGATCAGGGCCATCAGTTCAAGTCAAGCTTACAATGATTCAATTAGACGTTTTAACCTACTGTGGGTACTGGGGCATACTGACTTCATTTTGATTCTCTTAGTCCTCTTTGAAAATTTTGTGTCCAGAACATTTGCTTGTCTGTTTGTTGACATTAATTTTGCATTGCCTCCTAATACTATGACGAATCTAACAATGCCTTCCAGTCTAGTTCGGTCCATCGTGATACCGCGGTGTATTCAATGGTGGACGAGAAATACGGTTTATTCATGTGTTTGCCAGTAAATCACTATGTTAGTTTTTATTTATTTTTGTTTTCTTTATGAAGTCGAGGATGTGCCTAGTAAAAAACGATAATCTGCGTCCCAGGAAAAGAGGTTTATCTTCATGATACGACTGTTTATTGTGCACAGTATAAAACGATAATCTGCGTCCCAGGAAAAAAGGTTTATCTTCATGATACGACTGTGTATTGTGCCTGCCTCTCTATTGTACTAGTTGCCTTTGGTGTTAGTTGAACTTAAGCCGGATGGCTACCTTGTTTGGAAAGAGCTAGTTATTCTGCTCATCGGGTGTGCTGTCGAAAAAATGTTTTGTTATGTCATATATACGTATTTTCTTTTGCATCTGGTGTCCATGTTGGGACTTTAAATTCCTGATTCCTCTATTGTTACTTTATTCATTTTACTATTTCTTTGTCAGACATTTTGTTGCAACCTTTTCAGTATTTTAAAAATCCGTCGATGATCACTGTCCCAATTGCTGCAATAAAACTGACAATAATGTGCAAATCTATAGGCTTTAAATAATCTAGTTGCATTTCGTACGACAGGTTTTGAAGCAAACTTTTTAAAAATGCTGTTCATCTCACGTAAAGGTGCAAATTAAACAACAATTGAAGCATGTGCAAATATTGTAGTATACACAATCGGGTAGAAAATGTTGAATTGTAGCTCAAATACGTTTTTGAGAATATGAGCATCATCTTCAATATGTTACATATAACGGGTCCATTTTCACAATTTATTTTTATCCTACCGTTCTAACGGTAATTTATGCATGTCATATCATTTCAAGATCAGAATCCGCATCCGGGATCTGCACAGTGATTTTTTTTTTTTTTTTAAATTTCTCAATTATAGAGTTATATAGCAAACTAGCACATAATATATTATAGTCTCAATTTGTCTTAATTTGTTAAACTTATATAATTTGTCGAGAAAACAATTTCCTGATAATGAATTAGTTGGGGATATTATACAAGATATATATAAAAATCATTTGAAAATGCAATTTATGAAATACCTTTTGTTCTTTTTCAGACAATGTCTAGCCTTACGACTAAGATTATCATGTCTGCGGTTATATAGTAATTATATCTTATAGCAGTATGTATACCTTGATATTGACCTTATAAAGAAAAACAGACGATTTCTTGATGTAGCACGAGGAATGTAAATCTGACATTACGGTAAAAGGGAGGCAACGATCAGGGCATGGCGCAATAAGAAAGAATGTTCAATCTACTCCAAAATAAAACATGAATGCATGAATACCGTTTAATATACAAGTACTGCAACAGCAGTTATATACTGGCTCCTTTGTTTCGAGCAGGTCTCTAACAAACATATACACCTACTCAACAAAGGAAGTTTTGGCGGTAGGTGTATAAGTGTCCCGCCTTTTATTATACACCGGTGTATAATATCCGGCGGGAAACTTATACACCGGTCTCTAATATCAGGCGGGAAACTTATCAGTCCTGTAGATATAGTTGTGATTTTTATATTAGACTCAATAAAAGGTAAGTACATTGTGTTATGGGTCAGATGCACCGCAAAAATAATGTTTTCACCGTGTTCAAAGACATAAAATATTGCCAAAGTTGATTGGAAGCTATTTTAGCAAATCGTGGTTAAGAATCTTTCTAACGTCAAATGCAATTTCTTCGTAGAGAGTATTTAAAATCCTTTGCGGTGAAATAAAAGAAAAGAAATTTCCGGTGCATTTATTTACAATTCCCCAAACATTATATTAAACGAATCGTCGAATATAGTATACATTTGTGTGAAAATAGCTCTTGCTCCCTGTTTCCATTGTTAGTAGAAGGTTAGGGTTAGTGTGAGGTGAATGAGAAACCAGGCAGTAGGAAAGAACTTCACACAGTTATTTTTGACCAGCTGTTTTCCCCCAAAACAGCCGGGCATAAAATGGTCCTCTGTCTTTCGAGCAAGGAGATTAGCCCTTGACAGATCCATATACACTAGCTCATCAATTTAAGCACATTATGTAGTTATGTAAAATCATACTAAGATGGTATTGAATTATTTGCGTTAATCATAAGCAATACGTTTAACGACGTTTTAAAGGGAAATTACTCTAAAGGTTCTATTTGTTCATGATTGCACGAGGAAATGTAAATATCGTTCACAGTTAGTTACCTCGTTAAGTCCGTGGGATAGTTTGGCTACAATGCCATGTCGCGAGAAAAGAAAGTTAAGCGGAATATAATTGGGCTAAATATGCTGCGCAAGGTTTGCCCAAGGCTTGCTGTCTTAAGATAAATAACAGTCGTTATAACGAAACAAAGCAGCCAGTATATAAGTCAGTTAGAGTATGTCGGTATCGGTCAATACGAAAATTATAGACCCGGCACGTGAACTTAAAGCCTCCCTCGCTGCGCTCGGTCGGCTTTAAGTTCACGTGCCGGGTCTATAATTTTCGTATTGACCTCTCCTCCATACTCTAACTATTACATACAGCTCGCAAACTAGGTTACTTTATTGCGGCAAATTAAATAGCCATCCATGCAATATACAGAGATTTTTTAAGTTGTAAAAAATGAAAATTTCAGCAGAAAACATGCTTCAGGAATAAGAGTTAGCAGAGGAATGATTGGCAGCTCTTATCAGTAGATTAAATATTACATGTAGTTCAATAGGCCTAAAATACCTGGACCAATAGATCAGCTACACCCACTTAAATCTCAAAAGGTAATCCTATGTAATAAAGCTATAGCAAGATTGCTTCATTTAAAAACTTTTATTCCTATGTATTGAAGGTCATAAAGTGATCACTGATAAGAGACAGGACACTTGAAAACCTACCAATGACTCTGAATAAAGAAAGATTTTTTTCAGAAGGACGCAGTTTTTGTACCAGGGACCTTAAAACCAATTAACAATGGTATCACAAGTATTATCCGTTAGGGGCTTCTTAAATACCCTCGGCAGAGATGAGATCATCACCTCATTATGATAGTCATTTGATCTTTGAACTGAATCTAATAAACAGTGGTGCCACTTAAGCTCCTTCAGAAGCTAGGTAACCGAGTGGCCACCAATATTGTCAGGTAAGAAGCTGATAACTCAGTATCTTAGTTCTCTTTCTATCAGTATGCAATTGTCGCTTTTATTGTACCTGGTCAATCATGTCAACTGCTTAACTCCTATAAGCCTGGTGGTCATTTTGTGGGACAAAGGCAAACAGCATAGCCCCAGATGTGACGCCGCAGAACGCGGCGTCCCATCTGAGGCCATTCTGTTTGCGTGGAAAATTTTCATCATAAAAGTAAATAAAATTTAAAAATCACTGCTGATGCCCCTAAAAATGAAAGTGGACTCGCCCAAATAATAATGATGGGAAAATCCGTTCGTCAAATATGAGTTAAAGTCAAAGACAGGTAATTATTCCAGATTATCAACAATTAAAAGGTAGAATGGCCAAGGTGCACCAAACCCAAGACAAACATCAAATTTGTAAAATATGTTAATCTCTAAGTAATGATTACTCAAACATATAGCATATGCGGTTTCTCGTGTAAAAGATAGACACACTATCGTCATTTTCCAAGTTGTCATGACAAAATAAATCATATGCGCATCACAATTTAAAAAAAATCGGCAGACAATAATGACGATATTATTTATGAACAATAAAATAATGACAATAAAAATGTTTCCGTTTATAGTTATGCATACCAGGTCGCTATGAAAGGTATTTAATTTTGCTACCTTTAGTTGTCACAATCAAACCACAAACAACAATTAATCTCTATAAAACAGCATTCAAAATAAATGAAAAATCGTCAAGATTGTTTCTAAAGTTAATTTGCTAATTCATTCTAATGCTACGTTGCACAAACAAGTTCCACCTACTACAACTCGTAGTCTGTCTCGGAAGCCACGAAAGAAGTTGGTAGCAGTCTCTCTGTCTCTGTCTGGCTGGCTGTCTGTCTGTCTGTCTGTCTCTCTCTCTCTCTCTCTCTCTCTCTCTCTCTTAGTGTTTCTTTAGATTTTTCAAAATCATCCAACTGTAGGGATGGAAAATTCCATTTACTCACCCCCCCCCCCCATCTAGATATTTCTTCAAATTAGATTTTACGGTGTCTTGTATTGTTTTTCCTTTTATAAATGATGTCTGGGTGGAGATAATATTTAAAATTAAATCAAATAGTATCAATATCTGTAATTTCTTCACTCGCTTTAAAGTTATCTTCCAAGACAAAACACCTGTTTTCAAAAAAGCGATGTAAAATGTAAAAGAAAATGTGTGAACTTGAAGCAAAATATGTGACTTTTATACCAAAACTATGCGAACAATCTAACAGGTATTATTAATTGTGCATCTTAATATGCATATTTTAAACAAGAGCACATTTCCGCTTCTAGTATTTCAAACATTGAAGTGAAAATGAAAAACATACAAAGAAAAAATCAACCTTGGTGCAACTGCCACTTTCAACCCACAAACAATAATCAGTGGCAAAAAAACAAAATATCGTTATGGATTTTGTTTCACTACTTCTGAATATGCATGATATAGATTTAAACTTATTTTTGCTTTTAGTTTTTAAAATATGTCCTCACGCAAAGAACAAAATCATCTTACGTGCAACTGTCACGTTCAAATCACAACATTAATTATAACAAGAATTGATCAGAAACAAAATATTGGTGAATAAAAAAAGGTTGATTGCTTTCTGCATGATGTACCGAACAGTTTGACATGATAACAATAATTTAAAATAAAACCAAAATTCTTCGAGTTATCACTCATTTTACGTAATTAAGAAACATATAAATTTAACATAATTATTGTCAACTTATTTCAAGTAAGCAAATATCAGGAACGGCTCAAACCTAATTCCTGCGCTAAAACCCTTTGTGGGATAACTAATAAGACCTGAACTCGAAGGGAACAATCGCTGATTTGATTTAGCAGCTCTTTGAATATACACTTTTAAGGTTCCAGTCCAATAATTTTATTGTGATTCCCTTTGCTTATCTTTAGTGACTGTTTCGGTAGTTATTCTATATTATTTACTACATGTATGAATATGTTCCTGAATAAATGAGCGACCTATTTTTTTTCAAAAGCTGCTCAATGACCAATGGTTCTCTTTGTACGAGATGTATTGTTTGCAAATTTTGTAATATCCCTCTTAGGATTTTTGATGTCAACCGCCGGAGAAATGAGAATTGTGTTCAATATCTGCTATATTTTGCTAAGTTTGCATCCTTTAACTGGCGAGAGTTTGATTGGCAAACATTTTTGCATACAATACAGAAAATGATACCAGCTTCCGGGGATAATTTAGATGCAATCAAAATCAACACACATACATAAACCGGTGTAAAGATTTGTTTGAAACTAAGGACTCGTATGCGACAAAAACCTACATACCATATCATCCAAGCATTGTTGTGACTAATCATCAGCTAGTAATTTGCATCTTACATAATAATACGGTTTATTTGTACAGTGTAACGATTGATAGACAGTGGTGTACAGGAGTATTGGGCTTTAGATTGGAATAAATTACATAAACTGGTGTAAAGAATTGTTTGTAGCTGAAGAAAAGTTTGCAACAAAAACCTACATACTATATCATCCAAGCATTGCTGTGGCTAATCATTAGGTAGTAATTTGCATCTTACATAATAATACGGTTTATTTGTAGAAGGTAACGATTGATAGACATTTATGGAACGCCAGAGCTGTCTCATGATCCATGAACGTCATTATATGATGTACAAACGCCATTATATGATGTAACAACGTCATTATATGATGTACAAACGTCATTATATTATGTACCAATGTCATTATATGATGCGAAAACGTCATTATATGATGTACAAACTTCATTATATGATGTGAAAACATCATTATATGATGTACCAATGTCATTATATGATGCGAAAACGTCATTATATGATGTACAAACTACATTATATGATGTGAAAACATCATTATATGATGTACAAACTTCATTATATTATGTACAACTTCATTATATTATGTTCAAACTTCATTATATTATGAACAAACTTCATTATGTTATGAACAAACTCCATTATGTAGCTTTTTCGTTATGATGCGGTTAAAATCAATAGACAAGATTTTTTACTTAACACCGGTAGAACTTGTTTTGCTTAACGGTGTTGAAAGTCCGAAAGTAACCCAATTCGTTTCGCCCCAACCCATTTCTTCTGCTAGGCAATTCATCCTGTAAATCATTTCCTTTTTTTTTCATTTTCTAACCAAGTCTTTTCTCCACAACTATTCTGTTTGTAAGTCGTTGCGCTCCAAAGACATTTGCCCCTCACTGGGGTTCAACTGTTTTATGATCCAGAGTCCATTTGAGATACTGAGAAACAGGAAAGAAACCGACAAAACAAGACAGACAAAACATGAAAAATTACATTACATACGAAGAGCAAGATGATAAGCTCCCGGGGGGTACTCTGAAATTTTCCATATACGCAGGCTCGGTGGACTTTTTTTGTGGATAAAAAATTTGAATTTCCACAGTTTTGGGTTTTTTTTAGAAAATGTGAATATTTTGGGGTATGGGCATTTTTCAGATATTTTTTTGGGATCCCTTCAAAATTTGACTATTTAATGGGGCTTTGCTTTACGAATGTTTGGTTTTTATAGCTAATTCTTGTATTTTGGGGTGTCCTTCAAATACCTGATATTTTTGGGTAGTCCCTCAGTCCAGATATTTTTGAGGTACGGAGCAGATGCTGGATCCGAGCCTATGTATGAGCAAAAGTTCAGAGAACCCCCAGGGGATAAGCTCTTTCCCATGAAGGTAGAATTCAAGTCTTTAATCTAGACTACCACGGCGTAAATTCTTGAAATAGCAGCACACACGTCTGGGTTTCGTTGCCAGTATTCATGAGGAGGGTCACTGTGATGGTTTCATATCTGAAATTACGCAATATGGTCCATCGCCCTCCTCCCAAGTTCGAACGTTTTCACTGCTTCCAAAGGATCTAACCTTTATCTTTTAATTCCATATCTTCATATGTTGTTGGAAATCATGTTCGAATCTTTCAGGGATCTACACTGGTCATCATTGCAAAGTTATTAGCAAATCGTCAGCTCTGTGAAATTTCGAGTTCCATGATAAATTCTAAAAATGCGATGGTGACCAATTAATATGATATTACAAGACTACAGTAAGCAAAAAGGAGCCTTTAGAAACAAAACATGAGCCGCGACACGAGAAAACCAACAATGTGGTTTTGTTCAGGTCCGACACAAACCAGGCTGTACAGACACTGGAGAAAACTAGAGGCTTGGAATTTTGGATTTAGAAAGTAAAGAGATAGTACTATCTGTTGAGCGAAAACAAAGGCGCTGATCAGTGCCTTTGTTTTCGCATATGCAGATTGTTGGTTTTCTCATGTCGCGGCTCACATGTATTTAACTTAATAAGCATGCAAAAACTCGCCTTTCTAAAGACAATTAACTAGACCCTCCTACTGTGTTAATTCCCAAAGGTACGGGGATATTATAGATCTTCCAGTGTTTCGGTACATTGTACAATATCCCTTGTGGTAACTGCATCGACCTGCGGTGGACATATTAACTTTTTGACCTTCATAAAGAAGTCTGATTGGCTCAAGCCACCAGCAAAGTTTACGTACCAAATCAACACCTGGAATCATCCTCTTTTTTCTATTGGATTCTAACCGATTCAGACGTGTCTCTGGTTGAGTTCCTCGAGTTCCTCGAGTCCATCTAAAGCCACTTGTGTTGCAAGTAAGTGTCAGTATCTAGCTACGGCACAACAATTAAAAGAGCTGCTGGCATTTTTTCACTTTGCAGGGATGTGGGTAATAATCCTCTATAAGATTTTGTGTCTCTCTCAAGCTCAAACAAAATCTATTGCACATATTTCCAATGGGTTTTAATATGGCACAAAGCATTTTTGTGGTGCGACCCCGCACCAGGGTCTGGTTTCTACCCCGCTTTGAAGAAAAAACGTTCAGCAGCACTTAAACTCATCATTATCTGACTAACTACATTCTGTAGCTACATTGGTGGATTAAGAGGGAGTTCGAACCCCCTCTGGGACAAAATTATTTCAATTTCATGGGGTAATTCAAGAAAAACTAGTTAAAATGAAGAAAACGACCCCCCCTTGGTACATTCGAACCCCCTTTATAGAAATCCTGAACTATTCTAGAATAAAGATTGCTAGTGAAAGCCAAACTGACAGTATCACACTAGGGGGTGGGGCTTGACCAGGGAAGATTATTCCATATGTCTTAGTGCTGATTTCTCCAGTGTCTATTTTGGGGATAATGCCATCTGTGTCCTACCCTAGTCGGGTGTAAGTTTGCAAACCCTTGATGCGTTCAAGAAAGGAGTTCTTATGCTACCTGCGCGTATCCTGAGATGTATATTTATCAACATTGTTGCTCACAGGTAGCCCTCTACGCACTGACCTGTCGCTGTTGGCGCATGGCAACTGGATAATTCATGCGGGATGCTCTTGTTTTCTTCAATTGCCGCCATTAGCCAAAATCGGCTAGATCCCATAATGCATAGAGCCAAATAGGAGAGATCAAGATGAGGTATCATCTGCTCTCGCGAGAATGTATTTACCAATAAAGTCTTGTTCTGTTCTGTAAACTGCATCACTCACGCCATTATGCACTAGTCATTTACAACCACGCCCCTCACCCCCCCCCCTCGGGATAAAGCGGGGACCTTGAGTTTTCATTTTTCAAACCCCTGCTAAAAGCCCCACCCTGCGAGGGCAATTTGTTGGAAAAACCACTGCTAATTTCCCCCGCAGTCTGTTATGTTTTTCAATGCACTGCTGTTTTTGCATATCTAGGGCAAACCCCGGGTTGTTCCCTCGCCCTACCTGGGATAATTTGAAGGTCAAATCCCCGTTCATTTCCACGGTTATCGCCCGCCCCCGGGGTGGGGGCCGTGGTTATAAATGACTGGTGCATAAGATTTTTACAATTTTTTTCTCACCAACTGTTTTAACCTTGTAACCTTTTATCTTCTCACTATCACCCTTTTGCTTTGTCTACAATCTTAGACCTGTTTGTGACAAATCAGCCTGGTAAGGTACATACCACCAAAACCCTGCCTCGACTTGGCTCATCTGACCATGATATTGTTTTTCATTAAATTTCTATTCCAATAGGTCGCCCAATTCAACCTAAAAGAAAAATCAAACTACATCGGAAGACCAACTGGGAACAATTTAAAGCTGATATCAACTCGTTTAGTGAAAGTTTCCAGAGTGAAGATGAAAGTGCCACAAACAAACTGTGGTCCATCTTTAAAACTGAAATTGACCGCCTATCAAACATTCACATACCTTCCAAAATGACCAGATCTCGAAGTGACCTCCCCTGGATAACAAGCTCCATCAGAAAGAAAATCCACAAGCGTGACAAATTGTATCAGAAAGTAAAACAGTCAAGAGGCAAACAAACTCATGATAAACTCAAAAGTAAATTAACTAAATTCAAATCCATCATTCAAAAAGGAATTAGGAAATCTTATGTGGAATATCTTGACTCTGTTATATTCAGTAATGATGCAGATAGATGTAAAAATAAAAAGCTCTATACCTTCATCAAACACAAACGCACTGAAAATACAGGTATATCTCCTCTGAAATCGGAGGGGTCAACATATACAGACCCTACCCAACAACCCACAATATTAAACAAACAGTTTGAATCTGTTTTCTCCAAACCCAAAGTCCTCTCCTTAAAATTCCTTGCAGAACTAAAGCTTTGGTTCGAGGGACTAAACCCCAAAAATATTAAGCAAACGCCAGATATTTCAATTTCTGTTACAGGCACAGAAAAACTATTAAACCTTAACCCAAATAAAGCTTCTGGGCCGGACAATCCTCAAGGAACTGCATCACAAAATCGCACCAATCCTCACAAAAGTATTCAGAAGCTCTCTCAAATTTGGTATAGTACCTGAAGACTGGAAAACTGCTCTTGTTGCTCCTGTCTACAAAAAGGCCTGAAATGCAAACCTAGCAACTACAGGCCAATTTCACTTATAATGTATAGCCTCTGAATTAATGGAACATATATTGGTGTAAAACATCATGACCCATTTTGATTCAAATAACATTCTTAGCCCCTTCCAGCATGGCTTCCGCTCTAAACACAGTTGTGATACCCAACTTATAAGCTTTACTCAAGAAATATTGATAATTTGGATGATGGAAAACAAACCGACTTAATTGTTACGGATTTCAGTAAAGCTTTTGACAAAGTTGATCACAATTTACTTATTTACAAACTCTTCAATTTGGGTGTAAATCTTAAAGCAGTCTCTTGGATAAAAACATTTCTCCAAGAAAGAAACCAGTCAGTAGTTGTTGAAGGTGAACAGTCCCCACTCGTACCTGTTATGTCGGTTGTTCCCCAGGGATCTGTGTTAGGACCCTGTCTATTCCTTTCATATATAAATGATCTACCCGACTCCCTCAAAAGTATAGCACGACTGTTTGCTGAAGACACAATTGTCTATCTCACAATAAATTCCCCGTCAGACCCAGAAATTTTGCAGGCCGACCTACAAAAACTTGAAGAGTGGGAATCAAATTGGTCCATGGAGTTTAATCTTGATAAATGTGAAGTGATAAGAACAACTGGCAAGAAAAATCCTATCATGTACCCATATAAACTTCATAACACTGAGCTCAAATTCGTCGAAACAGCCAAATATCTTGGAATTACAATTAAAAAAGGATCTAAATTGGAAACCCCCACATTGAAATATCTCATCCAAAGCTTCAAATACCGAGTTAGACCCAGTATTTTCCCATCTCTCAACAGTCAATTGGTACAGGTGAAATCCCTAAAGAATGGTCTCTAGTAAACATTTGCCCTTTGTTCAGGTCGCTGGCTAGCAATTATCGTCCAGTGTCATTAACTTGTGTACCTTCAAAGTTGCTGGGACATATGATTTGTTCAAACATCATGGCCCATCTGAATGAACATAAACTTTTGTCAGATAAACAGTGTGCTTTTAGATATGGATTATTTTTGCTTGTTGGAAATGATGCTGCTTTGAACATAGTAACACAAATTACACATAGGACATAGAGAATGTTAAATTGCTAGGGTATTTTATCATTTCTTTGGATCGATCAGCCATTGGTGACCACTTGCATCAAACATTCGTGTATAAGCACGTATTGCAAGGAAAGTATATAAAATTCAGATAAATGTGTTACATATGTTACCATTTTGCATCAAGCTAGAATGATAAGCATCAATAAATGGTTAAAACAGGAATCAAGGCACATTGAAATGTCAGAAAATAATAAGATTTTGCAGCGTTTTTGGTTTATTAGCACATAGTTTCAAATTTTGGCTATGGCAGCAGTATTTTGGTGTGTGACATTTTGGATGGGCTATGTGTGTTTAACAGGCCATAACTTCAAAAGAATTTTAGATATTAGAACAAATTTTGTGTTGTCGGAAAGGTAAATAAATCTTCTTGAGGATGAATACTATGATTTGTCCTCGTTAATAATGTAGCAAAGTATATAAAGAACTATTTAGCTTCCAACATTCATTTAAAATGTCTTCGTGAAAAAAATGTCACATACGTTACACTGTGACAGGCCAACGTGAAAATCAAATGTTTCATGTTGTAGCTTGAGACCCTTTCTATCAGAAGAAACACAGTTTAATCAACAGAAAAAGGTTTTCCTTGATCTTACAGCAGTTTTTATTTCAAGGGCAATTATTAGATATTCAATAGGTTACATACGTTATTGGATGTTACACGGTTACGTGACACTTTACAGAGGGCTAACATGTTTCAAAAAAACTCCTAAGACATCAGGCTACATGAAAATCAAGGTCTGCAAAATTCCCCGGGGGAGAGCGAAACCATATCTGGCCAGTGGCCTATTAATTACTTACTTTATAATATCCAAGTACCTTTGGGAAATTAGCACAGTAGGAGGGTCTAGTTAATTGTCTTTAGAAAGGCGAGTTTTGCATGCTTATTAAGTTAAATACATGTGAGCCGCGACATGAGAAAACAAACAGTCTGCTCATGCGAAAACAAAGGCACTGATCAGCGCATTTGTTTTCATTCAATAGATAATACTATACCTCTACTTTCTTAATCCAAAATTCCAAGCCTCTAGCTATCTCCAGTGTCTGTACAGCCTGGTTTGTGTCGGACCTGAAGAAATCCACATTGTTGGTTTTCTCGTGTCGCGGCTCATGTTTTTTAAAGGCTCCTTTTTTGCTTACTGCAGTCTTGTAATATCATATTAATTGGTCACCATCGCATTTGTAGAATTTATCATGGTACTCGAAATTTCACAGAGCTGACGATTTGCTAATAACTTTGCAATGATGACCAGTGTAGATCCCTGAAAGATTCGAACATGATTTCCAACAACGCATATGAAGATATGGAATTAAAAGGATAAAGGTTAGATCCTTTGGAAGCAGTGAAAATGTTCGAACTTGGAAAGGAGGGCGATGGACCATATTGCGCAAATTCAGATATGAAACCATCACAGTGACCCTCCTCATGAATACTGGCAACGAAACCCAGACGTGTGTGCTGCCATTTCAAGAATTTACGCCGTGGTAGTATTAAAGACTTGAAGTCTACCTTCATGGGAAAGAGCTTATCCAAAGGGGATACTCCGAACTTTTGCTTATACATAGGCTCGGATCCAGCATCTGCTCCGTACCCCAAAAATATCTGGTCTGAGGGTATTTGAAGGACACCCCAAAAAATACGTGAATTCGCTATAAAAACCAACAATTCGTAAAGCAAAACCGTATAAAAATAGTCAAATTTTGAAGTGATCCCAAAAAATATCTGAAAAAAAAAAAAAATGCCCATGCCCAAAAATATTCACATTTTCTGAAAACCCCCAAAACTATGGAAATTCAAAATTTTGATCCCCAAAAAAGTCCGCCGAGCCTACGTATATGGAAATTTTCAGAGTACCCCCTCCACCCCCGGGAGCTTATCATCTTGCTCTTCGTATGTAATGTCATTTTTCATGTTTCGTCTGTCTTGTTTTGTCAGTTTCTTTCCTGTTTCTATCTCAATTGGGTTCTGGATCATAAAACAGTTGAACCCCAGTGAGGGGCAAATGTCTTTGGAGCGCAACGACTTACAGACAAAATAGTTGTGGCAAAAAGACTTGGTTAGAAAAGGAAAAAAAAGGAAATGATTTACAGGATGAATTGCCTAGCAGAAGAAATGGGTTGGGGCGAAACGACTTGGGTTACTTTCGGACTTTCAACACCGTGAAGCAAAACAAGTTCTACAGGTGTTAAGTAAAAAATCTTGTCTATTGATTTTAACCGCGTCATAACGAAAAAGCTACATAATGGAGTTTGTTCATAACATAATGAAGTTTGTTCATAATATAATGAAGTTTTAACATAATATTATGAAGTTTGTACATAATATAATGAAGTTGATACATAACATTATGAAGTTTGTACATAATATAATGAGGTTTGTACATAAAATAATTAAGTTTGTACATAATATAATGAAGTTTGTACATAATATAATGAAGTTTGCACATCATATAATGAAGTTTGGACATCATATAATGAGGTTTGTACATAATATAATGAAGTTTGTACATAATATAATGAAGTTCGTACATAATATAATGAAGTTTGTACATAATATAATGAAGTTTGTACATAATATAATAAAGTTTGTACATAATATAATGAAGTTTGTACATAATATAATAAAGTTTGCACATCATACAATGAGGTTTGTACATAATATAATGAACTTCGTACATAATATAATGGAGTTTGCACATAATACAATGAGGTTTGTACATAATATAATGAAGTTTGTACATAATATAATAAAGTTTGCACATCATACAATGAGGTTTGTACATAATATAATGAAGTTCGTACATAATATAATGAAGTTTGCACATAATACAATGAGGTTTGTACATAATATAATGAAGTTCGTACATAATATAATGAAGTTTGAACATCATATAATGAGGTTTGATCATAATATAATGAAGTTTATACATAATATAATGACGTTTGCACATAAAATAATGCCGTTTATACATCATATAATGACGTTTGCACATCATATAATGAAGTCACATCATATAATGACGCATTCACATCATATAATGACGTTATCACATCAAATAATGAAGTTTGTACATCATATAATGACGTTTTCACATCATATGATGAAGTTTGTACATCATATAATGATGTTTTCGCATCATATAATGAAGTTTGTACATCATATAATGACGTTTGTACATTATATAATGAAGTTTGTACAACATATAATGATGTTTCCACATCATATAATGACGTTTGTACATCATATAATGACGTTGTTACATCATATAATGACGTTTGTACATCATATAATGAAGTTTATTGATCATGAGCTATGGCGTTCCATAGACATTGGCGGACAGGAGTCTTGGGCTTAATATTGGAATATGACCCAAGATAATTACAGACTGAATACTTACATGTAATATGAGAAAATAGCAGTCAACAAAGGCATTTGCAGCTGCAATGCGTTTGAGGCCACTATATAGAGATGGGTGTTAAAACTAGTATAGACCCACTCGTACACATTTTACTACCATGTTACACCAGATCATCATGACAGAAAAAGTGTAAAAAGCAGTGACCAGGAACTGAAGATATATATACATGCTATCAGGAACCACATAGTTTACAGTGACATTTAAATCGTTTGCATCTTTATTTCGTTTGCATATTTGTTAAATGGAGGGCCCAAATAAATTAAGTATCAACCCAATTGGATTATCGCCTTAAATGCAATAATTACAGTCACTGGTTCATCTACTCACTCGCTCACTCACTCATTCATCCACTCACTCACTCGCTTAGGTAAACCGCTAAAATGAAATAGTTACACTCACCCACTTACTGACTTTACTTACTTACTTACTTTCTTACTTAATTCATGTTACTCACTCACTCACTCACGCACTCACTCTTTCACTCACTCACTCACTCGCTCACTCGCTCACTCACTCACTCACTCAGTTATATACTAACACTCACTCACTCACTTACTTATATTCTTACACTCACTCACTCACTCACACACTCACTCACTCACTCACTCACTCACTCACTTACCTACCTACCTACCTACCTACCTACCTACAAATAGTGCTGACTTTGTCATGCAGAGGACACATGATGCAGAAAAAGGGAAAACAACAAACAATGCTTTCAGACCTTAACTTCCTACTCAAAAATAAATACTTTTAAGCGGTGTCGCGCATTGTTGCGCTGTCATGTTAATAAGCTATTTCATTAATGTTTACACCCTAGCATTATGTAATCTGCCAGACCTTATTATTTATTAACCGTCAAGTAAACACCGACATTTCAAGTTCACAAGTCTAGACAAATTAAAAGCTTCCTTTATTACAGCAGCGACCTTATTTAGTATTTACATGAGATCCTTCAATCCGTTCATGGAACCTGTTTTAATTAAAGTATTTATTTGTGAGTTGTTTTCTTATTTTGGCATTGATAAACTGCATGAGGTCAATGCTTTTCAGTTTGTCATTAATTTTGACGCGCGCATTAATGAAACTAAGAGATGTCGCATATCTAATTGGGACTGTACCGTGCAATTCACACGATAACTTGTGTTGGGCGAATGTTCAACTTGATATAAATATATGTATCGCAGTCGCTAATTCGCGGCTTCAAACTATTATCAGAACCACTATTAATATCTGCTTAGCGTATATTTTAAGCAGATTTTAACCCGCAACAAACGGAGGTCCCTCCAAATGATTCTCCGTTCTCTGCTTCTTGATTTTATACTTAGTAAATTAATTGAGGGATATGGTTTTAGTTTCGATTTTATTGCTAAAGGTATAATTTTTTTCTACCCAAATAATTAATAGATATGTAGCAGAACCACCACTGTGCAAAGATTCCATAAAAGTTTCGCACTGCCTGGAAGCGCTTCGCGCAGACTTGCAGAAATGATGTAACACCCCTAAAATTAAAGTTATCACTGCTCCCTCTTTCATTCACCCCCTCTTACTGGTTCATCCAAATGCAAAACTGTTTTGATAATGGAAATGGCGACACTTTTATGTCTAAAACGCACTTTGGGGAATTTTAGAAATCTGTGATTTTTTTGGTAAAAAAAAAAAACACATTATTTAACCAAATTTTTTTTTTCATTTAAAATGTTTCCTTTGCACTGTGAGTATGAAACTGAAATCCGTTTTCGAATGCGCACTCTGGCTTTCTCACAGCAGCGTTTTCTAAAAATGTGTTGTCAAATTTTTAATCACGTAATGCAAATTCCCATTAAGGTAATGTTCAGTTCTTTAGCAAACGTTTTGAAACGCTGTAAAATCTAAACTTATGCCGGTAGCTCAAATCGGTTTTCTGTACCAAACTCGCAGCTTAAAGGGCAACGTGTTAAGCGGGAAAAACAATTGGTAAAAAATCGTGTTTTTAACAAAAAATCACAAATTTCTGAAATTTTCCCAATAAGCATTTTAGACATAAAAGTACCAGCATTTCGATTATCAAAACAGTTTCACAGTTGAATGAACCAGTAAGAGGGTAGGAATGGCAGAATCGGGTAGAGTAGGCAACAGTTGGAACTTCAATTTCAGGGGTGTTCAAACGTTTCTTCAAGTCTGCGAGAAGCGCTTCCAGGCAACGCGAAAATTTTATGGAATCTTAGCACAGTGATGGTTCTGCTACATATCTATTAATTATTTGGGTAGAAAAAATTATACCTTTAGTAATGAAATCGAAACAAAAACCATATCCCTCAATTGTTTTTCTAAGTATATAATGTTTTAGTTCTCAATGGTTTTTATCATTTCACTCATGCTTCCAAACACCCCAGAAATACATGAATGTGCCTGATCTTCAGCTCCCATAAAATAAACATTAGTATTTCCCAGCTCCCTGGTCATGAAATAGCCTCCCAATATCCCTGCTTATGGTCCTTTAAACTAAAGTATAACTCGTAAAGAAATTTATTGTAACAATTTAATGTGACCACGAAGCTTCTAGCGTGGTACAATAAGGATGCGTTGGTAAACAAATTTTAATGATGATTATAATCATGACGAAGCAAGATGGTCTCTGTACAAACTTTAATGTGGTACAGCATATCTGTCTGAGCAGAGGGAAAGGCCAAGCCATCCCCTGAAGTAACAGAGGATCAGGGCCACCAGTTTATGTCCAGTACCTGACTCAATAATATTATTCACGCCCTAATTTAAAGATTTAAAAACCTGTTTGACTGTTTCATGTTTTATTTTAGGTATGACAATCCGATTATGATGTTATTTATCGTTTGTTTTAACGCACTAATACAATAAAATGCTTTACTAATATAAAATTCTGTTTCCGAAGTATATGATAAATATTTGACATTAAGTAGTTATCTGTGAATAGTTGTTTGAATAGATTTGATCTCTGATACAGCATATTTCTCTAAATATAAAGCATTTGCAGGCACCTCACATGAACAAAGTAAAACAAACGTTGTACAGTAGCCTATGTTCAAAGGTCATGCTGTGTGTGTTCTTTTGTTTCCGTTCAAGATAGAACCTGTATGCTGAAACGATAAACATTCTGAGAATCTCAACGCCTTTAGTTCCATCTGATTTATTGTTTTCGACATGGAGCACGAATATTGTACACGTTTGTGACAGTGTGTTATAAATAAAGTTGCATTTGCCTTATCCGAATTTTATAGTGACCCGCTTAAAGATTATATCATAGTCGGCCATGCTTAATTTCTAGGGCCTCTAGAAAAAAGTTTTGATGGCATTTTTTGTTAATGCTCGGCATCCATGCTAGAAATGTTCTTTTGGGTATGACAAAGTGTCCCAGGGCGGATGCCAGGTCTGAATCATCGAATTAAGGTCATGGTAAGGTCAAAGGTCAACTAGGTGCATTTCGGTTCTAAAACCTCTGTTTTATAATCTAATTTGTCATAAATGTTATTTTTATCAGTGTCTTACTATGCTTAATATGCCCAAAACCAGACATGTAGTTATAAGAAATAATAAACAGAACAATTTGAGGAATATACTTCCTATTATGGGATAGATACAAGTACAGCTTTTGCCAAAATCATTTCAGAGTAGCTTGCACAATGTTTGTAGTACATATTTGTAGTCAGGAATTTCATATCCATTTTTCTTTACAAATTTAAATGCTATTTATAAGTCACAATGATCTTTCCTAGTAATAACAACACCTAGGCGCACCGACGTATATAGAACGCTACAAAGGCTAGATTTAAAACAATTTGTATTGCCGACGTATATTAAACGTTTCAATTCATTGCAAATTAAAATGACCCGCGGGGCTAATTTGACCTAACTTGCACCCCCAGAACATTTTTTCATGGGTGTCAAATCGTCCATTGGGACCCCTGAAATGCAAAGAATTTTGTCGTACACGATAAAAAAAGGTACAAGTAGGCAAAGATCAGGAAAAGGCGCAATCAGAAAGAGATTCCCACTCCAAAAACCGAGGTGGGAAAAAACCAAACCAACAATCAGGTACTTATACCATGAAACATATCGTAAGCCGAATGAGCAGCTATTTTCCCAATAGGTGGCCACTCGGTTACCTTAACTTAACTAAAAATATGAAAACATACATAAGGCGCCAACAGCACAAAAAATTTTCAAACACCAAGACATAAAACGAAAAGAACCACCACAGAAGTATCGACTTGGAACGATCAGTAACACAAAGTTACTGGCGGGCTTAAACCGGTTTTACATGGCCATAACCTCACCCTCAGCAATTGCATTATGAAAAATGCATTATTTCCATGGCAACTGTTGATGTGATTCATGAGCATGAGGGTGTACCTACAAAATTGATAACAGTTCTGCTGTTACTAGTCCTAGACCTCTGAATCTGGTCTCGGGTCAACACTGAGGCATAGGCCTTTTCATCGCGTAAGTACTGCAAATTAACTAACTTGCATATTCATGAATTTTAATGAAAACATTAAAAGTTATTTAAAATGTTTATATATCCATGAATAAACTAATTTAATCCTAAACTATCATTATCACACTTTGTTACTGCACCAGTTATACAGTATAATGACAAAATTATTGATGTCTTGGGCATAATATGATAATAATCTCATTTGCATATTCATGAATATTGATTAAAATGTTGAACATCTGGGGAAAGCAAGGGAAAATCTATTGCCATTTAAGGATTTTAGGTAGGTTATATAATATCTTTCTTGCACTTTAGGACAATTCTCATGCTGCCAGTTTGGCCCGAGGACCGTCTAAATGCCATATATTGTTGTCCTCAACAATGCGCGCATTTGCATGATATGAAATTACATAGTTTCCACGCCCACTCCTATAACGTGATTCTAAAGTATGGGATGAACTTACAAACAAACCTATATCCCACCAAAAATATGCTCTAAGACACATTGATTGGTCTGATAGTAATGCATTGACATAGCAATTTGAAATGTAAAAATAATATTCAAATCATTGAACTTACTTATTCATGAATATTAATGAAGAAAATAGGAAAAGATATTGAGTACACATACAAAATCACTTGTTCAAGGGCTCTGAGTAAACTTAGGATACTAAAAGAGGTATCAAACGAATGCTATGACAATGTATATAATCACCCTGAAGTCTGATAAAAGAGTTATCTGATATTCAATCTCAATCTAATGAAAACCTTATGAGAGAAAAAAAAACAAAACAAAATAAACAGGTAAATCTACAAAATGACATGTATCTCGGCAGCCAAAAGCGCTAAGGTCCTAAAAGTGGTATTAAATGGTTGCTTAGGTAATATTAAAGCATTTAATCTAAAATATGTAAGTCATTAGATTTTTTTTTCATGACCATTAATAGATGCATTAGAAATCGGAGTTTAGATGCGGAAGAGTTAAGAAGGAAACCATGTAAAACACATGCATCTTGATAACTGATAGACCTACAGGGTTGTTTTTGGAATCAAATTATTAATAAGACTGTAATTGGAATCAAATGATTGCAAGGACAATGTTCTCTAATCATGTAATCAGATATAATAGACCATAAGATATTTTTTGTATGGATATGAATGAGGACTTTATAAATTAGAAAACAATCACCAAAAATGAAGTGGGAATACCAACAAAATTACTTATATCTCGGCTACAAATGCCATGAGAGCCCTGAAAATGGTATCAGTTTAATGCTATAACAATGTAGCATTGCCATATAGTCTTATAGATAAACCATATTATATTGAATGTTGTAAATACTATGTAAAATATGAACAAAATAATGAAAATTACAGAAAATTGATGATTGTGCTCCAAGAAAATTACTTCTATCATCTTGGTTGCCAACAAGTATGCTTGACATATCTGAACCTATATCGATAAAGTATTGTCCTATCAATTATATGATGCCACATTAACCTTTCTAGGGCTATTGGTAGTCGAGACCCGAGATATATGCGATCTTAATGGTATAGCCCTTCATTATTCGGTGATTTTTTTTCTCTAATTTAAGCATATTTGTAATATCAATACCACAAAAATATCAAAATATTAATATAATATCTGATTACAAAATTATAGAACATTGTCCTAGCAATCAGCTGATACCAATTTCAGCTCTCTATGTATATCAGTAGCCAAACTACATTTGCTTTTACATGTATACCACATTAATTCGTCTTGATTTTACCCCAATTTCAGAAGATATTATTAATGTTCATGAAAATAAAAATCCAATGGCTTATATATTTAATATATTTTAGAATAGTCAAGATGGTATAATATAACCCTAGCAATCATCTGATGCCATTTTCAGCACTTAAGTGCTTTTGGTTGCCGAGATACACGGCAATTTGTAGGTTAACCCGTTTAATGTTTTCTTTTTTTCTCTCCTATTCCTCAAGTTTTCATTAATATTCATGAGATTGAAGATCATATTGTTCTTATACCAGACGCATGGGTGATATTTCTTTTCCATAGCATCCATTCTATATCACTTTCAACATTCTAGGTTTATATACAGCCTTGTGGTAAGTGATTTTTGCACGTATATCCCCTTTTTAGCTCACCTGAGCCGAAGGCTCACAAGGTGAGCTTATAGGATGGCCATGATCCGGCGTCCGTCCGTCCGTCGTCCGTCGTCCGTCCGTCGTCCACAATTTCAAAGATCTTCTTCTCTGAAACCGCTTGGCCGATCTAGTTGAAATTTTATGTGGAGCCTCCTTGGGTAGTGGCATTTCAAGTTTGATCGCAAAATCCAGGTCACATGACCAAGATGGCCGCCACGCCCATATATGTTAAAAACCGCTCAAAAATCTTCTTCTCCAGAACCGGTGGGCCGATTTCCACGAAACTTGGTATGTAGCATTGGGGACTTAAGCCCATCATAGTTTGATAAAATGATGACCCTTGGATGACCTTGACCTATTTTACGGCAAGGTCAAATTTGGAAACATAGGCTTTTACATGGGAAAAAGTGAAAACTATGGATTTTTTGAAAACTATTGCAGCCTGAGGCCTGAAAAGTGGTAGATGCAAACAACTAATGGAGTAGATGAAGGTATGTGATTAATTTAGGTCAAGGTCATCTCTTGACCTTGGCCAGTCTGTCGTCCATACACACTTTTCAAAGGTCTTCCTCTCTGAAACTGCTTGGCCAATCAAAGTGAAATTTTATGTGGAGCATCCATGGGTAGGGGAGACGAAAGTTTGATCGCGAAATCCAGGTCACATGACCAAGATGGCCGCCACGCCCTTATATGGTAAAACCACTCAAAAATCTTCTTCTCCAGAACCGGCAAGCCGATTTTCATGAAACTTGGTATGTAGCATTTGGGACTCCAGCCCATCATTGTTTGATAAAATGATGACCCTAGGATGACCTTGACCTATTTTACGGCAAGGTCAATTTTGGAAACATAGGCTTTTACATGGGAAAAAGTGAAAACTATGGATTTTTTGAACACTATTGCAGCCTGATGCCTGAAAAGTGGTGGATGCAAACAACTAATGGAGAAGATGAAGGTATGTGATTAATTTAGGTCAAGGTCATCTCTTGACCTTGGCCAGTCTGTCGTCCATACACACTTTTCACAGATCTTCTTCTCTGAAACTGCACGGCCAATCAAAGTGAAATTTTATGTGGAGCATCCATGGGTAGGGGAGACGAAAGTTTGATCGTGAAATCCAGGTCACATGACCAAGATGGCTGCCACGCCCATATATGGTAAAAAACACTCAAAAATCTTCTTCTCCAGAACCGGCAGGCCAATTTTCGCGAAACTTGGTATGTAGCATTTGGGACTCCAGCCCATCATAGTTTGATCAAATGATGACCATAGGATGACCTTGACCTATTTTACGGCAAGGTCAATTTTGGAAACATAGGCTTTTACATGGGAAAAGGCGAAAACAATGGATATTTTGGAAACTGTTGCAGTCTGAGACCTGAAAGTTGCTAGATGCAGACAACCGATGGAGTCAATGAAGGTAAGTAATTAATGAAGGCCAAGGTCATTTCTTGACCTTGACCCAAGGTCATTTGAATATCAAAATTAAAATTGTAGTTTTCTCAGAAATCACTGGGTTTGGAAACTATTGCAGCCTGAGACCTGAATCTTTGCAGATGCAGACAACTTATGAATTCAATAAAGGTGTGTGAGTATTCAAGGTCAAGGTCATTTCATGATGACTTAATACTCCAGGATCAGGCATCAGGTGAGCGTTCTCAGGACCATTGGTCCTCTGGTTTATGATTTTCTCAAATTTCTTTTGTTTTGTATCATTAATATTCATGAATTAGCAAGCTCAATGATTTGAATATTAGGTATGCATGTTTAAAAGTATTACTGTCAGGCCAATCATAGTAGTTTAGAGCATACTATTGGTTTGATATGAGTATTTTTGTAAGTACAGCCTATTCGTTTGAACCATAGGTGGGCGTGGACACTATGTTATTTTACACCATGCAATGTGTTCATTGTTAAGGACAATATGGACAGTTATTAGAATGTTCATGACACAAGCAGGAATTATAAAATAATACCAGAAGTGCATTGAAAAAGTCATAGCAACTTTACAGGGTCAGGTGTATAATCAAGTTTCGTTGTAACATTTATTTTGTATTGTCACAATGCGATTTAACCTGGGGTGCTTTATTAGCACAAATACGGCACGTTTACTACTTTAAACAAAGGTAAATTACATCTTTGGCCCTTTGCATAACACTATGTCTATTTACAACTGTTTCACTCATAATTAAATTAGCAAATTAAGATAAAGAAAAGAAACGGTTGTATTTGTAAGCATTTTCAGCATATTTGTACCATTTTGACCTCTGACCTTCCTGTGTATCGAACCCATGTGTCAAATTAATTCTTGTGGCAAGCCTCTGGGTCATTCCATATAAATTGGCAGCTGTTGTTTTATTTATTTTGAACATTTTTGTGACAAAAAAGACCATATTATGAAATTAAGTATTAGTTTTCTTACAAAATGCACTTAGTTGACCTTTGACCTTACTGTGACCTTAAAACGCAAATTCACGCTTGGCATCCGGCCCTATGTTGTTTGTAGTATCCCAAGGAATAATTCTAGCCTGGATGCCGAGCATTAACAAAAAATGCCATCATGAGTTATCGTAGAAATTAAGCATGGCCGACTATCATGTGGGTCCTGGGACTTACTGGCTTCATTTTTATTGAGTCCTGTTTGATGGTTTTGAGTACTGAACATTTGCTTGTCTGCTAATTAAAATTTACATTTCCTCCCTGGACTTACGATGAATCTACAGTCCGTTCCAGTCTAGTTCGGTAAAACGTGATGCCACGATGTTTTCAATGTTGTACGAGAAATGCGGCTTATTCATTTTACTTTTTCTTTGTCAGACATATTTATGGCAATCTTCCTAAATGTTTAACCTCTTATATATAATACACCGATAATCACTGTCCCATTTGTTGCAATAAAACTGACAACTATGGTCAAATTTATAGGCTTTAAATAATTTAGTTGCATTTCGTACGACAGTTTTATGAAGCAATCTGTTGACAAATGCAATTCATCACACATTAAGGTGCAAATTAAACAATAAATTGAAGCCTCTGCAAGTATTGTAGTATTACATAATCGGGTAGAAAATGTTGAATTGTAGATCAATGGGAATATGACCATCTTCAATGTGTCCATTTTCACAATCTATATTATCCCACCGCTTTACATGTAAATATAATTTATGCATGTCATTTCGAGATCAGAATCCGCATCCTGGATCTGCACATTTAAGCTTTTTTCTGATGTGATTGCATTCTTATGTCCACATACTTATTCTTGCAATAAGAAACTGGCTTAAACTTTTTAATATATATATAGGGAGAAATAGGACAAACATCAAACAAAAATCTTCCCGGTGGCACTGGATCCTAAGAAAGGATTCGAAAAATGATTAAAATAAGTATGATTTGCATTCATGGAAAGTACTCTGTTTGACTCTCTTTTGTGCTTATTACCTTGATTTTTCTCGGGTTGCCCCCAACCCTGGTTCCCCAATGTTTTACTTACATAGCTAATACACAATAACCGAGTAAAATTAACACACCGCTACAAACTGACTTTTTGTAAAGTGACGCGCAATTTACCGCCATTTTTAATCAGATTCTGGGCCCTTTCAAAGGGCGTTCATGAATTAATTTTAAGTCGTTTACCCACTGCCGAACATACAGAGGTGTCAACTTTGTCACATTTTATGTGATTTTTTGTGTATTTTAGCATTGTTTTTGTTTTATTTTATTTATTTACCTATTTTTATTTTTTTCTTTCATTTTTTCCAGTATTTACCTGTCAATACATATTGACTCTGAAGAAGGCGAAAGCTGAAAGCGCGCTTAGTTTGATTTATTCTTGCACTGTTAATGGTTTAATCCATATATATATATATATATATATATATATATATATATATATATATATATATATATATATATATATATATATATATATATATATATATATATATATATATATATATATTGAACACTGTAATATAACTACATGCGTTTTTAATATTTACATGCTTTCTTAAATAATTGTTGTGCTAACAGTATTCGGTATTCAATGGTTTAAAGGTTTAGCTTAACCTTATGTTTAAATAGTGCAATTGATAGGACTTATCACACGTGATATCTAAATTAAGAAAAAAACACATTCAATGCATTTTGGTTGATCAAAAAATGTTACCTTTCTCAATTGTATGAATTAACTTGAAGTGCAATTTATGCAAAAATGTATGTCTGTGGCCTGAAAGTTTTTTGTAAACTTTTTTAGAACAGTTTAAACAGACAGTGGCACCATTTAAAGCGCAGCTTTTTATAACCAATTCACGGTATTATTGCTCAGTTTATCCTTTGTAAATTGTTTATTTTTGCTGTTTGTTCAGTTTATGTCAGTAACTAGGACGGATTTTCATGGGACAAAAGAGACTTGAGACTTGTCCATTCTTAAAGTGTTAACTCGCTTTTTCCTTGACCACCATTAACTACCATTAACATTAAGTTTCAAAACATGCAAATGTCTATATCTCGTACTTTTATTTGATGCAATGGCCCGTTTTAAACTGAAATGTCTATGCTGATGTATGGTCTCTATGAATATTTATGAGGCTTCTAGTTTGGTTTAGGCCAGGAATTTAATGAGCCACACCACAGTTAGTACCGATGCTACTGGTACATTTTCCTGTCCTTGACATTAGGGTCATTTAGTATTAGGCGTTCACATAAAACACGGAAACTCTATATAGAAGAGATTGGTCGGCAGCTTTATATAATATAGCCTTCATTACACCAAAATAATATATCGAATTTAAGAAGTCGATGCCTTAATTTAACCTCAATGGAAAAGTCAAAGGCACTATTTCTTAAGCTGATGCTCATAGTAAAGTAGATGCAACTGATAGTGGCGTTATATCAATGGGGATGGTGCATACCAAAGCGATTCACCTTGAATTCGAAAGGAATGAGGAAAAAGCAAAACGAAAAAAATATGGGCGAACAAATTCATCGTGTCTGATGACCTTGCAAGAATTTAAAACGGTCAGTGTGAGAATGTCGAAAAATTGAAAGGACAGAATTTTACATACGTTTAAGCATAGGGGGAGAAGAATTAAAGTATCGAACTCTCTGCATGGACGTTCATCTGATCCGAGATATGCGTTCGCATATGCATCATAAGGTATTCTCGCGGAATGGTTTTTTATCAGAGTGACTAGGAACATAAAATAGATTTGCTCTGATAAATTGTGAAATAACCACTTTGATGGAGTACTTATGTCGATCTAATTCAAAGCATATCATAATCTAATAATGCTTCTCGCCGTATTTCGGAGTCTATTTCAAGAACTTCTACTATTAATACCAATATTAAGAATTTGTGGTAAATATTTTGAAAGCATAAACTGAAAAACTTGCGGTTTTAATTATCAAAATTTATATTTGCTATCATTTGTTTGGCATCTCTGACGGAACTTTTGATTTCCGTTAAATTATTCATAGTATCAGCTGATATCGGTCCACATTTTGATTATTTTAGCGTTAGAAAGATCGACCCTCATTATTTCAAACAAGGACAGGCCATTCAAGGGTCATCCTATAATATCTGACTAATCGACTCGAGTCAGAACTTGTTTTTGGACACTCGTTATACAGTGTTCTTAAAACTATATATGTCGTAGTTAAATCTCTATTGATGGCTCCGATGGGTAGTTTTTTTTTCACAGTTTCTACGTCTATTTATACGATCCTTTTTTATGTTTATTTGTAAGTTTTAATTGTGCGGTATTTTAATTCTTCTGATAAGCATGGTTAGCTACTGATAATTTTACAGCAGTAGAATAACTTAGGGAGTTTGCATTTTGCAAATCAGGATGAACATTAGTCACCTTCACGGTAGACATGTGCTGGTGATTGCATTGTAATTCAGGGCGCTAAACGAGGAACGAGGAAGCGAATGGTACAAATTAAACGCTCTATTATTTGTAATGTACCAAGGCTATGGAAATATACTGCATAAAGTGCACACTTATAATGCATATAAATATACTGTGCAAAATATGTTTCTCAATTTTCGATGGTTTATGTTTTATTTCAGATGTGCCTCCACACACTTAAAAAACATAACCTTACTTCAGCACCACACAACTATTGGGTTTACCTTAATTTGATACATGCAAGCAATTGTCAGAAAAACTTCCCTAATGTCTACAAAACATATGAAGTCACTGTTCAAAGTTAAAGTTGCTTAATTTTTTGCATAGTATGTTTAAGGTACAGGTTTTTGCAAAAGTGATGAACAGTGTTATTTAGAATTATAAATCTGATAAAAATGATGCACCTGTTATTCGTGCATAAATAGTTTGTACCCAAAATTTTAGGTTGCATTAAGCATAGTGTAGTATTTTCTTGATAGTCTATGGCAAAAAAGCTGTTTTCTGACAAAATAATTTTTTGAAAAAATCTGACCCCTCCCCCCTTTGACACATATTTATGCTGCAGGTATGTAACATAAAGAGATTTCCACCATGTTGTTGCATTGATCAAACCTTTAATTTTACGAAGAATGCAACAGATATTCTATAAGATTAACACATAAGCTGCCAGAAACAATCAAACTTTGGGCGGAAAACCTATATAGTCTTCCCAGATCCTTTGTCGAGAAAATAATTTCCTGATAATGAATCAGCTGGATATTATATAAAATACACATAAAAATCAGTTTGAAAATGCTATGTATGAAAATACCTATTGTTCTTTTTCAGACAATGTCTAGCCTTGCGATTATCATTATTTTAATGTCTGTAGTTTTATAGTAATTATATTTTATAACAGTATGTATACCTTGATTTTGAACTTATAATGAAAAACACTAAAGACAATTCCGCGCGAAAAGTAAATTTGACTTGAATGTCGTATAATATGCAAGCACTATAGATCCCGGATGATCGTAGTAGACCTACGTAACAAATTTACAGTTAAACATATTTAATTTAAAGAAATGAATGTAGTTGATTAATACAAACAGGCGTGTCATTCACATTTATAACGGTAAATATGTGACGAAAGTCTACTACGACCGTCCGGGAACTATACAACAGTAGGTGTTTGTCCAGTCCAGTAAATTAGGTAGACTTGTATATCATTTATATTTCTACGGTAAATATGTAAGTTTGGTCTTTTAACTGAATGGTAGTAGGTATTACCAACATTTGTGTCACAAGAAGTATAGGTCTAAAATGTATTCATGTCGTGCCGCAGATATAGCATAATATTTGTTTAAGTAATAATTGCTGCAATATGATAAGCATTTTATGGGCTGCAAAGTACACTCGTCTAATCCTTTTAAGTCCAAAATTGAGCTATTAATTCTTCATCCTAGAATCACGTTACATATTTAACTTTACCAATCTATTCCTATTGGTTGAATGCATTCCATTCACATTTATAGCGAAAATCTGTGAACAACGCAGTTTGTCTTAACCGCTGTAGAAGCTGATGCTGAAGTTTGGTCCGTAAAAGCTTTTAGCCACCTGTTATTGTTTATATAACTGACCGTTCCATTGTACTATATTTGTTGTTGAACTGTTGTTTTCTTGCGTTGGTGTCGGTTTTTGTAAATTTTGCGCATTTATGTGTGTATTCATTTATTCAGTTAAAGGTTCAACTAGGGTATACAAGGTCCAGTGGGGTTATCTCAGGTTTTGCTTGGACACCAACCTGTCAATTTCTCTCTAAGATCTCCGATATACATCACTGGTAATGCTCAAATCTGATTGGAAATCGCTATGTACAGTTAGAAGAGTTACAGGAGGAATTTTTGACGTATCTTTTTAGCGGAATAAATAGCACATGTATTACAATAGGGCTATAATTACCTGGACCAATAGTTAAGTTAAGCTACACACACTAAAATCTCAACAGGTAATAAAGCCCTCGCCGGGTGGCAACAAGGTTATCTCCTTTAAGTTCAGATAACAAAGTGGTCCCCTTCAGGTACGAAGCTGCTAACTCGGCTGATCTAAGTTCTGTTTCTATTAGTACGCTAATTTTACTTCAATGGTTGTTACCCATCAGTTTCTGATCATGTTTTACATTTTACTTTCTATCGAACTTATGTTCCTACGGTATCTTACCTATTTGCTAGTTTCGTTATTTCTGAATTAGGTTTCAAAGGCACAATATTTGTGATTACTTCAGATCCTCAATAACTGAAAGGTAGAACGGTTCAAACCAAAGAAAATATAACATGAGTACAATGATATGTACATGTAAACACCTAAGCAAAGATTAGTCAAACGCATGTCGGAAACAACTTATGAAGAATGTAGATATTATATCGTCTTTTTTCCAAGTTGTCGTGATAAAATTAGTTATGCGCACTATACTCGTAATGTTAAAAAAAGTTCGACAGACAATAATGAAGATATTATTTATGTACAATAAAATAAATGAAATGTTTCCGTTTATAGAAAGAAATGCATACCATGGGACCATGTCGCCATGCAAAGTATTTAATTTTTCTACCTTTAGTTGTCACAATAAAACCACAAACACTAATAAATGTCTATAAAACAAAACTAAAAATTTATGAAAAATCATCAAGATTCTAAAGTTAATTTGCTAATTCATTCCTAAAGCATTTGGGTACAACCACCTAGTACAACTTGTTCATCATACTCTGGTTCAGTTTCATCAAAAGCCACGAAAGAAGTGGATAGCAATCTCTCTCTCTCTCTCTCTCTCTCTCTCTCTCTCTCTCTCCAGTGGTAGAGCTTGAAGGATGTCAAAGGGGAAGCACCCTGCCCTCATTTTGAAAATGGCAAATACACTCTGCCCAATTGGACTTCAGAGGGTGGCACCCTTTCTTTTTCAGAACCTTTAAATATTGAAAAATACATAATAATTGACATTTATTATTAAGATGATTTTAAAGCCCTTTAAGCCTTTAAATGAAAGGAGATAGCTAAAAATAGCCAAAATAGCTCTTCATTATGTGTAAATGGGGCTAACTGAGACCTAATAGCAGAATTTCCGGCACAAAATGCTCTTGTACTGCCACCATGCTTCCTGCCCTCTAAAACTTAGCTCTCTCTCTCTCTCTCTCTCTCTCTCTCTCTCTCTCTCTCTCTCTCTCTCTGTAATGTTGTTTCGTTCTAGATGCCTCCAAAATTGGAAGAGTTAAAGTGAAATCATTCAACTGTTAAAACTGTTAAAATGGAAAATTCCACTCACTCACTCCATCTGGATTTTGTGTCTTGTGTGGTCATTTCTTTTATAGATAATGGCTGGGTTGAGATATTTAAAATGAAAAATTATCATTTTCTGGTATCCTCTGTCTGTCTGTCTATCTGTCTGTCTGTCTGTCTGTCTGTCTGTCTGTCTCTCTCTCTCTCTCTCTCTCTCTCTCTCTCTCTCTTTGTTTCTTTAGATGCCTCCAAAATTATCCAACTGTAGAGATGGAAATTCCATTTACTCACCCCACCATCCCATCTAGGTATTGGTTTCAAATTATACTCCTCAAAATAATCTAAGGGCCAGGAATTCAATTATGTCAATGTCAAATAATTCATCTTTATGATGTATAATGAATTTTCAATGGGTATCCTAACCAATTAACCCCAAAAAGCTTTAAATTAATCCTCTATTAACTTGTTAGTGAACAATTCAATACACTACCCTCCACAATTGGCTATTTTACACATTGTGTGTGGGGTAGTAAAATTTAGAAATTGTCTTCTTTTCACAGTATATCATGGTTGTAGATGTCAGCTTGATATTGAATAAGTTCATCTTGGGCCTGTTTAACTTCCATGCAATGTGAGCACAAGCTCTAGACCAACTTCCGGTTGTTCGCAAGAGGTATCATGCCCGATCGTCTACCAGCTCACGTTCCAAACTTTCCTGTGGCCCACATTGAACAATGCAGTCAGCGACCCTTTCTAAATACTGTACAGCTCCAAAGAACCATCATTACATACCCACCCCATACAAGCAGATTTGGTCTGCCAAACAAATCGTGTTCCATGTTGCCAAATCTAAAGGGTCACAGACGAGACTTAAATTAATATGTTCACTCTCATTAATATGTTCACTGCTCTTAAAGGATCTCAGTTTTAACTTTTATTTGCTATTACTGCAGCTGGTGTTGTGCCGTGTGGCGGCCCTAAAACGTCTCCCCGTACATCGTCCATAGTGCAGGTTATATTTTCTTTTTGGTCCTTCGAGATCAGCGATGATATTCTGAGAAATCAGAAACTCACTATCGGTTAAGTTCATTTTTTAACCAACGTTATATATATTTGGTCCCATTTAGATAATACTTGTCTTTGTATCGACTACCCTGTTGAAAGTTGCAAAATTTCAGTTATTCTCTTTGGCTCCATGTTGCCAAATCTAAAGGGTCACTGACGAGACTTTAGTAGTTGAAACCGCCGTATGGCCCATCCCCTCTCTCATTAATATGTTCACTGCTCTTAAAGGATCTCAGATTTATTTTTTATTTCCAACAATACAAAGTCAATTGAAACTGTCAATTGTCTGAACCCACTCACGTTGCTTTCCGTCACTGACGTCTAAGCTGATTTTTGACACCTCCAACTGAAAATGCGGTCTCAAATGAGCCCGTAGAATGTTCTGGTGTCAATTTGCGAAGTTCAGTCAAAGTCATCTGGATTGTTGGGTCACTGTGAGAGTACAAAATGCCTTCTTTCATATATTTTGAGATTTTAAAGACAGTCTTTTATCGTCTGGTCACAAACTTGATTTACGAAAAGCATCATGGACTCGAGTTTTAGCGTTTTTGCGGTGTCAGACATGGGTCGGATGGCTAAGTTGAAATAAAATGGTCATTTAGTCGAATTATGAACTGACAAGTAGGCTCTGTAGGCCTCAAACCGATTTAGCTGTTGTAGAACCGTTTTCAGAGAATCATACCTGCCCGTAATCTTCGATCTGGAACGCGAGAAAAGCTGGAAATTGAAATGGTCAGAGGGTGTTGTTGGAATCGTCTTGCGGGCATCCGGAAGTTAAGTTTAAACTTCCGGTCACACTGCATGGAGGTTAAACAGCTTCATGCCCATATATGCCCGTTACTGGGTGGGTTGAAGTTTACGATCATATTCTTGTAAAAACAAGCTTTTTGTAGAATTTACTACCCCACCCACCATGTGTAAAGTATCAAATTTTTGTGGGTAGCGTTGAGCCAACTTGAAGTTCAATGTCGATTGATTTTAAGCTTTTTGGGGTTCATCGGTTAGGGTACCCATTGATATATAATATCATAAAATAAAATAAATCATTTGACATGCAGAAAGTCAGCAAAATTAAATTTATGGTCCTTACATTATTTTGAGGAGTATACATTTCACGGTGTCTTGTATGGTTTTACCTTTAGTACATGATGTCTAGGTTAAGATAATATTTAAATTTCAATCAAATGGTATCAATATCTGGAATTTCTTCTCTTGCTTTAAATTTATCATCCAAGACTAAACATGTTTTCAAGACCGATGTAAAACTAGCACTGGGTGTGTCGCATTAGAAAATGTGTGAACTTGAAGCAAAATGAATGTGACGTTTAAACCAAAACTATGCGAACAATCTAACAGGTATTAATTGTGCATCTTAATATGCATATTATAAAAAAGCACATTTCCGCATCTAGTATTTCAAACGTTGAAGTGAAAATGAAAAACGTGCTAAGAATAAATCAATCTAGGTGCAACTGCCACTTTCAACCCACAAACAATAATCAGTCGCGAAAAATAAAACATCGTTATGGATTTTGTTTCACTACTTCTGAATATGCATTATATAAATTGAAACTCATTTCTGCTTCTCATTACGAAAACTAGCCCATGCAATATACAGAGATTATTGAAAATTTTCAGCTGAAAATGTTTGTTATTTTTCTTATTTTTGCTCAAAACATAGATTGCGGTACACGTTAGAACCGCATCGGCGAGGCGGTTCTAACGAGTACTCACAATCTATGTTTTGGAGCAAAAATAAGAAAAATAGATATACCCCTGCATACCCCAGTTTTGCTATATAAAAGTGGGGTATGAGGGGGTATTCATTGCACGGATATGTTTTCCTGATGTAGTGTTTAAAATAGGTCCTCACGCAAAACAAAAAAAAATAAACCATTCTATGTGCAACTGTAACGTTCAAACCACATCATTAATTACAACAAGAATTGATCAGAAACAAAATATTGTTGAATAAAAGAAAATGTTGATCGCTTTCTGCATGATGTACAGAACAGTTTGACATAACAATAAACCTAAATTCTTCGATTTATCACTCGACTTACGTAATTAAGATTCATATAAATTTAATATAATTATTGTCTACTTAAGCAAATACCATTCATGTAAGCAAATACTTGAACCGGCACACGCCTTAATCCCGCGCTAAAACCCTTAATGTGATAACAAATAGGAACTGAACTCGAAGAGAACAATCGCTGATTTGATTTAAAGCATCTCTATGAAAAGGTACAAGTAGGCAAGGATCAGGAAAAGACGCAATCAGAAAGAGATTCCCACTCCAAAAACCGAGGTGGGAAAAAAACCAAACCAACAATCAGGCACCCACACCATGAAACACATCGTAAGCCGAATGAGCAGCTATTTTCCCAATAGGTGGCCACTCAGTTACCTTAACTTAATTAAAAATATGAAAACATACATAAGGCGCCAACAGCACAAAAAAAATTAAACACCAAGACATAAAACAAAAATAACCACCACAGAAGTATCGCCTTGGAACGATCAGTAACACAAAGTTACTGGCGGGCTTAAACCGGTTTTACAGGATCCTAACCTCACCCTCAGCTTCTGCAGTGGTTCATAACATTTAGTAAGTTCTTCGGTCCTCGTGGTGAATCTCTAACTAGTCAATGAATCATCAAGAACAAACAAATAAATCATGATAAACATCCTGATGAATCAAAAACAAGGACTCACAGATTGAGTAAGCTGCCCGACGATGGAGATCCCTGGGCGCCGAATAACCTACTAACTCCGGAGCAAAAGAACAACACCAGTTGGACCCCGGTGGGCCAAGCAACAGACAAGAAGCTCCGGCCCCAACCAACTAAAATGAATAGCTTTAAGTCGGGGCCATCATAGAGTCTGACGCCCGACCCACCGGCGTGCAATTAAAGAAGGCAGCATAGTTATCAACCATGATTGGGTTAAAAACTAAGCATGCAGACTGTCGCATAACATTCAAGTTATAACCTAAACGTCTGTAACGTGTTTTGATTTTTCTGAACTGAAAAGAAAAATCATTAATTCCTATAAGTTTCTTAAATTTATAAACTTAGTCACCATAAAATTCAGGTTCCGAAAGGCCCTCACTTAAAAGCGTCTTTAATCCAACATCATATTTGGAAATCAATTCATAGTGTCATAGTTCCAATGCAATAATTCAATTGTGATTTTTCGTGACTGTTTCGGTAATTATTCTATATAATTGTTTACTACATGTATGAATTTGTCCCTGAAATAATGAGTGACCTATTTTTGTTCAAACATTGCTCACGACAGATGGCCAGTGGTTCTCTTTGTATCAGTACTTTTTTGGCAATTTTTGTAACATCCCACTTAGGATTTTTGGTGTCAACCGCCGGGGAAATGAGAGCTGTGTTCAATATCTGCTATATTTTGCTAAGTTGGCATTTTTCAACTGGCGAGAGTTTGATTTGCAAACCTTTTTGCATACTATACATAAAATGATACCAGCTTCTGGATAATTTAGATGCGATCAAAATCAACACACATACATTAACCGCTGTAAAGATTCGTTTGTATGTAACTGAATACTCGTATGCGACAAAAACCTATATAGTTACTATATCATCCAATCATTGCTGTGACTGATCATCAAGTAGTAATTTGCATCTTACATTATAATACGGTTTGTTTGTAGAGGGTTACGTTTGATAGACTACAGTGTACAGTAGTCTTGTGCTTTATATTGAAATATGAACAAAGAAAATTACAGACTGAATACTATTTAGACAGAAAATAACAGACTTGGCCAACTAAGGCATTAATTTTGCAGTTGGAAGCCACTATATGAAGCTAAGTGTTTAAACTACACTGAAACAAAGTTATAAGAGGCCACCTCATATTTTGTCTTCTAGTTCAGAAAGTAAAATACGATCAATTAAAATTCATGATCATATGAATAAACCAATGTCTAACAGTGGCTCTGTGAGTTTCTGCATTCCAAAATGCGTGATACTTCGCACACAGACGAAGCATGTGTAAAGGTACCCTATTTCAAAAAGTCACACTTTATTAACATCAAATTAAATGTCATATTATGACGTTGTGTTTTTACATTTTAATTTATTTGAAAGTGCTACTGACTGCCATGATGCAAGATAAAATTAAGTCAAAAGTGTTGCTGCAATAAGAATCTTCGTTTCTGTTTTGCACATGCAAGAAGACAACAACCTGAATAACAGGAATTCAGCTTTTGTATGCAATTTGCATACCAACTTTGTTCTTCTCCAGTTGCGTTATTATCAGCAGCACGGCATTGAAATTTTCAGCGATTATTTAGGTCAAATACTAGACTCTGATATACTTTGAAAATTAAAAAAATCGTCCACAAATTTTGTTATTTTGTTCGTTAAAAATTGGCATTGAAACCGGAAGTGTGCGGCAGCCTTGACATGTTGGTCCTCGAAAATGGTCAAAAACAGTTCAGTCGAATTATATCTCTCATTTCCAGGCCTCATCAAGTGAATTTAACAGGGGTCAACATGTTTAAGAGGCACATTTATGAATTTTTTAAAAAATCTCAAAATTGGCGATTTTTAAAAATGCATAAAAATTCTACCAGTAGAGAAAATTCGAATGTTTGATGTTTTTCCAAGCCGTAACGACCCCTTTGATGACACCCGTTCCTAATTTCAATAAATGGTATGCTGTATCCAATTTTTTATTTAAAAACATTGATTTTTGCATTTTTACTTCAAAAACGCCTCTAGTAAAAGAAAATTATTTCTTAACACTTTGGAACTTTACTTACTTGAAAGACACGTCTTTTGGCAAAAAAATGTGCAATTTTGAACTTGGCTTAGAAACAAAAAATGAGTTTGAAAAGTGGCCTCTTTATAACTTTGTTTCAGTGTAGTATCTACTCGTACATATTTTACTACAAAGTTACATCAGATCATCATGACAGAAAAAGTGTAAAAAGCAGTGACCAGGAACTGAAAGAAATATATAAACATGCTATCAGGAACCGCATAGTTTACCATGGAATTTTAATCATTTGCATCTTTGTATCGTTTGCATATTTCTAAATCGGAGGGCCCAAGTAAATAAGGTTTCAACCCAATTGGGTAATCCCCTTAAATGCAATAGTTACACTCACTCATTCATCCACTCACTCGCTCGAGGTAAACCCCTTAAATTAAAATAGTTACACCCACCCACTCACTCACTTTACTTACTTACTTACTTACTTACTTACTTACTTACTTACTTACTTATGTTACTTTACCAACTCACTCACTGACTCACTCACTAACTCGCTAACTCACCCACTCACCCATTCATTCACTCACTCACTCACTCACCTACCTACCTACCTACATTGTACCTACCTATCTACCTACCTACCTACCGACCTACCTACAAATTATGCTGACTTTGTCATGCAGAAGACACATGATGCAAAAAAGGGAAAACAACAAACCATGCTTTCAGACCTTCACTTCCTACTCAAAAAATAAATACTTTTAAGCGGTGTCGCGCATTGTTGCGCTGTCATGTTAATAAGTTATTTCATTAATGCTTACGAGTATATCTTAGCATTTATATGTAATCTGCCAGACCTTAATATTTATTAACCGTCAAGTAAACACCGACATTTCAAGTTCACAAGTCTAGACAAATTAAAAGCTTCCTTTATTACAACAACGACCTTATTTAGTCTTTTCATGTTCTTTTCCTTCCGTTCATGGAACCTGTATTAATTAAGGTGTTCATTTGTGAGTTGTTTACTTATTTTGGCATTGATAAACTGCATGAGGGCAATGCTTTTCAGTTTGTCATTAATTTTGACGCGCGCATTTATGAAATTAAGAAATGTCTTATTGGGGCTGCATCACGAAAACATGTCCGTGTAATGCATACCCCTTGAACCCTACTTTTATATAGCAAAACTGGGTATGCAGGGGTATACCTATTTTTCTTATTTTTGCTCCAAAATATAGATTGTGGGAACTCGTTAGAACCGCCTCGGCGGTATTTGAGCAAATATAAGAAAAATATTTTAATTTTTTAGCGCTCAAAAATCTTTGTATATTACATGGGCAAGTTTTCCTTATGTGTACCGTGCAATACACATGACAGCGCCATCAATATCACATGCACTTTGTGTTGGTCGAATGTTCAATATAATTGTATGTATCGCAGTCGTCAGTTCGCGAAAGATTTAGAATTATTCATTTATTTATTCTTATTTATCATTCATGTTACACTATTTTAATAGAATAGATACATTTAACCCATCTGCTAATGTCCCCAGAAGGAACTTTAAACTAAAGTACAAAACACAAAGACTTTATTGCAACAGTTGATTGCAACAGTTGAATGTGACCACGAAACTTCCAGCGTTACGGACCACTGTGGGTTGACCTTAAGCGTTGGTAAATAATTTATAAAGAACTATAATACACTATGATGAAGCAAGATGAGCCCTCTACAAATGTCGTACAGTATATCTGTCTGAGCACCGGGAAAGCAAAGCACTCCATTAAAGCAAAAGAAGATCAGGGCCATCAGTTCAAGTCCAGTGCATGACTCAGTGTTATTGATCGTGAGTTTAAGCACTATTAATGGGGGCAGTACACGGTTTCCAGTGGCCGGCCAAAGTTTTTACGACGGCTACTCAATAAATTACCCCTTGCAACAAGACAAAACATTAATAGCCCTTCAAATATACTCATAGTCAATTACAAATAGACCAGCAATTAATCTTAAAGTAACAGAAACAGTTTCTGCTTACTGGAACCATCTCTGTGCAAATGTAAACATTACCCCACCCCCTTACTATAAGGGCAATTTTTGCACCAAAAGACACATTTTCCTTGAAGTGCGACATGCCACTGGCACATGCAATGACCATAAACTGCATACCCATGTGTAGATACACCCTAATGCTTTATTTCTATGCACATTTGAATACCTGCCAGCCGTTGACTTATCATAGTAAATTCCACTTAACAAAGAGCCATTTTTGAACAGCTGATTTCCGGGGTCGAGGGTAAAATCCAGCAAGTTAGTTCTGCACTAATAAAAAATACAGAAGGTCATGTGACATGACAAAAATCAATTTAAATCATTAATAACAACTGCTTGAGTGAAATAAAAAGTCAAATACTGCTTCAAAATATTTTTACACACATTTACAGACCAAAATGTAGCCATACCCCTCTATATTGACTTTTTTGCCCAGGACAAGTGGGTGAAAACCGTTTGCTGCACCCTTAGTAGAGGCCGCTGTGTCGAGATTTGAGCTGCTGTGGCAAATGTTTGGTGAAAGCTAACATTTGACATTTCGGAACTTCCGGTTTTTCTTTTATTGAGTATATCGTAAACGGTTGCAGATATTTCCCCAATATTTTATATTTGGATACATAATGATAATATGCAGTGAACGAGCCATGAAAATTGCCAATCTAAGAAACTTCATTTTTTTCACCCCATTTTCTGCAACTTTTCAGAAAAATTTAGTTGTCAGTGAAATTTAGGGGGTAGGGTAGATTAAACTTGAATATTACACATCTTCAAATTAATTGCACTATTTCTTTGTTTATTTTAGCTGCAGTATATGTGTACATGGTCTTCTAAGTCAGTCTTTGTGTCTTTGATGTGCTGGTATTAAAATTTTAGGTGGCTTTATGTAATGAAATGAAAAGAAACAAAATAGCTGAAAAAAGGCTGAAAATGGTGATTTTCAAGTTGTTGGTTCTCTCTTATATGCACACTACCCTATATATTTCTTTCTTTTATTCGAACAATATTACAAAGTTCTTTGGTGTGTGAAAATACAAGAAAAAGTTTGAATAAACAAATATGGGTTTGGCACATTTCAAAATTTTGATTTTTTCCGACTATTCAAGTATGGGGGTAGGGTTGGAAAAATACTCGTAAAATGTTGTCATCCATTTCCAGTTGCAAATTTTTCTATGCATTTCGTCCAAAATAGTCTGCGTTACATAAATATTATGACTTTTGAAAGTATTCTAGGTGTAGTTTTGTTCAAGACAGGTTTGTTTCAAAGAATTAAAAATTAAATTATTTTTACTAATTTTAAAACATGTTGCTTAGAGGTCTCATTCAGAGGCCTGTAGCTTTAAAAAATGCACACTACCCTATATTTATTTTGCTTTCAAATGTCTTATGTTGTATTTTGGAATCAAAAAAGAGTGGTTAGAAAAAAAGTTTGAATACTTTTCTTTTTCATTGGCAGCGAACATCCTTAAGAGCAGTTAACATATGTATGAAAAAATGGGATGGGTCATACCGCGGTTTAGGCTACTTAAGAGTCTTCAGTGACCCTATAGATTTGGCAACACGGAACCAAGGAGAATTACTGTTATTTTGTCAACTTTTAACAGGGTAGTCGATACAAAGACTAGTATAAAGCAAATTGGGTTAAATATACACTAGGCAAAAATGCCAACGCACTACAGGGTGTCCCAAAAAAACGTAGCCGCTACAAAAAAGTGTATAACTTTTTTTAAATAAAACAAATATAAGCAAGATATTTTACAAAGTATTAGTGTTATTATCACTGAGTCTTAATATGACGTCCATTTAGCTAGGTGGTGCTTCATTAGCAAGTGACGTCGGAATGAATTTGTGATGTCATTTCCTGTTATCTGCTGCAACTTAAATTCCTGGAAATGGAAAGCAGTATTCCTGAAAATGGAAAGCAGTAACAACATGCAATACCCTAGCATTTTCAAGCTTTTATTCTGCCTTAAAAAGGTTATTAAGTGGGGGAAGTAATGTTCATTATCAGAAATTCAAAGCAGTTTAATAAAAATTGTCAAAGTGATGAAAAATGGAAATTTTATTCCAAAATGGGGAGTGAACCAACATCAAATGTGTCATGTAAAAATTTTTGTTACTCCGAAAGCGGCCATTTACAATGATGGCGGTCATTTCGGATAATTAGTTGTAGTATGTAATTGCAATTAATATATATCTAAAGACATTTTTTGAAGCATACTCCTGCTAGGTTTCATTGAGTTACAATAAAGAAAATAGTCAACATATATTGTAGCGGATACGTTTTTCTGGGACACCCTGTACTTTTAAAATTTGAATAACTTCACTTTCGTCAAAGATTTGACTTTGAAATTTAGCACACGCTTGTCTCTTAAGCATTTACACACACTTACTAGGTTATTTCACACAAATTTTTTCTCGGAATCGCGCAATAAGTAAATCATGAAAAACATGTTTTCTGCACGTGCTCCTTGTGGTATGTAGCTTTTTCGCATTCTGAAACTTTTATTGGAAGCCTGGTTATGTATCATATCGAAGTCAATAAAATGGTTCGTCTATCTGTTGAAAACATGGCTGGAGCGATCGGTTTAGTTGAGGGGGTTCCTTCTTTTACGCAGGTACGTTTAAAGTCAATGCAAAAAGGAAGTTTTAATTTCGCCATTTTTTCTTGCTTAAACGCAACCATTTTGTGTCATTCGAGTTCAAGTTTGAAAGGCAACCATTTTGTCATTAAGTGAAATTCGTTTCCACTTCCAGTCCGTCCGTCCGTCTGTTTACTCATACAAAGACTCAGTTGTAGCCCTTAAAAGTGTTTTGTAATTCCTGTAAATCCTCAGACCTGTCGACAGTTAGAGCAAGTGTTGGTTGCTGAGTGGTCTAACATTCCACATGTAATAGGAAATCACATTCTATCCATGCGACAGCGCTGTTTAGCGGTGGTACAAGCTAATAGGGGACACACTAGATATTAATTTGTTTAGATGAATTGAACTCAGTCTGATAGATTTGAAATTCTGTTTATTTGCCCTTTTGGGAACTTACTTAAGCAGTAAATTTCAATCTTTGTAAGTGAATTATGGATGTAATTCTCACAACCACACAATAAAATTGTTCTGCAAATTATTTTTATAACGTTATGTACGATTTATCTTTACCTTACACTACCGTAGTTTTCAATACGTATTTCCTGATTTTTCGAATCATGGGTTTGCTAACAAAAAGCTCAATAAATGTCGATAGAAATCGCCGATCGCAATAAAATTTCACCACATTATTTCAAAATGATGTATCTTGTCATATTTAGAATTTGAACATTTTTGGTCTATTCGTTTTTGAAATATTGGCAAAAATCTTACTAGGTGCGTTGGGAATTTGGTTAAGTATATTTAAACGGTGGTTAGAAAATGAATCTAAACCGATCATAATTTTCTGATTTCTCAGAATACCCTCGCTGATCTCAAAGGACCCAACGAAAAATATAATCTGCACTTTGGATGGTGTACGGGAAGATTGTTTAGGGCCGCCACACGATACAGCACCAGCTGCAGTAATAGCAAATAAACATAAAACTGAGATCCTTTAAGAGCAGTTATCTTTAAAACAGTTGTTAGAATATATTTTATCTCTGATACAGCATATAAATATGAAGCATTTGCAGTCACACCTTACACACATCTCAAATGACAAAAGTAATAATGGTATTAGTCTGTTGACAGTAATAATACCGGTTGTCTATTTCAAAAGTCATGGTGAGTCTGTTCTTTTGTTTCCGTTAAAGATTGGACCTGTAAGTTAAAAAGAGAATAATCTGAGAACTACAACGCCTATAATTCCTGCTGCGTTATTGTTTTCAACGTGGAACAGGGATACTGAATACGTACGACGGAAGCGAGTTAGATGACATTGCATTTGCCTTGTCCATATTTTACAATGATTCATTTAGAAGTTTTAACCTACTGTGGGTACTGGGGCATACTGGCTTCATTTTAATTCTCTTAGTCCTCTTTGAAAATTTTGTATTCAGAACATTTGCTTGTCTGTTTGTTGACATTAATTTTGCATTGCCTCCTTGGACTTACGACGAATCTTACAGTGACATCCAGTCTAGTTCGGTCCAACGTGATACCGCGGTGTATTTAGTGGTGGACGAGAAATACGGTTTATTCATGTGTTCGCCAGTAGAACACTATGTTTGTTTTTATTTATTTTTGTTTTCTTTATGAAGTCGAGGATGTGCCAGGTAAAAAACGATAATCTGCGTCCCTGGAAAAGAGGTTTGTCTTCATAATACGACTGTTTGTGCCTGCCTCTCTATTGTGATTGTTGCCTTTGGTGTTAGTTGAAACTTAGCCGGATGGCAGCCTTGTTTGGAAAGGGCTAGTGTCTGCACACCATCTTTCAGAAACTGCATTTTTCAAAATCTCACTTTTCTGAAACACCCCAAGAAGAATATGACCATGTCATCTTTTTGCGACCCAAAAGTCGTAAAAAGTGCCGCAAAAATTTTGAAAATCAGTTCACGAATAAAATAATTATGTCCAAAACTTATTTTGAATAGGCCTTTTGCATGTGCAAGGGAGGTAATCCAAACACCTTAAAAATTAAAATCAAGCAAATCTGTGGAATAATTTTAAAAGTTTGGCACTCATCTATCCATACAATAGAATTTTGTTTTGGTTTGGTGCATTTTAAATGAAAAATAACCAATTTAGATTTTTCCGGGAAAATAGTTACTTCCCTTGCTGACATTTTTACAATGGAAAAAGCCCTATTCAAAATTATTTTCTGGCATGAAATTTCTATTTGTTAACCGATTTTCAATTTTTTTTTTGTGGCACTTTTTAAGACTTTTGGAATGCAAAATGGTGACGTGGTAATATTTCTCTTTGGGTCTTTCAGAAAAATGAGATTTTGAAAAATGCAGTTTCTGGAAGATGCTGTGCAGACATTAGTCATTCTGCTCATCGGGTGTGTTGTCGCAAAAATGTTTTATTCTGTCATATGTACGTATTGTCTTTCGCATCTGGTGTCTATGTTGGGACTCTAAATCTAATTGCATCGATTCCTGATTCCTCTAATCTTACTTTATTTATTTTACTATTTCTTTGCCAGACATTTTCTGGCAACCTTCTTCAGTATTTTAAGGTTTTAACCTCTTACAAAAAATCCGCCGATGATCACTGTCCCAATTGCTGCAACAAAACTGACAATATGTGCAAATCTATAGGCTTTAAATGAGCCGCATCGTGAGAAAACCGGATTTTTGCCTAGGCGAAAACAAAGGCGCAGATCAGCTTCGCGGTAACCGCGAAGCTGATCAGCGCCTTTGTTTTCGCTACACGGATAGTACAATTTCTCTTCTTCTTAAATCCGAAATTTCAAGCTTCTAGCTCTTTTCTGAGCTTGTACAGGCCGGTTTGTGTCGGACCTGGTCGGAAACCCCGAAGACCGGTTTTCTCGCGTCGCGGCCCAAATAATCTAGTTGCATTTCGTGCGACAGTTTTTGAAGCAAACTGTTTAAAAATGCATTTCATGTCACATAAGGTGCAAATAAGACAACAATTGAAGCATGTGCAAATATTGTAGTATTACATAATCAGGTAGAAAATGTTGAATTGTTACTCAGATACGTTTTTGAGAATATGTACATCATCTTTAATATGTTAAACATAACGGGTACATTTTCACAATTTATTTTTATCCCACCGATCTAACGGTAATTTATGCATGTCATGTCATTTCAAGATCAGAATCCGCATCCGGGATCTGCACAATCAAGTTTTTTTCTGATGTTATTGCATTCTTATGTCCACACACTTGCTCGTGCAATAAGAAACTGGCTTAAACTTTTTACTATATACATTTTGAACATTGTAATATAACTTTTGTATATTTACATGCTTTTGTTAATAATTATTGTGCTAACAATATTCGGTATTCACTGGTGTAACTGTTAAGTTTAATCTTATGTTTAACTAGTGCAAGTAATAGGGCTTATCACACGTGATATCTAAATTAAGCAAACCACATACTGAATGCATGTTGTTGGATCAAATTGTTATCTTTTTCAATTGTATGAATGGTCTTGAAGAGTAATTTATGCAAAAACAAATGTATGTGTGTGGCCTGAAAGTTGTTTGTAAACATATTTATTAGAACAGTTTAAACAGACAGTGGCACTATTTAAAGCGCAGCTTTTATAACAGAGTCACGTGATCATTGCTCAAGTTAACCTTTGTAATTTTATCTTGCTATTTTTGCTGTTTGTTCAGTTTATGTCAGTAACTGGGACAGATTGTATGCGGATGTGCATGGGACAAAATGAAATTTAGAGACTTGTCCATTCTTAAAGTGTTAACTTGCTTCTTCATTGACTGCCATTAACTACCATTAACATTAAGTTTCAAAAATACAAATGTCCATATTTCGTAATTTTATTTGATGCAAAGACCCACTTTAACCTAAAATGTTTATCCTAATGCATTGGTCTCTATGAGTATTAATGAGGCTTCTAGTTTGGTTTGGCCAGGAATGTAATGAGCCACACCACAGTTAGTACGGATGCTACTGGTACATTTGCCTGTCCTTGAACCATTATGTCATTTAGTATAGGTGTTCACAAAGACCACGGAAACTTCTATACAGAAGAGATTGTTCTGCAGTTTTATATAATATATCCTTCATTACACCAAAATAATCTATTGAATTTAAGTAGTCAATGCCTTAATTTAACCTCAATGGAAAAGTCAAAGGCAATATTTCTTAAGCTGATGCTCACAGTAAAGTAGATGTAACTGATAGCGGTGTTATATCAATGGGGATGATGCATACCAATATGATTCATCTTGAATTCGAAAGGAATAAGGAAAAGGCAAAAATGATAACTTAAAAATATGGGCCTGTACTGCATGCGAGAAAAAATTATGTTGATCTTGAAAGCGTGGGAATGTCTATTTCAAGAACTTCTACTAATAATTCCACTATAAAGAACTTGTGTTAAATATTTTGAAATCATAGACTGAAAAACTTGCGGTTTTAATCATCAAAATTAATATTTGCTATCATTTACTTGGAATTCCTAACCGAACCTTGACTTCCGTTACATAATTCATTGTGCCAGCTGATATCGGGCCATATTTATATTCTTCTAGTGTTCGAAAGATTGGACCTTCATTATTTTTAAACTAGAAAAGCCATTCATTACGAAAACATGCCCATGCAATAAACAGAGATTTTTTAGCTTTAAAAATTGAAAATTTTCAGCTGAAAAATTTTGATATTTTTCTTATTTTTGCTCAAAACATAGATTGTGGGTACACGTGTACCCACAATCTATGTTTTGGAGCAAAAATAAGAAAAATAGGTATACCCCTGCATACCCCAGTTTTACTATATAAAAGTACGGTTTAAGGGGGTATTTATTGCACGGAGATGTTTTCCTGATGTAAAATGTAGTTAATGTAGTTAAAACTATGCCCTATTTAATTCTCTAATGATGGTGCCGTTAGCGTAGCTTTTTTTCACAGTTTATATACATGTATCTATTTATATGACTTTTTGTGGTTATTTGTTACAATAGTTTAAATTGGTTGGTATTTCACTCCTTCTGTTTTGCTTCTGATTTTATTTTATATGTAGAATCTATGTGCCTATTAATCTTATACAACTCAGCAGTAACATAAAAGAGGGAATCTGCCTTTTATAAATCAGGACGAACGTTAGTCTCCCATATAACACATGCGTGCTGGTGCTCACCTTATAATAATTCTGATAGCTAAACAAAGGAGACACTGGTACAAGTCACGCTTTTGGTGAGGCGAGGCAGGGCACGAAACCAATTCCTGGCGCTATCGAAGCGGGCGCTAAAACCACTGAGCTATGGGGGCTGATAACCATAAAATAAACGCGATTTATATAAAAATCCAATTATAGAGTTATATGGGGACTGTGAACTAATTATTTATCCCATAGACTCCAATGCTAAATCCCTGCTCTTTGACAGTTTACTGTGCATGCCAGGTAACACTAAGGCCATCAAAATATACCTGAATTTCAAGCCAAAAGATAGATGAGAAGATTTAAAAATGAAAAAACATACCATCACCGGCTCTTTTCTCAGCTGTTGCATGTTGAAGAATGGCCGTCAATTTTTGGAAAAACCCACCTGACCTCATTTTCAAAATCACTGTTTTTACTTTTTGGACCAGAAAAAACACAATTTATGTGCATCAGGTGGTAAATTATATACCAATTTGAAGAAAAATAATTTTTCCAGTTGCTAGAAAGAAAAAAAGTATTTTTAGTTCACAATTATCACCCAATCAGGTGCCTCCATTGCCAGATAACAGTCTCGGAGCAACCTGCAGATTTTGACTCATGGGATATGTTGACATAATTAGTTCCCGGTCTCCTATACTGCATACTTTTTTGAAGGAAATCTTCTTGTTCTGTGTTTTATATGACAATTTAATGTTTTTTGAATAAACTTGTGTGATTTTTTACTTGTTTTTGTCTCCTTTAGTCCCAAATATCTCAATTTAATTACCTACCCCTCCTGTAGCAATGTAATGAAATAAATCAGATTTTCACAAAGTAGAGTGGCACTAAATACTAAAGTGAAACTCTCATTACAACAGAAATGAACATCATATTCATTTGAAATCTTCAGGAAATACTAAATGCATTAGTGTATTCTTGCTTGAATGGTACATTTCAGATGAAGGCATTTAAAGGACCCTACAGTGATGAAATAACCCCACCCACCCCATATTTTAGTCATTTTCTACCCCCATGCTAGTACATCATATCTGTCAAAGAGATTTTCACCCTGAGCTTGCAGTTTTGATTTAAATGGAAACCAGTATCTTTATTAAACATCATATTGGCAGAACATATTAAAATTTCAGTTATATTGCAAGTCAAAATTGGGAAATTCCACCCTTGGGGCTGATTTTACAATGGTACTCCGGCCGAAGCCACATGCACTGCTTAATGATGAAAAAAAATCTGGTATGGGCAAAACCTATGTTACTTTGCAGTTTTACTTCTTCCTGATTGCTGCCTGACAAAATAATACTACATACAGAGCCAAACAAGACTTTTCAGTCACATTTTTACATCAAAATGACAGCATTTTGACATCAAAATGACAGAAAAAGAGCAAAATTGAGATAATTTCCTTTAAAATTCAAGGGAATTCACATTTAAATGCCATATAAAACACTAAAATACAGCTTATATTGAGGAAAAAGAATTTAAATCTTCTTAAAGCAGTACATTCTTGTCAAAAAAGAAGAAAAAATAAGCAAAAATAGCACATATCTACTCACAGAGCCTTGCAGCAATACAAGGGAAACAACTCTACTCCAGTGTTCATTCTACTAAGAGTAGCAGAAAAAGGCATATAATATTGCCCGAATCACACTTAAATTGGTTTTACGCAGATGAAAAACAGGTAAATCTGGATAATGCAGTGCGCGCGCATGCTGAGCACCTCTTGTCATGGCTTTTCAGGGGAGGCTCTGACTGCTGAAGCATTATTTCATACTGGAAGGCTATGGGATACCACCCCCACCCCCTTCCTGGAGATCTCCTGGAGGATCCTTTCATTTTTTTCACCAAAAATGTGCATAGCATCCATATTATGACATTAATTTACCATCCAGATGCTGCATTCATCCCAAGAAATGGATAATTTGACCCTAAATCAGCCAAATTCATCCTGTTGAACAATTAGTATAGGGGACTGGGAACTAATTATTTATCCCATAGACTCTAATGCTAAATCCCTGCTCTTTGACAGTTTACTGTGCATGCCAGGTAACACTAAGGCCATCAAAATATACCTGAATTTCAAGCCAAAAGATAGATGAGAAGATTTAAAAATGAAAAAACATACCATCACCGGCTCTTTTCTCAGCTGTTGCATGTTGAAGAATGGCCGTCAATTTTTGGAAAAACCCACCTGACCTCATTTTCAAAATCACTGTTTTTACTTTTTGGACCAGAAAAAACACAATTTATGTGCATCAGGTGGTAAATTATATACCAATTTGAAGAAAAATAATTTTTCCAGTTGCTAGAAAGAAAAAAAGTATTTTTAGTTCACAATTATCACCCAATCAGGTGCCTCCATTGCCAGATAACTGCAGATTTTGACTCATGGGATATGTTGACATAATTAGTTCCCGGTCTCCATATAGCACACTAGACAGATGCACATATTAATATATGAGCCGCCTCGTGGGAAAACCAACAATGTGGTTTCCGAACAGGTCCGACACAAACCGGCATGTACAAGCACAGAAGACAGCTAGAAGCTTGAATTTGGTTACCGCGAAGCTGATCTGCGTCTTTGTTTTCGCATATGCAGATTGTTGGTTTTCCCATGAGGCGGCTCATATATTATAGTCTCAATTCGTCTTATTTTGTTAAACTTATATAATTTGTCGAGAAAACAATTTCCTGATAATGAAATAGCTGGGGGTATTATACAAAATACACATAAAATTAATTTGAAAATGCAATGTATGAAATACCTTTTGTTCTTTGTCTAGCCTTACCACTAAGATTATTTTATTAATGTCTGCGGTTTTATAGTAATTATATCCTATAGCAGTATGAACACCTTGATACTGACCTTCTAAGGAAAAAAAAACAGACGATTTCTTTAGTATAAATCTGACATGAAGGTAAAAGTAGGCAACGATCAGGGCATGGCACAATAAGTTCCAAGAAGCATGAATGCATGGATATCGTTTAATATACAAGAACTAAAACAGCAAATACAGCTTGCCAACTAGGTTACTTTAAGGGTAAACATTACTATTGTTTATGAGCACACTGTTTGCGCAACGTCGGCGTTTAGTATCTGCATGTTACGCGTAGTTTTTAACGTCATTTTGTTTTGATTTCTCAATGGCGTTGCAAGCTGTAGAATCTTATTCTGTTTGTTTTTGCATAATTAAGTCCTAAAGCGGGTATACATATTGTTCATTTTTATTTTAAAAGATTGATATACCAAAATTCGTGTATAAGGTTAATTATATGTGAAAACGTTTATTTCGCTGTTGATGACGTCGCATAAATATACGCGACGTCAGTGTAACGTTTGGCGTTAAAACGAAAAATGCGGGAATAATGAACGTTTTTTCTCTATATCTTCCAAGGCAATCCGGTGACCCCTACTTTTTATTTGAACTTTTAAATGGTTACCACGTCTCCTATCTCTTGGTGTAATTTAATCAAAATCATATGCGTAGTTTAGGAGATATCGCAAAAATACGTACTTTTTCCAGGTTTGAAAAGATGGCGGGAAAGTTAATTTTGCTTGTAATTTCCTCAATTTAAGAGCAAATAGTATCAAAATGTCAGAAAATAACACTCATCATGTGTTTAAGTTGTTTTTACAGTAAAAACATATATATTAACACACATGTCCGCTACGAGTGCGGTTTTCTGAAATGCACGAGAAACATCTAAAAAGTTCTGATACCATGGAAACGAGGCCGGTGACTACCCACTTTTATTTCGATTTTAGTCCAAGGGTACAATTATCTTGTAGCATAGGAAGTTTCATGAAAATCATATGCGGGAATTAAATAGTAATGTTTCCCTTTAATGCGGCGAATTTAATAGCCATCATTCTGTAAACATACCCATGCAATAAACAGAGATTTTAAAGTTGTAAAAAAATGAAAATTTTCAGTAGAAAAGTTTTGATATTTTTCTTATTTTTGATCAAAACACAGATTGTGGGTACACGTTAGAACCGCCTGGCCGATGCGGTTCTAACGAGTACCGACAATCTATGTGTTGGAGCAAAATAAGAAAAATAGGTATATCCCAGCATACCTCAATTTTGCTATATAAAAATGGGGTATACGGGGTATTCATTGCATGGACATATTTGCATATAGCTGGGCGCAATCGGCTAGTCCATCTATTCAAGGAGGGGTCATAGGAAAGTTAATTATTGCACACCAGATAAATAGAATCCATCATGGGTGGTCAGTAGAGATATGAAAATCTCAACCCGAGGGTCCATCCGTTCCAGTGGGAAACGAGGCTCGCCGAGTTTCCCACTGGAACGATGGACCCGAGGGTTGAGATTTTCCTTTCTCCGCTGAACACCACTGATGGATTCTTTTTCTTACATACCACGATTACGCCTAAATTCATTTTACCGGTAAAGTAACCTGGTACCGTACTTTAACTCTGATGACGTAGTGTTTATTACGGATATGACGTCAAATGTAAATAAATCGTTGTCAAAGTCAAAAGAGATGCAGTTCTGATATGTTTTTCGTTGAAAACGAGCGTGAATCAAGAATATACCCAATGAATTCACACCAATTTAGTCTAGTTTTGTTGAACATTATTGCTGCAAGCAGCTTCTGTGGGCTAGAAACGATCGAATTTAGTCGCGTGCTTTTCTTATCTTGTATGAGCAAGCAAGCCAGTGTAAGATCGATTTATCTACCACCACTAAAATACCGGAATTTTTCTATCTTTATGATAGAGGTATGTGAGAAAAAGAAATCCTACATTTTACCCCATGTGAAAAATTCTTATCTCACCCTCGTTATCTCACCCCGGTCGCACTCTGCGTTCAAATGTTCTTTTTTAACACTGGTTATATAGGACGTCACATAATTTCGTCGCTAAGCGCACACGTCACAATGACGTCAAAACGTTTTAAATCAAAATGGCGGACGCCGCGATTTTATCATTTTTCTAGGTAAACAGATCTAGTATAAATCAATCTTCGCTGCATTAAGGTGAGCAAGAAAAAGAATCCATCATTCGTGTCAGGTATAGATAAATAGAATCCATCATGGGTGGTCAGTGGAGATAGGAAAATCCCAACCCGAGGGTTCACCCGTTCCAGTGGGAAACGAGGCTCGCCGAGTTTCCCACCGGAACGGTGGACCCGAGGGTTGGGATTTTCCTTTCTCCACTGACCACCCATGATCGATTCTTTTTCTTACATACCCCGATTAAGCCTTAATTCATTTTACCGGTAACGTCACCTGGTACCGTGCTTTAATTAACTCAGTCTGATGACGTTGTGTTTATTGCGGATATGACGTCAAATGTAAATAAATCGTTGTCAAATTGAAAAGAGATACAGTTTTGATTTGTTTTTCGTTGAAAACGAGTGTGAATCAAGAATATACCGTATGAATTCACACCAATGTAGTCTAGTTTTGTTGAACAATATTGCTGGAAGCAGCTGCTTTGGGCTAGAAACGATCGAATTTAGTCGCGCGCTTTTCTTATCTTGTATGAGCAACCAAGCGAGCAGTGTAAGATAGATTTGTCTACCACCGCTAAAATACCGGAATTTTTCTATCTTTATGAAAGAGGTATGTAAGAAAGACAAATCTGTCCCTCGGGTCACAATTTGGCATCACTCGGCGAGCCTCGTGATGCCAAAATGTGACCCTCGGGACAGATTTGTCTATCCATACCTGACACTCATGTAAAATTCTTATAATCCTAGATTACCGTTACATTCTTTAGCCTACATGTATTTGCTAAATCCGATGAATCAGATATAATTGCAAGGATTCCCGGTCATTCTATTCTTACTTGTGTTGTTTAGGGATATATTCATTACCGATTTGACAGTCGCTTCTCTTACCTGTAACAAACAAACATGATGATACCTTACAACTTAAAATCTAACATACCGTCCCGTAGATTACATTCCATTTCCTTTGTTCAGACATTTAACTCTACAACTACCAAGACTTGCCGGATGGCTGCCTCGTTGGAAACGAGCTAGTTATCCTATTATTCGCGTTTGTTGTCGGAAAAATTGTTTAATGTTTTATGATAAATTTCCTTTCCCACCTGGTGTCTATGTTGTGACCTGTAATTTTAATTGCTTCGATTCCTGGTCCCTCTTTTCTTACTTCGTATAACATTCATATTTGTGAGTTGTTTTTGTTTTTGTTTTTTTCATTTTTCTCTGTATACTTATTTGTGTTACCTACACGTATGTCAAAGTAGACTGATGCAGCACAATATTTGTTTCAGGAATAACTGCTGCAGTTTGATAAGCATTTCATGCGCTGAAACTAAGACTCGTCAAATCCTTCTATGACCAAAATCGAGCTTTTTTTATATAGATAAAAATCTTTCGTCGTAGACTCACATCACAGATTTACCGTTATAAATCTGAATGACACTCTGGTACCATTGGTTGAATGCATATTTATTCCATTTATATTTACACCGTTTAAATTGCGAACAATTAATTTTTGAACCGCTGTAGAAGCTGAAGGAGAGGTTTGGTCCGTAAAATCTTTACGACCAATGTTTTTTACATTACTGACCGTTCCATTGCAGTGCATTTGTTGCGGTCCTGTTGTTTTCGTGTGGTGGACTATTTGCGCATTTTATGTATGTATTTCATAAATTCAGATAAAGGGACAACTAGGCTTTACAATGCCCAATGACATGTTTTATCTCAGTTCTTGCTTAGAAACCAACCTGCCAGCTTCTCTCTGAGCTCCCCGATATACATCACTGGCACTACTCCATTCTAATTGAAAAATGCTTCAGGAAGGAGAGTAAACAGAGGAATGATTGGAAGCTCTTATCAGTGGATTAAATAGTACATGTATTTCCATAGGCCTAAAATTACCTGGACCAATAAATCAGCTACACCCACTTAAATTTAAACAGGTAATCCCATGTAATAAAGCTCTTGCAAGGTTACCTAATTTAAAGACCTGTATTCCTATCAATTGAAGGTCATGAGGTGATCACTGTTAAAAGACATGACACTTGCCAGTGACTCTGAATAAAGGAAGCGACCCAATTTTATTTATCTTTTTATTTTTTTTATTTTTATTTTTTTTTTTTTTTTTTTTTTTTTTTTTTTTTTTTCGGAAGGACGCAGTTTTTGTACATGTTGCCAGGGACCTTAACATTACGAAAACTTGCTCATGCGATATACAGAGATTTTCTGATGACAATGGTATCACAAGTATTATCCTTTAGGGGCCTCTTTATTGCGCTCTGCAGAGATGGGTTTAAGGGGGTATTCATTGCATGGACATGTTTTCCTGATGACAATGGTATCACAAGTATTATCCTTTAGGGGCCTCTTTATTGCCCTCTACAGAGATGAGATAATCACCTCATTATGATAGTCATTATATCTCTGAATCATACTGCACCAGCACTTGTCAAAAATCTAATAAACAGTGCTACCACTTTAGCGCCTTCAGAAGCTAGGTAAATGAGTGGCCACTGCCAGGTAAGTACCTGATAACTCAGTATCTTAATGGTCTTTCTATCAGTATGCAATTGTCGCTTTTATTGTTCCTGGTCAATCATATCAACACTGCTTAAAGTCAAAGACACGTTTGTAAAATACGTAATCTCCAAGTAATGATTACTCAAACATATAGCATATGTGGTTTCTTATGTAAACGATAGACACTATATCACCTTTTTCCAAGTTGTCATGACAAAATAAATTATGCGCATCAAAATGTTAAAAAATTGGCAGACAATAATGACGATATTATTTATGCACAATAAAATTAATGACAGTAAAATGTTTATAGTTATGCATACCAAGTCGCTATGAAAGGTATTTAATTTTGCTACCTTTAGTTGTCACAATCAAACCACAAACACCAATAAATCTCTATAAAAACAACATTTAAAATAAATGAAAAATCATCAAGAATGTTTCTAAAGTTAATTTGCTAATTTATTCTAATACTACGTTGCACAAACAAGTTCCACCTACTAACAACTCGTAGTCAGGTTCAGAAACCACGACAGAAGTTGGTAGCAGTCTCTCTCTCTATCTCTCTCTCTCTCTCTCTCTCTCTCTCTCTCTCTCTCTTAGTGTTTATTTAGATGCCTCCAAAATCATCCAACTGTTGAGATGGGAAATTCCATTTACTCGCCCCACCACCCCATCTAGGTATTGTTTCAAATTAGATTTTACGGTGTCTTACGTGGTTTTACCTTTTATACAGGTCTGAGTAACGATAATATTTAAAACTAAATCAAATAGTATCAATATCTGGAATTTCTTCTCTCGCTTTAAATTGATCATCCAAGACAAAACACCTGTTTTCAAAAACCGATGTAAAATAGCACTGGGTGTGTCTTATGGAACGCCATAGCTGTCTTATGATCTACCAACTTCATTATATGATGCACCTTCTTCATTATATGATGCACTTTCATCATTATATGATGTACCTTCTTCATTATATGATGCACCTTCATCATTATATGATGTACTTTCTTCATTATATGATGTACCTTCTTCATTATATGATGCACCTTCATCATTATATGATGTACTTTCTTCATTATATGATTCACCTTCATTATTATATGATGCATCTTCATCATTATATGATGTACCTCCTTCATTATATGATGTACCTTCATTATATGATGTACCTTCATCATTATATGATGTACCTTCATCATTATATGATGTACCATCTTCATTATATGATGCACCTTCATCATTATATGATGTACCTTCATCATTATATGATGTACCTTTATCATTATATGATCTACATTCATCATTATATGATGTACCTTCATCATTATATGATGTACATTTATCATTATATGATCTACCTCCTTCATTATGTGATGCACCTTTATCATTATATGATGTACCTTCATCATTATATGATCTTCCTCCTTCATTATATGATGTACCTTCATCATTATATGATGTACCTTCATCATTATATGATGTACCATCATCATTATATGACGTACCATCTTCATTATATGATGCACGTTCATCATTATATGATGTACCTTCATCATTATATGATGTACCTTTATCATTATATGATCTACCTCCTTCATTATATGATGCACCTTCATCATTATATGATGTACCTTCATCATTATATGATCTACCTCCTTCATTATATGATGTACCTTCATCATTATATGTTGTACCTTCATCATTATATGATCTACCTTCATCATTATATGATGTACCATCTTCATTATATGATGCACCTTCATCATTATATGATGTACCTTCATCATTATATGATGTACCTTTATCATATTTTGATCTACATTCATCATTATATGATGTACCTTCATCATTATATGATGTACCTTTATCATTATATGATCTACCTCCTTCATTATATGATGCACCTTCATCATTATATGGTGTACCTTCATCATTATATGATCTTCCTCCTTCATTATATGATGTACCTTCATCATTATATGATGTACCTTCATCATTATATGATGTACCTTCATCATTATATGACGTACCATTTTCATTATATGATGCACCTTCATCATTATATGATGTACCTTTATCATTATAGGATCTACCTCCGTCATTATATGATGCACCTTCATCATTATATGATGTACCTTCATCATTATATGATCTACCTCCTTCATTATATGATGCACCTTCATCATTATATGATGCACCTTCTTCATTATATGATGCACCTTCATCATTATATGATGCACCTTCATACATAGATTCCCTTCCTACATTAATTTCGACAAATGTAGGGAGGAGATTGCTTCTGCATTGAATGATTTCGGTAATCGATGGTGTAAGCGAGAGGGTGTTGAGGATGGTGCTCTTAAAGCATGGAAAAGTAGTATCTTCACTATTGTAGAAAAACGTATAAAATTTTATTCACAAAATACCAACATTTTACCGCCTAAACCCAAATCGTCCATTCGGCATTTGAAACAGGGTATCCAAGAGTTACATAGAAAGTATGTCTTGGTTCCAGCAGACAAGGCCGCAAACAACGTTGTCGTTGTTTGTAGGCTTCATTACATTAACACCTTAAAACAGGAGCTTGATGGTACTAGGGCTTATCAGGAGACAGATAGTGATGAAATATCTGTAGTTAATGCTCACTCAAACGAATTACCTGTTAAGTTTTCTGTGCGTGTCAGTGAAGGCCAAGACAAACTCCCTACGATGTATTGGTTACCTAAGCTTCACAAAAGACCTTATAAAGCTAGAGTTATTGCAAATTCTAGTTCTTGTACTACCACTGAACTTTCTAAATTATTAACTTCCTGTCTTACTGCTATCAAATCTCATGTCATACGATACTGTGAGACCGTGTATGAAACTTCAAATAAAAATTGGTTTTGGTCCATAAAAAATTCTGGTGAGGTGCTCAGTAAACTAAAATGTAGAGGGTTCCGTGCAACGAGTTTGTCTACACACGATTTTTCTACTCTGTATACTACTTTGCCACATAATCTGATTAAAGAAAAACTTCTGGACTTGGTTGAGTGGACCTTCGAAAGAGCATTAAAAAACTATGGTTCACTCTATATGGCCTGTAATGACAGAAAAGCTTTTTTCACTTCCTCTGACCAAAGTCGATATACACTTTGGTCATGTCAGAATGTATGCGACGCCTTATCCTATCTCTTGGATAATATTTATATCAGATTCGGAACCAAGTTATACAGACAAATTGTTGGAATTCCGATGGGTACAAATTGCGCCCCTCTCGTAACTGATTTATTTTTATACTGCTACGAAAGAGATTTCATGGATTCTCTTAACAATAACAACCAATCTGATGTTATCGAGGCTTTTTAATTCGATGTCTAGGTACCTCGATGACCTTTTGAATATTGACAATCCTACACGGCGCGTGACAAAATGGAGTGCGCTGATTGGAAGACAGATCGATTTCGATACACTTTACAGTGGAAAGTTCATTGTCATGGACTTTCTGCTGTAAAGTGTATCTAAATCGATGACTTTCCGCTGTAAAGTGTATATCAATCGATCTGTCTTCCAATCAGCGCACTCCATTTTGTCACGCGCCGTGTAACGTTGTATCCACCTTTGCTGTAAAGAATTTGGTTGTATCCAACGGTCTACAGGGTGTTGAACGGAAACGAACGTCTCTTGACTTTTCGTACATTGGAGAATCGGTCACTTGCTCTATTGATTTTTTGTTTGCGTTTGCACGCTTCGAAACGTTCTGTCACATACACACAGAAGTGGACAAACATAGGTTATTTGGCTTTTAGTTAAGTCATAACGTCAATGGGGGTATTATCGGACAAAAATCGTTTTTCAGCAACATTATCTTCCAAATACAACAGTCCAGTAATCTTACATACGCCACATCTTTCAATATTTACATAAGTTACCTCCTCCTGGAACCAAATCGATGACGCTGCGTCGCTTGAGGGGCTCTGAAGATCCGATCAAACATGTATGCGCTAGTGTTCACAACACTAAAAAGCCAATTTCCAGACGCTCAAGGGCAGGTAACTCTGCAGTCTATGGTCGAATCTCACTGAATTTCGAACTTATCCGAGATCTTATGGCTGCCCTTGTCATCTGCAAGAATGAGCTAGCTAGAGTGTTCACAACATCTCTCCCATTGTAAGTCAATGGGGATTTTTTCAAACGCTCAAGGTCCATGATCGAATCTACCCGAATTTCGAAGTCATTCGACATCGTATGGATGTCCTTGATACCTGCAAAAATGAGAAGATCCGATCAAAAATGTAGGCGCTAGTGTTCACAACGTTTTTCCCATTATAACTCTATGGGAGCTACCTGTTGCCATGGAAACCAGAGTTCTGATCCTACCTAGTCCAAAACCTAATGCAGAAAATCCCCTATCACAGTGGTGCTTCTGATGAAGTTTGATTCCAATCGGCCTTCTTGTCTCTGAGATATTCTAGTTTGAAATTGTGGTCGACGACGACGGACGGACGGACGGACGCCGAAGCATGGCCATCCTATAAGCTCACCTTGTGAGCCGTCGGCTAAGGTGAGCTAAAACACCTGTCATTGAAAGTTTTTGTCATCGAATAGAAATACTTACTGAGATAATAGAACAAACAAGTGTCAGAATTGTTTAAGGATGCCAAATATCACTTGCTTTAATGATGTAAAGAGCAAGTGACCGATCGTCTGTGGTACAGTTAGCATGTGACCGATCGTCCAATGTACAAAACGCAAGTGCCGTAATTTTCGTTCACTTCAGCTCCCCTACTGTGAACGTGGACGAAGGAATGGCTTGGAACGAAAAGACTCGAGTTTGTTCCTGACTTCTTCAATACCGTGAATTATACAAGCAAATTCTACCGGTGTTCATGTAAAAATCTTTACTTGTGATTTTTCCCGGCTCATAAAGAAAACGCTACATCATGAAGTAGGTGCATAAAGAAAACGCTACATCATAAAGTTTGTACATCATAAAATGAAGAAGGTGCATCATATAATGATGAAGGTGCATCATATAATGAAGAAGGTGCATCATATAATGATGAAGGTGCATCATATAATGATGAAGGTGCATCATATAATGATGAAGGTAGGTCATATAATGATGAAGGTGCATCATATAATGATGAAGGTAGATCATATAATGAAGGAGGTAGATCATATAATGATGAAGGTAGATCATATAATAATGAAGGTACATCATATAATGATGAAGGTAGGTCATATAATGTTGAAGGTAGATCATATAATGATGAAGGTAGATCATATAATGATGAAGGTGCATCATATAATGAAGGAGGTAGATCATATAATGATAAAGGTAGATCATATAATGATGAAGGTACATCATATAATGATGAAGGTGCATCATACAATGATGAAGGTGCATCATATAATGAAGTTGGTAGATCATATAATGATGAAGGTACATCATATAATGAAGAAGGTGCATCATATAATGAAGAAGGTACTTCATATAATGATGAAGGTACATCATATAATGATGAGGGTACATCATATAATGAAGAAGATGCATCATATAATGATAAAGGTACATCATATAATGATGAAGGTACATCATATAATGAAGAAGGTGCATCATATAATGATGAAGGTACTTCATATAATGATGAAGGTACATCATATAATGATGAGGGTACATCATATAATGAAGAAGATGCATCATATAATGATAAAGGTACATCATATAATGATGAAGGTACATCATATAATGAAGAAGGTGCATCATATAATGATGAAGGTGCATCATATAATGATGAAGGTGCATCATATAATGAAGTTGGTAGATCATATAATGATGAAGGTGCATCATATAATGATGAAGGTACATCATATAATGAAGGAGGTAGATCATATAATGATGAAGGTAGATCATATAATGATGAAGGTACATCATATAATGAAGGTACATCATATAATGAAGGAGGTACATCATATAATGATGAAGATGCATCATATAATGATGAAGGTGAATCATATAATGAAGAAGGTACATCATATAATGATGACGGTGCATCATATAATGAAGAAGGTACATCATATAATGAAGTTGGTATATCATATAATGATGAAGGTGCATCATATAATGATGAAGGTGCATCATATAATGATGAAGGTGCATCATATAATGAAGAAGGTGCATCATATAATGAAGTTGGTAGATCATATAATGATGAAGGTGCATCATATAATGAAGAAGGTACATCATATACTGATGAAGGTGCATCATATAATGAAGAAGTGCATCATATAATGAAGTTGGTAGATCATAAGACAGCTATGGCGTTCCATAGTGTCTCATAAGAAAATATGTGACCTTGAAGCAAAATGAATGTGACGTTTATACCAAAACTATGCGAACAATCTAACAGGTATTAATTGTGCATCTTAATATGCATATTATAAACAAGAACACATTTCCGCTTCTAGTATTTCAAACATCGAAGTGAAAATGAAAAACGTGCAAAGAATAAATCATTCTACAGTGACGTGCCAAATTAATGTCCACAACGTCAGAATCTCCATAGACTTCAATGCAATTTCACGTTCACAAGAAAAATTATCCTGCCTCTCCTGATCAACCGATTTTAACGATTTTGGTGTTATTTGAAAGGTAAATGAATAAAGCTATAAACAAGGCTTTTTCATTCAGTTCTATACATGCGTTTCAAGGCTGCAATTTTTTTAAGAAAATGTAAGAATATTTTTGCAGTTTTTGGTCAACGTCACCATAGACGTCAATTGGAAAATGGATTTTTTAAATTTTCCTAAAGTTTTAAATTGGTGTATATGAAAAATGCAAAGTCAGAAAATTTCATCAAAAATCTTATTTATTGCTTCATTCATTTACCTTTCAAATGACACCAAAATTATGAAAATATGTTGACCAGGAGAGACAGGATAATTTTTCTTGTAAACGTGAAAATACATTGAAGTCTATGTAGTTTGCGACGTTGTGGACATTAATTTGGCACGTAACTGTAGGTGCAAACAATAATTAGTCGCGAAAAATAAAATATCGTTATGGATTTTGTTTCACTATTCATCATGGAAACATCTCCCTATTAAAGCTACCCCAGATTTCCACCTTACATATAGTAAAAATGGTGGAAATCAGGGGTAGGTATGAAATTATCGATTTTTAATATTAATAAATAAAATCATATATTGTGGGTATCTGCTATCATTGAATTGATGATGTGATCAGAAAAGATACTCAAAATACATTATTTTATGGACAAAAAGTGTAATTAATGCAAAAATACAAACAAATTCAGTTGAATTATAAAATACTTTGTGCAAACGGAGGTGTTTCTGTAATGTTCTGATTATGAATAATATAAACTGAAACTCATTTCTGCTTCTAGTGTTTAAAATAGGTTCTCACGCAAAAAAGAAGAAAAAAAAGAAGAAAGAAAGAAAAAAAAATAAATTCATTCTATGTGCAAGTGTCACGTTCAAACCACAATGTTAATTATAAGAAGAATTGGTCAGAAACAAAATATTGGAGAACGCCTCCTGCTTGATGTACAAATAGTTTGACATGACAATACACCTAAATTCGCCGATTTATCACTCGACTTGTGTTATTAAGATTATAAATTTACTATAATTATTGTCAACTTAATTCAAGTAAGCAAATACCAGTAACCGGCACAAGCCTTAAACCCGCACTAAAACCCTTGAAAGGGATAGCAAAATAAGAACTGAATTCGAAGAGAACAATCGCTGATTTGATTTAGCAGCTCTATCAGTATACATCTTTATGGTTTCAATGCAATAATATTATTGTGATTTCCTTTGCTTTTCTTTATTGACTGTTTCGATAGTTTTTTTCAATATGTATGATTATGTAGTACATATATGAATTTGTCCCTGAATAAATAAGTGACCTTTTTTTCTTCAAAAATAGCTGCTCACTCAGATGATCAATGGTTCTCCTTGTTTCTGTACATTTTGGCTATTTTTTGTAATATCCCACTTAGGATTTCCCACCTTGGTTTTGGAGGCTCATATTGGGCTCTTCTTATGTCGAATCCTGACCTTTACTTACTTTCAACTGAAAATATTATAATGTGGGCAATAATACAGGACAAAATATATGTTTAACTGCCTAAAACCCATACCGTTGATGAGTTTGATCTCTTTTACCTTATACAATGTTTTACAATGTTTTACAAGATCTTCATGACAGAAAAATGTAAAACTAAACAGTGATCAGGAACTGATGGGAATATAAATATGCTATAAAGAACCACAGATTTTACTATGGCATTTGATTGATTGAATTGTTTATATCGTTTGCATTTGTGGTCCAATTATAGTTGGTATCCAACACCTTGAGCCATCCCCTTTAATGAAATAATTACAGTAACTACGTTTACTTACTTGCTTGCTTACTTAACTTAAAGTTACTCACTCGCTCAAGCACTCATTTACTCACTTACTCACTTACTTACTTACTTAATTGCTTACTTACTTACCTACTTACTTACAAATAATGCTGACTTTGTCATGCAGATTACACATGATGTAAAACGGAGAAAACAACAAACTATGCTTTCTGACCTGCACTTCCTACACAAAAAATAAATACTTTTAAGCTTGTGGTGTCATGTTAATAAATTATTTCATTAATGTTTATACCTTAGCATTATGTAATCTGCAAGGCCTTTATATTTATTAATTGTCAGGTAAACACTGACATTTCAAGTTCACAAGTCTAGACGAATTAAAAGCTTCCTTTATTACACTGAACTATGACCTTATTTAGTCTTTTCATTAGTTCCTGCTTTCCGTTCATAAAACCCGTTTAAATTAAGGTCTTTATTTGTAAGCTGTTTACTTATTTTGGCATTGATAAACTGCATGAGGGCAATGCTTTTCAGTTTGGTGTCAATTTTATTGGGGCTATATACCGTGCAATACACACGACGGTGTCATCAATAACACATGCACTTTGTGTTGGTCAAATGTTCAATATACACTGTATAATTATGTACATGTATCGCAGTCGTTAATTCGTGGCAGAATTAGAAACTATTATCAGAACCACTATTAATATCTGCTTCTGTTGTGGTTCCATTTGTTTTGTGTTTTGGAGTCGCATTTTTGTACTGTTTGAACCTTATGTACGTTCTCATATTTTTATCTTAGTTCGGGTAACTGAGTGGCTGTGTATTGGAAAATAACTATTCACTAGGCTTACAATATGTTTTCTAAGTACCTAATTGTCAATTTAGTTTTTCCCATCTCTGTTTTTGGAGTGGGAATTCCTTTCTGATTGCCCCAGTTCCTGGCCAATGCCTACTTGTACCTTTATAAGATTTAGCAAACCGTAAATCGCCAAGATTTAACCTGCAATAAACTGAGCTCCCTCCAAATGATTCTCCGTTCTCTGCTTTTTTATTCTTATAATGTCTTATTTCTCCATTTTTTTTTTTTTTTTTTTTTTTTTTTTTTTTTTTTTTTTTTTTTTTTTTGTCATTATACTCAATGATTCCATTGAGTCATGTACTGGACTTAGACTGATGACCCTGATCCTTTATTTCTTGTGACTGGATGGAAATATTGTCCACGCTTTTGCTTAAATTTGACTGTTTTGGGTTTTATTTAAGGTATAACAATGATGTTATCTATCGTGGGTTTTAAAGTACTAATAAAATAAAATTCTTTAAGAATTTGCAGTCACACCTTACACAAATTTCAAAGGACAAAAGTAATACTAATTAAGTACAGTAGTTTATCTTCAAAAGTCATGTTGCGGTTGTTCTATTTGTTTCCGTTTAAGACAGAACCTGTATTTTGAAACGAGATAAATCTGAGAACTACAACGCCTATATTCCTGCTGCTTTACTGATTTCGATATTGACCACGAATATTTTAAACGTTTGGTGACGGTGTGTTAGATAACGTAACATTTGCCTTATCCGAATTTTACAGTGACCCGTTTAAAGATTTTATCATGTGGGTCCTGGGATTACTGGCTTCATTTTTACTGAGTCCTGTTTGAAGACGTTGAGTCCAGAGCATTTGATTGTCTACTCTGCCTTCTTGGACTTACGACGAATCTTACAGTCCATTCCAGTCTAGTTCGGTAAAACGTGATGCTGCGGTGTATTCAATTTTGTAGTTTATTTATTTTACCATTTCTTTGTCAGACATATTTATGGCAATCTTCCTCAATATCTTAACCTCTTATAAATAATCCACCGATGATTACAGTCCCAATTGTTGCAATAAAACTGGCAATTATGTGCAAATCAATAGGCTTTAAATATTTGAGCTGCATTTCGTACGACAGTTTTATGACGCAAACTGTTTTAAAATGCAATTTGTCAGACATTTAAGGTGCAAATTAATTTACATGTGAAGTCTGTGCAAATGTTGTAGTAGTACATAAAATTGGAAGAAAATATTACGGAAACATGCAACTTTGCAAAGTCGTAAAAAAACTGAAATTTTTCAGATTTTTTATATGTTGCTTATTTTTGCTCAAAGCATAGAGTTGTGGGTACAATCGCCGAGGCGGTTCTAACGAGTACCAACACTCTATGTTTTGGATATATAAAAAGAATAGAAAATTAGGTTTCCCACTGTATAGCCTAGTTTTACTATATAAAAGAAGGTTTCAAAGGGGTAACTATTTACCGGAAATGTTTTCCTCATGCTATTGAGATCTAGCTTAAATACGCTTTTGGAAATTAATATTAAAAATTGCGTGTACATTTTCACCACCTCTATTAGCACACATGATGTCGAGATCATTTCGACCACAGAGATTTAAATAACAAAGCAAGGGAAAAGTAGAGGAACCTTCAAAAAACCAATTTGAATTCAGTGATTAATAGAAGTCCTTTATTTGTTTAAATTACAATGTATAAACAGACAATCGTCCTGTAGACGGTAGCCATAGCCCATTGATGTTTGTCCGTTGTAAAGCGGTTCATCTCTCTCTCTCTCTCTCTCTCTGTCTCTCATATACATATGAGCCGCCTCATGGGAAAACCAACAATCTGCATAGGCGAAAACAAAGACGCAGATCAGCTTCGCGGTAACCGCGAAGCTGATCAGCGCCTTTGTTTTCGCTACTCGGATAGTACAATCCCTCTTCTACTTATATCCAAAATTTCAAGCATCTAGCCTGCTTCTGTGCTTGTACAGGCCGGTTTATGTCTGACCTGTTCGGAAACCACATTGTTGGTTTTCCCACGAGGCGGCTCATATGTACATGTGTGTAAGGTGATGGGCATTGCTGCTGTATTATATGGCACATTTGAGTTGCCGCAAAATCTTTTTAAAGTATAGTAATTTTTTAAGTATAGTAATGTTGTATGGTAATTTGTTACACGTTTTTGTTAATTGTGAATTTAAACTATACTCAGTTTTCAATGATTTAAGATTTTAGCTTAACCTTATGTTTAACTAGTGCAATTGATAGGCCTTATCACACGTGATATCTGAATTAAGCAAAAACGCATATTGAATGCATGTTATTGGATCAAAATGCTATCATCCTCGATTGTATAAATGGGTTTGAAGTGTATTTAATACAAAAACGTGTGTGTGGCCTGCATTTTGTTTGTAAACATATTTACAAGAACAGTGGCACCATTTAAAGGGCGGATATTTTTAACTTCGATTCAAAAGATAATTGCTGAGTTTAACCTTTATAATCTTCTCTTGTACTTTTTATAGTAGGTCTGTTCGCGTAAGCTTTTACTAACATTTGAGCCGCGTCACGAGAAAACCGGTCCTCGGGGTTTCTGACCAGGTCCGACACAAACCGGCCCGTACAGTCTCAGAAAAGGGCTAGAAGCTTGAAACTGAAACATCCAACTTATACGGATGGTAATTTACTAATCCCATCCGATGTTGTTTTTGTTGTGAATTGTGTTATCATTTGAGCCACCTCATGAGAAAACCAACAATTTGCATAGGCGAAAACAAAGACGCAGATCACCTTCGCGGTATCTACGAGGCTGATCAGCGCCTTTGTTTTCGCTACTCGGAAAGTAAAATTCCTCTTCTTCCTAAATCCGAAACTTTAAACATCTATCTGTCTTTGGTGGCTGTACAGCTTGGGTTGTGTGGAATCCGTTCAAAAACCACATTGTTGGTTTTCTCATGAGATGGTTCATTGGTTCATTTCTTTTCCACCTGGTGACGGAGTTGAGAAATCTGAAATTTAGTTGTATTAATTTGTTGGCTTTCTGTTCTTACTTGAAAGATGTCATGCAAGACAAAAATGCAATGAAGAATCGGGAGTGTCATTCAAGAAAAAAGGTGTGACCATGAAGCAAAAATGAAGTGACAATTATACCAGAAGTATGCAAACAATCCGACAGGTATTAATTGTGCAATTTTATGTGCATAATGTAAAAAATGAAACATGTTTCCGCTTATAGTGTTTCAAACATTTGGTTATAAATGATCATCATGCAAACTTAAGGATAAGTCTGTCATTTAAGATGTAACTGTAACTGTCGTGTTCAAACCACAGCGGTTATAAGTCGCGGAACATAAACCTTATGAAGAAGTAAAAACTGTTTAAAAACGAGGACCGAATAACTAACTAAATGTTATGAACCACTGCAGAAGCTGAGGGTGAGGTTATGGCCATGTAAAACCGGTTTAAGCCCGCCAGTAGCTTTGTGTTACTGATCGTTCCAAGTCGATACTTCTGTGGTGGTTCTTTTTGTTTTATGTCTTGGTGTTTAAAAAAATTTTTGTGCTGTTGGCGCCTTATGTATGTTTTCATATTTTTAGTTAAGTTAAGGTAACTGAGTGGCCACCTATTGGGAAAATAGCTGCCCATTCGGCTTACGATTGTTTCATGGTATAAGTACCTGATTGTTAGTTTGGTTTTTTCCCACCTCGGTTTTTGGAGTGGGAATCTTTTTTCTGATTGCGCCTTTTCCTGATCTTTGCCTACTTGTACCTTTTTCTGCATATGGAGCAGGACAATCTGACACAATCATGATAATCCAAAATTCAGAGAATTTCCATTCGTCTTACGTAATGTTACGGCTCAAATCTAGTTAATTGCCCATTATTGCAACAGGTTAAAAAAGGCCAGGGTCAAGAATTACAACAATTTATGCTTCCTTGAAATTAAGGCCCACCTTAGTTAAGGTGTCAAATAATATTTCTAATGTTCACCGTGAAAGCCAATATCTGCTTTTCTAGGAATATGCACAGGTATGTGCAAAGTCATGTTAAATACAGTGTCAGTTAATTATTAAGCCAAAATGGAATTTCAGAAGTTTAAAAAGTAAAAAAGACCAGGGCCAAGAATTACAACAATTTATGCTTCCTTGAAATTAAGGCCCACCTTAGTTAAGGAGTCAAATATTATCTTTAATGTTCACCGTGAAACCCAATAACTGTTTTTCTAGGAAAATGCACAGGTATGTGCAAAGTCATGTTAAATACAATGTCAGTTAAAAATTAAACCAAAAATAGAATTTCAGGCTAAAAAGTAAATAAAGACAAGTGTCAAGGATAACAACAATATATGCTTCCTTGAATTTAAGGCCCACCTTAGTTAAGGTGTCAAATATTACCTCTAATACTCACCGTGAAACCCAATAACTGCTTTTCTAGGAAAATGCACAGGTGTGTACAGAGTCATGTAAAATACAATGTCAGTTGCAATTAAGTCAAAAATATAATTTCTGAATGTTTTAGATGCAGGGTTTGGAGTGCTATAATTTTCCACCTAAATTAAAGTCCTTCCTTAAAGGGAGGATTGTTATTCTTGGCACTGTAATCAGTTATTATTATTATTATTATTATTATTATTATCATTATTATTATTATTATTATTATCGTCTGTTTCAGACAGCAGACATACATCTTATGCGTTCTTAATGGAAGCAAAAGTTCTTTTACTGTCTCATACTGATACATTTGTACCTAATGGGCGGAAGGTTAACATTATTTATTGGTAAATGAATTAGCACACCAAATTACGAAACAACCGTGGCAATTTTTCATTAAATTAATTTTTTTTTTCATAGAATAACTAAGCCGCAGCTCGGGAAAACAAACACTCTGCATATGCGAAAACAAAGATGCAGACCAGCTGTGTAGTAACTGCACAGCTGAACCTGAACAGCGTCTTTATTTTCAATACACGGCTTGAGCACATTTAAACATGTACCCACATAGTATGAAGCATAAACTTCCAGAACGGGAAGTAAACTATCCCATAATGCAATATAATCAATACCGGCATGCCTGTAAATACAACTTCCTTTAGTACAACATCTTGATAGGGAATTCTACCAGACTGCCAACGGAGATAACATAAAATGACTTTTGTTTCAGTGCCTTGTCCATATTATTTGGGATCCGAGACTTAAGGTATGAAATCCATAATTTACTCCAGTTTAGATTTATTGCCATTTTGAAAAGACAATGCTTCAAATTTATGTTGCTATCGGATCCGCTAGTATGCAATTCTCCTTGTAGTAGGTCTCACTGTCGGGAAACAAATTCTGTGTATGCTATCATTTGTGCACAAAACGTTGACGTCACAGGTAAATTTAAAGGGAAAGGTAAGGTTGAAATACAATGCATCTTAAAAGACAGCAATTGGTTTCCTTAACAATTTGGTACGTTTCATCAAAATCGGATGAAAAAAAAGAAAGTTATGTTGGTTGTAATATTCAGCAATGTTATTATAAGGAGGCGGCCATCTTGGATATTCATGAGGCTTTATGACGTCATAAAGTCATAATTAAATATGCATAATTAATATATATGAAACACTGTTACTATTTTTCTGTTAATTTATGTTTGAATAATTTCTATTATTAATTAACTATCAATTCTAGCCACATTTCACCATTAAAGTTTTGAAACATGAATTTTATTCAAAGTTTAAGATTTTACAATTTTCTAATTAAATATTCAAAATGGCCGCCAAAGGTCACTTCATTCCAAAATTTCAAATGTCAATATCTTACTTATTCCTTCACGGATTTGAACAAAATTTTCACCAAAATGTTTGCTTTGGCAATTTCTTTAGTTTAAAAGATATGATTATTGAATATTGCGTTCTCCCTAAAGAGTTCAGACTGAAACTAAGTTCGGAAAATTTGTGGTGCCGTCTGCGTACATTATTTGTGAACTACTTTACATATCCTATCATATGCAGCACGATTTCTGGGTTGTATAACTGTAAAAAACTTCCATACATCTTTATCTGGTCGGTGAGAACACTTCAGGAACTTTAAAGGTCCGAAGTGTTCTCAGCGACCAGATGAAGAAATGAGAATTCTTTTACAGTTATACAATCAATTATGTGCACTGCGTATTATACAATATGGCAAATATTATACAAATGACTCACGCAAACGGCATCACAAATTTTCCGAACTTAGGTTTAGTCCGAAATGTTAAATTTACGTGTGACATCATCGTTGTGTACACAAAAGATAGCATACACGGAGTTTGTTTCCCGACAGTGAGGTCTTCAATAAGGACTGACAATAACTGGATACTGATAATATTCTTGTTTAGCTATTTAGCCCTCATATTCCTTGTACCGTCGAAAACATAAGAAGCCAGGATATATTATTGTGAAGAATTGGTATCAGGTTCTATTCAAAACACACTAAAACTTGTAAACTTGAAATGATTTTTCAACCTGTACCCGGAAGCAAACTCAGTATGCTTGATGTATTGGAAAATAATGCAAGCCGTTTTCTCGGTCATAGCGACTTACTCATTTTGGTCGAAGTGCACCCACCCAGGGTTCTTGAATTCATCCTTTTGAAAATAGAACTACATAGATATGCACGGTTTTCTTAGGTTTCCAAACAGAAAATTTACATGATCCGAGAAAAAATAGAAAGAAAAATAGATAAGCAATCACAATTATCTCGTAGCGAAATGTATCGTCTCCCGACTTCATATTTTAGGTCGAATACATATTAGGGCATATACTCGTAAATAATGTGCTGCAGTATGAAAAGATAGATAGATACACATTTGTTTGTTTGTTTGATTTTTGGTTCAACTACCAAGTAAACAAGAGGACGGAGCAATTAAGGCTCCGGTTGTTAACTTTACTGTACTTTTGGGAGTCAGTGTGGGTTACAGACTGGTATATTCAACAAACTAAAAATGGCAAATTAAAAAAAGTAATTATGATAAACGTTTCAAACGATAAGTCGATCGAAAACGAAGAATGTTCTCTGGATCGATTGGTTAACGCTTTCGCTGAACGAGAATTTCATTTGTTAAACCATAAAACGTTTCTCTGGATCGATTGGTTAACGCTTTCGCTGAACGAGAATTTCATTGTTTAAACCATAAAACGTTTCTCTGGATCGATTGGTTAACGTTTTATTTAGTTTTAACGATTTAAACGGGACACGTGATCATGATTGAGAATGGTTATTGGATAAACGAATTATCGTTTCTTACAATCGATTGGCCAAACGCTGCTGACGAAGAAACGATGACCCGGGGCTTATTAAGGTATTTTATTGGCTAAACGTTTTATAAAACGCGTTTAAAACTATCGTTTTCCTTTAGTTTTCGTTTAGTTTTCGTTTCGTTTCAGAATCGTTATCGTTTGGTTTTCAATGACAAAAAAACGGCGCTATCACTGTACAATCCCTCTAGCCTTTTTCTGTGACTCTACAGCCCGGTTTGTGTCAGACCTGTTCGGAACACCAAATTGTTGATTTTCTGATGCAAAGGCTCAATTAGTGACTGTGGTTTGATCGCGACTCTATTGACTGATAGATATGTGCAGTCAATGCAGAAAGTGATTTAATGAAAGTAACATAAAGAGGTACAAGTAGGCAAAGATCAGGAAAAGGCGCAATCAGAAAAAGATTCCCACTCCAAAAACCGAGGTGGGAAAAAACCAAACTAACAATCAGGTACTTTATACCATGAAACATATCGTAAGCTGAATGAGCAGCTATTTTCCCAATAGGTGGCCACTCAGTTACCTTAACTTAACTAAAAATATGAAAACATACATAAAGCGCCAACAGCACAAAAAAATTTAAACACCAAGACATAAAACAAAAAGAACCACTACAGAAGTATCGACTTGGAACGATCAGTAACACAAAGTTACTGGCGGGCTTAAACCGGTTTTACAGGTACCTAACCTCACCCTCAGCTTCCGCAGTGGTTCATAACATTTAGTTAGTTATTTGGTCCTTGTGGTGAATCTCTAACTAGTCAATGAATCATCAAGAACAAACAAATAAATTATGATAAACATCCTGATGAATCAAAACCCAGGACTCACAGAGTGAATAAGCTGCCCGACGATGGAGATCCCTGGGCGCCGAATAACATACTAACTCCGGAACAAAAGAAAAACACCAGTTGGACCCCGCTGGGCCAAGCAACAGACAAGAAGCTCCGGCCCCAACCAACTAAAATGAATAGCTTTAAGTCGGGGCCATCACAGAGTCTGACGCCCGACCCACCGGCGTGCAATTAAAGAAGGCAGCATAGTTATCAACCATGATTGGGTTAAAAACTAAGCTTGCAGACTGTCGCATAACATTCAAGTTATAATCTATACGTCTGTTAATGTAACGTGTTATGATTTTTCTGAACTGAAAAGAAAAATCGTTAATTCCTTTAAGTTTCTTAAATTTGTTAACCAAGTCACCATAAAAATCAGGTTCCGAAAGGCCCTCACTTAAAAGCGTCTTTAACCCAACATTATATTTGGAAATCAATTCATAGTGTCTACGATAAAATTTAGAAAAGGTTTTTCGAAGTTTATGATACCGATAGCCCTGTTGGAGAAGTTTTGCCGTTAAACATTTATTTCGAGCGTTGAAGTCTGTAACATGATTGCAGACTCTAGCAAACCTAATAAGTTGCGAAATGTATACACCATAAGAAGCACGACGAGGAACGTCACCATCCAAAAAAGGAAAATTTACTATATCAAAATCAAAGTCATCGCGCTTATCATAAATTTTAGAAGAAACAAATCCATTTGAAACAGAAAGATGTAGATCTAAAAAGGGGGCTTCGGTATCTGAGATATTGGCTTTGTTTAACTGAAGTTCAGGTGGATAAATTTGATTGACCATTCCTTCAAAATAAGGGTTGTCAATGTTCAAAAGGTCATCGAGGTACCTAGATGTGGAATTAAAAGCCTCGATAACATCAGCTTGATTATCATGTTAAGAGAATCCATGAAATTTCTTATAACATGAGATTTGATAGCAGTAAGACAGGAAGTTAATAATTTAGAAAGTTCAGTGGTAGTACAAGAGCTAGAATTTGCAATTAATTTAGCTTTGTATGGTCTTTTGTGAAGCTTAGGTAACCAATACATCGTAGGATGTTTGTCTTGGCCTTCATTGACACAAACAGAAAACTTAACAGGTAAATCCAGGTTGTTGTTTTGTTTTTTCGCAAACACTTCCGCCCCATGAACATAGTGATTCTAACACAATAACATTAAAGTGTTTGCGAAAACGAAATAACCGGGATTTCTTAATAATAAAAAAAAATATGTTACTTTCTTTCAATAAATGTTCAATTTCTGCAATGACTGCGCCTATCAGCCAGTAGAAGAAACGCTGTAAGAGAAAACTCGAAAATCTAATTTCAACTTCGTTCTCAAATGCAGTGTGTGTAACCGATCATTTATCGGTTTGTATGTATACAATACCACGTGATTGTCAGTAGTGCAGCTTGAAAGAAATCACATTCTAAACGGTGCTTCGGTCTGTTTAAATTGCACTTGTAAATATTTTGTTTACAAACAACATGCAGGCCACACACACGTTTGTGTATAAATTACATTTCAGACATATTCATACACTCAATAAAGATAGCAGTTTAATCCAAAAACGTGCATTCAATGTGTATTTAGCTTAATTTAGATATCACGTGTGATAAGGCATATCAATTGCACTTATAATACATAAATATTCAAGCTAAACTTTTGAACCGTTGTAAAATGAATACAATTTGCACAATTCGCAAAAGCTTGTAACTATTATGCTATTATAAGCAAATGCTACAGAAAAAACATTTAATAAAAAGGCTATAAAGTAACACATCTGCATCTTATCCTGCCCATAAATGTTAAAATGCCAACAACTGTTGGCATTTTAACATATACATGTATGAGCAGGATAAATTACTAGTTTTTGAGTTGTGAACCTGAATTTTCCACAATTTTTGACCATTTCAACATTAATGAGCAGTGGAAATGAGCAGTTGAAATTTCATGCTCAGCTGAGCTGAGCTCGAAAACGTTTTATTACATTGAGGCCTGATTACTGGCTAGCCTGTGTATCCGCCTACAAGATCTGAGACTGCCCAGAAACATGTCCGTGTATGTATACCCCACTTTTGTGTAGAAAAATTGGGATATGCAGGGGTATACCTATTTTTCTTATTTTTTGCTCGGCAAGGCGGTTCTAACGTGTACCCACAATCTATGTTTTGAGCAAAAATAAGAAAAATATCAAAACTTTTCTACTGAAAATTTTCAATTTTTACAACTTAAGAAAAATCTGTATATTGCATGGGCGTGTTTTCGTAATGAAGGTGATTCCAGTGAGGACGCAGCCAGCGTGCATGCGGTAATTGTATTTTATTTTGAAACCTTACTCGACGCAAAATAATCCGAAACAAAATGGCGACCACTTTTTGGTAGAAATTTCGCTCAAAATGACACTCTTGTTGCTGTGTTTAAAACAATAGCTGCTATACGGTACAGCTAGATCCGCCTTGTCCGGGATTTCATATTACCTTCTTACACTGAGACGCCACATGACAAACTTTTTTCAACGAAAACGATACGAAACACTTTTGCCTGTCACGGCATTCCCCTGATTTGCGAATTTCAGGGGGTGTCAATTATATTAGAACAAAAAATTGTTCACACTCGGATATTATATTTGACCGTACGTAAGTCATCAAGATAGATTTGACCGTGTTTAGGCTAATTCTGTGTATTGGAGAAGATCGTATTACGTCACACCACATGTGTAAAGTCGGCGGTCGTTTTTGAAGTATTTCTGTGGATCATGACACGTTCTTCTCTGTAAATCAAAATGTGTGATATTTGTTGTCGCCTTTGTCCCTTTTTGTGGAAAGGATTTAATTAATCAGTTTAATTTTTGGTGAAATTCCATCATGTAATTCTGGATTTACCCGAGGATTTACCAAACCATCATTCCATGGCATGGACATGAGTGGGTGGGGAAGGTCATGTAATCATACACTGACCCTACTCTTCCTGAGATGTATGGGGTGTACACCTGGCAGATTAGACATGTGGGACTCTAACACTGCTCGTAAGTACCCACAAATATGTTTATTGCAGCATAGCTCTATCCTCCACAATCGTGATAATGGTCTCTAAAAGATCTTTGACAGTTTGCTGAACCCTAATTGCACCAGTCATTTGTAATCACTGCCCCCTTCTCCCACCTATGGGGAAGGGTGTGATAGCCGGGTTAAAGAGCAGGGCAGTTACTTTTCGAGTGTCCCCGCAGTCTAGGGGAAACGAAGGGGGGTTTGACATTAGGATCCTTACCCCAGGGAGATTTTGTTCTGTGAAGGGCAGGATGAAGAGCAAAGTTTTGACCTCCAGTTTGCCCCCTGGGGGTGGGGCTAATAGCAGGGCACTGACAGCTTAAAGTCATAATCCCTGCCCTTCCCTGTAGGTGGGGGAGCAGTGGATACAAATGTATTGTGCATAAATTGGTGTGAACAGGTGAACGATCACCATTGGCAGAAATTAGGACCCAAGAAATCTGGTCTAAGCTTCCCTGTAATTTTTAAGGTAGTGTTTCTGTTGTGGTTCTAGCTCTATGTTTTTGTTGTTATTGCTTTTGTGTGTGTGTGTGTTTTGTGTTTCTTGTCTTCTTTTTCTTTTTAACATATTAACAAGTGAGGTGTATTAATGAAGAAAAGCTGTGTATTAATCAATGATCTATTCTTGTGGGCATGCACTGTTAATACTCTGCTGTTACATTTAGAAAACATGCCCATGTAATATACTATGTTTTTCTTATGTTCTAAAAATTGAAAATTATCACCAGAATATGTGTCATATTTTTGCTTAAAACAGAGATTGTGGATGCACGTAGAACCGCGCCGAGGTGGTTCTAACGAATACCCACCATACATGTGATATCTCCCAATCTTGGCGTATTTTAGGGATTTCAAGGGCCCACTCCCGACGGTCTCCCGATCTGCCGAAGTCCCCTATTTGAACTGTTTGCAGTTGTTTGTTTATCCAACAGTCCAATTTTTAACTTATAGGATGGTAAATACGGTAGTATTACCCACAATCTATGCTTTGGAGCAAAAATAAGAAAAATAGGTATTATACCCCTGCATACTAAAGTTTTTATATAAAAAAGTGGGGTTTGAAGGGGTATACTTTACACGGACATGTTATCCTGATGTTTTAGCTCATTTATATTTATTTCTGAAAACAGGAAATATTAGAGAATTTTGGGGAACATCAATTTTACCTGTCTCTTTGGATAGTATTTGTGGGGTCAATGGGTTCCAACATGGTTCAAACAAACAGTTTTTGTGGGCTATGGAAAAATATATGCGTTATGCACCAGTCATTGTATCCCCAGCCCCTATGGGACTGGGGGATAGGGACACAGCAGGCTTATGTGCGGGGTTATAATCTCCGATGAGTGCCGGAGATATGACAGGATACAGTCACATTAATTCAAATGAACTAGTAGTTGTATCTTTCGTATTTAATTACTTTTCTGGTCTGGCTGTTAGCAGCTCTATAAATATTAAGGTAGATGCCCTGCTATTTCCCGCCACCATAGTGACTGTGGATACAAATGGCTGGTGAATTACTACATACCCATGCAACTTTATTAAACATGATTTTCAATTATCTTTCAGAGGTCTGAGGCATGCAAGGAATGTGATGAGATCCCTTGACATGGTCAACAACATGATGTGAATATCCAGGAAAGTTCTGCTCTGGGAAACAACTGTTAAAGTAGAGAAGCAGGCTAACATAGCCATGGAATTTATACCACACTTTCATATAGTAAAACTGGATTGTGCATGGGTGTACCTATTTAAAAGGCTATTTTTCTTATTTTTGATCCAAAGATGATTTTTGTCTATGGGTACTTGTTCGACCCACCTCACCAAGGCCATTCTAACATGTAGTACCCACAATATAGGTTACAGCAAAAACAACCATCTTTAGTTATAAAAATTGTTCAACTAAAATCTGCATGGGTGTGTTTTCGTATTGTGTCATGGTTTTTAGACCTTGAAGTTTTGGATTTAGGAAGAAGAAGAATTGTACTATCCCTGTAGCGGAAACAAAGCCACTGATCACTGCACAGCTGATCTGCGCCTTTTTTTCGCCTAGGCTAAAAATGGAATCTCTCATGACCCAGCTCATATATGAACTGAGATAAACAAGGCCTGGAAAAAAAGTGGTTTGTTTGGGGTAACATCTTGGAAAACTCAAGGTAGGGTTACTGATAAAGGTGCATATTTATTTATGAATTTTATTTTATTCTCTTATTATTTTTTTTGTTTATATACGTCATTAATTTATCATAAATACTGTTGTTTTCTTCAATTTCTTAGAAATATTGAGATAAAAAATAGGATTAAAAAATCTTGGTAGGGTCAGGTTACCCTAAACACTCCCTTTTTTATTTTAGGCCTAAAGTATACATGCTCACAGCTGACTTGAGAAATGAAAGAAAATGTGTTTTTATCATAACTCCTGGCCAACTCAGAAATCCAGAAGTCATTTTTATGAACCAGTTTAAGTATGGAAAGCTGAGCTTCGTTGGTGTAGAAATTGACCAACGTTTTACATGGGCGGATTCAGAGGGGGGGGGGGGCAGGGGGTCCGGACCTGCGCATGTTTTATGTCAAAAACATTGATCACAGGCAGAGCTACACACAAAGGAGGTTTTCCTTCTGAATCCCTTGTTATAATATGCAATTATTGCATATAATGCTTTGTTTGTCTTGTTATATGTTGTATGTACAGAAATAAAAGTTTAAACCATAGAAGTTTCATGCATATATTAATTCATCAAAGTTTATGGCGCCACAACCAAGCCAGATTCACACAACACCTTATAGCCTGGTTTTACAAACAGAGAAGACCAGAGAAGGTTTCTACATAGATGAAGTTGAAGAATACGAGGAAATGTTCTGTAAATTTTTGAGCCCAGTACTCATGACAGTTCGATCAGTAGTGTGTACGTCTGAATTAATCTTGAAGCTGTAAAATTGCAAATGAAATACTTTATACATGTGATACTTCCAATGATTTTCTTAAATCTACATTCTATATACGTTTTTCAAATGCCTCCATCAAACATTTGTCAAATGAAAGAAAATATCTGTGATGCATCTTAAACTCATCACATGTATGACTGGTGGCCTGAGGTTATAAAACTTTTTTCACGCTCAACTCAGCTGAGACTAAAATTTATCCTGCTCATAAATGTTAAAATGCCAACAATTGTTGGCATTTTAATATTGTAACGTGCAGCCGAGCCAAGCCACAGAAACCCCGTCGGTGGAAAAGCATGCTCATCCACCAAGGGTGGTTTACTGCGCTATATGCCTAACACTTACTCTAATCACAAAGTTTCGAGAGGGAGCGCGGTGGCGTAGTGGTAGAGCGTCGGACTCCGAATCTTGAGGTCCTGGGTTCGAACCCCACAAGCGTCACCGTGTTGTGTCCTTGAGCAAGGCACATCTACTCCCTACAGTACTGGTTAAACCCAGGAAGCGTTGGCTCCGTCCCGACATGACTGAAAAATTGTTGACTGGGACGTTAAGCCTCAACACAAACAAAGTTTCGAGTTTCTATTTTGCATATTACATTACTACCCGCTAATATGCCGCTAATACGTTGCACCAACGTATTCTACAAGGGAGACTATCCCGTTACAATATTTATAAGCAGGATAAATTACTAGTTTTTGAGTTTTGAACCTGAATTATGCACATATTTTGACTATTTCAACATTTATAAGCAGTCAAAATTTTATGCTCACCTAAGCTGAGCTTGAAAAAAGTTTTATAGCCTCAGGGCCTAGACTGATCATTTGAGGGCCTAGACTGATCATTTGAGATTCTTGACACGGCCTCATATGTTTACTACCAGACTGAAAACAACAAATCAAACTACATGTATTAGAAAATGACAAGCTTGATTTCTAGAAACACTGGACAATATCAGTCATAATAGTGTGGCAATTATTGAACATATTTACCTCATCTGAGCCTTCAGGCTTACTAGGTGAGCATTCAGCATATCTATGCTCTGGTGTCCCTCAACCATTTCCAAAAATGATAAGTACATAGAGAATCGCAGAGAAGGGGGCATAAGCACATTGAGACCATTGACAACAGACAGTGCCATAAAAGTTGTGGCATTGAGCAAGTCACAAGCCATTACACAGTTCCTGAGCCTGAGCATGGAGGTAAAATCAGAACCTCCATGGCCTGAGGCTTGGATTTATATGTTTGCCTAAGGTAATAGTCAGATATTTATCAACTCAGTACATAATAAAAAGAAAATGATGATAAATGTGTCAGTCTAACATATTGTCCTTTATATAGGATCTACCGACAATCTCTAGCAGCTTTGCTACCTTTTTCAACATTGATATTTTCCTCAAAGCTTTTACTTGTGTTCTAAAAATAGTATCAAACTGCGACAGTTTCCAATTTGGCTTTTACTTTTCTCAGATATTTCTCGATAAAATTGAAATCTGAATGAAAGTGACAATGATTTATATAGCATCGGTTGAAATGAACCGTATTTGACGGATTAATAGCGATTATGCTGACATTTTTTCATAAAAGTTCAACCAATTTGAGCCTAATTTCGGGGCGTAAACGCCATTCTCATCGTCAGTACCAATTTTCTTTTTTAGAACAAAAATTTGTTAACACTGATCATATCGTGATTCATACATCACTATTCTCACAAAAGATTAAATTTTCAGAAAATATGGGTCTCGACACGGGAGAAAATCAAATACTCATTCAATAAACGATTTTAACACGACTGACATTTTCGACAGTTGACTCGCGAAGGAAAATCCGATAAAACGATGCGCCGACAAACTGTCATGACAACAAAGCAGCTTCACAGGGCGGATTTAGCATTGCTTAAAATGGGCTGCGTGTTTGATGGAAATCAGTTTCGTCTTTGGTACGCACGAACAGAATTACTTAAGGCCCTGTCTCTCGGTTCAAAGAGGATGGCTTAATTTTCGAACGTTTTTGGTTGCTACGATTTTGATTATATCATTGCGCCTTGGCTACGCATCCCGACTGTTCAGTCAACCATCAAATTGAATAAAATACTGTAAGCTTAACCCATATTTGACGAATGGATTTTCCCATTATTATCACTTGGGTGAGTCCACTTTCATTTTTAGGGCTGTTAGGAGTGGTTTTTAATTTTTATCTCATTTTTCGATAAAGTTCCTCTAAGCAAACACAATAGCCTCAGATGGGACGCCGCGTTCTGCGGCGTCACATCTGAGGCTATTCTGTTTGCCTATGGACGCCAGGCTTATATGAGTTAAATAGCTGTTCACTTGGATGTTTAAAATCCCAATGATGGGAAGAAGTCCCATAAAATGATAGGAACATCTCGACATGACCTTAGCAATTGACTGGGACGCACAGCAACAAATCATTTACAAACAAGCAAAAACGTAAAAAAGTGTCACAAAGGGTGAAAGCAAAAACAGTGGCACCGCTTTAGAACTGACAATGATAAATAATCTATGGATTTGACCTACTTCACTATTAACCCACTTCTCGATTGACCTACATTACGATGCTCTATATTTCAGAACAGTTTAAACTAATATGGGGGTTTCACTGCATTTTATATTGAAAACTGAGGATTCACATAATACTAACTGTCTACTTTTATACTTCTGTCGCTTGATTTAACACCCTTTCGGTGATATGAACCTATCATTACCTCAGTTCTTTGTACCCGCAACATACTATTTTTTTCTCACACGTATTTGAGCTAGTTATACCCGATTATGTAATACTGCAAAGTGTAATTTTATTTGTCTAATAATGAGAGTTATCACACATTACTGCCCGTAAAACTGTCGTACTAAAATCTATGTTTTGGAATAAAAATGTATACCCCTGTTCACTCCGGTTTCAATACATAAGAGTTGAGGTGTACGTATCTTTGTTCATGTCGAGGACATGTTTTTCTGACTGATAGATTGCTTGTATCAATCAAATAGAGTGCGATTACTACAAAAATGTTTATCAACGTAAAATTATATTTTTTTATGTAAAACCATATTTTTCGTACAACTTTAATTTAGCATTTAGCCCGTGTTATATAAAATACAATTAATCTGTTTATTTCATTCCCCTTTTGCTTTAGTTTCGCGAATTAACATCTTGATGAACCAGTAGGAATGGTCTCCTTCCCGCCTAGTATCTTTGGGTTGAGGTTTTTGGCTTTACTGCATCAACATTTTGTAATACATGTGTTAGAGAACTTGGTTTTATTTTCTTCAAATCCGTTTTTAATAATCGCTAATCCATTTTCGCTGTTCTGGTGGAAATGGTTATTTCGCTGTCCTAGTAAAATGGTTTTATTAATAATAATAACGATCTCTGTAATTCTTGTGTCTTTGGTTGGGATTTTAACTTAATTACATCAAGCGCTTTTGTTACATGTGCTCGCCGGTTGAGCGTTGTGTTTTCCTAAAAAAATTCTAAGGGCCAATGTATTATTTCCCATATCTTGTAGTTTCAGGTACCCCAAGTTCACCTCAAATTAACTTGGAATCCCAAAGGACGCAGATACCCCTTTGCATTTGCATTATTTCTTATATTGCCTGGAAGGCTATGAATGTAAGAAACCTGAAACAGAAAACACCCTCAGGCTGCCAAAACCTGTATGTAATTTTTGGCAAATCTGAGGTTTTTTTGTTTTTTTTTTTCCAAAAATTGGCATTTTTTTAAATCAGCTATTTTAACGTGACATTTACACGCAAGTGTGAATTTCACAGTAACAACATTTGCGGCAATGCCTTTAAAAGTGACCTTCATGGAAAAATCAAACAAGTTGAATTGACGTGAATCTGTGGACTTTCAGAAAAATGCCATAATTTCAGTATTTTTGAAAAAATGCAAAAACTGTTCCATGGACTTTGGGAAGACATATGCTTTTTTCAAACTTCTTTTAGTCAGTTACTTCGAAGCATTATCTGAAACAAATCAAATGAAACAGGCATTCTGTGACCTTTGGTAGTGCCATTAAATTTTGGTTAAGTATTGGGTGCTTTACACAAGAATATATGGAATATATTACAGTGGCCCTTAGATTTTTTTGAGGAGTATATTTAATTTTCTTTCTTTATAAAATCGAGGATGTCCTTAGGGAAAAAATGGTTTTCGACATTGACCCAAGTGGGGGCGGAGATAGGCGTCCCGGTAAAATTGGTTTGTCTTCATTTTACTAATGTTGTTGTGCCTGCCCCTCTGCCGTGCTCGTTGCCTTTCGTTTCGGTTGAGACGTGGCCGGATGGCTGCCTTGTAGAGAGGGGTCTGGTCATTCTGCTCTTCGAGTGTGTTGTCGAAGGGGTATTTTGTTGTGTATTGTGTACTAGTAGTTTCTTTCCCACATGGTGTCTATGTTTGGACATTTATTTCATCGATTCATTGCCCCTCTATTCTTACTTTATTATGTTTGTTTCGTAATAAATATAACGAAGGCCAAACATGCAGATAACGCTTTATGTTCAATAAAAATTAAAACTGAGATCCTTTAAGAGCAGTGAACACATTAATGAGAAAGGTGATGGGCCATACCGCGGTTTCGACTATTGAAGTCTCGTCAGTGACCCTTTAGATTTGGCAACATGGAGCCAAAGAGAATTACTGAAATTTTGCAACTTTCAACAGGGTAGTCGATACAAAGACTAGTGTTATCTAAATGGGGCCAAATATATTAAACATTGGCTAGAAAATGAATCTTAACCGATAATAAATTTCTGAGTTCTAAAACTATTAAAGAAGCTGAGGTTGATGTTATAGGTTCACTTATAGATCGTTTCAATTCGGTACTACTGTTGTGGTTATATTTGCTTTGTGTTTTGGGGTTAACTTTTGCTAAATCGATTTACCGAATGTTCTCTTTGCACCAATACTATTTGTAAATTTGGTAGTTCTACATGTATGCTATAAAGATAGATACGGATCCTGATTATCGTTGTTTGTTTTCTTCTCAGAAAGCAAGTATACACAGCCATCTTATATCATTCCAAATCAAATATACTGTTTCTAAAAATTTAAATGCAAACATTTAAAACGCGTTGTCATTGTAAAACAATGAACCAGCAGGATTACAGGCGTTTTTAGTTATCAAGTTCTAAATTGTTTCAAAATACAGGTTTTGTCAAAAACCAAACACAGTACCATGACAAATTGAAATAGGGATTTGCCCATCATTATGACTTTTGCTATTTGAGTAACGCGTAGGGCGAGACGGCAAAAGCTTCGTATTTAAAGAAATATGGTGTATCACAAATCAAATCTAGTCAAACAACCATTTGACAGATCACTACTTAAAGTCAAGTAGAAATAGTATATTTCGGAAATTAAATTTAGTTTTGTAATGCATTATATATACTTAGAAAAACAATTTAGGGATATGGTTTTTGTTTCGATTTCATTCCTAAAGGTATAATTTTTCTACCCAAATAATTAATAGATATGTAGCAGAACCATCACTGTGCATGGATTCCATAAAATTTTCGCGTTGCCTGGAAGCGCTTCTCGCAGACTTGCAGAAATGATGGAACACCCCTAAAATCAAAGTTATCTCTGCTCCCTACCCTATCCAAATCTTTCATTCACCCCCTCTTACTGGTTCATCCAAATACAAAACTGTTTTGATAATCGAAATGGCGACACTTTCATGTCTAAAACGCACTTTGGGGAAATTTCAGAAATCTGTGATTTTTGGTAAAAAAAACACATTTTTAACCAAAAAAATTTTTTTCGCTTAAAATGTTTCCCTTTGCTCTTTGAGTATGAAACTGAAATCCGTTTTTTAATGTGCGCTCTGGTTTTCTCAAAACAGCGTTTTTTAAAATGTGTTGACAAATTTTTAATCACGTAATGCAAATTCCCATTAAGGTAATGTTCAGTTCTTTAGCAAATGTTTTGAAACGCTGTAAAATCTAAACTAATGCCCGTAGCTCAAATCGGTTTTCTGTACCAAACTCGTAGCTTAAAGGGCAACGTTTTAAGCAAAAAAAAAATTTTTGGTAAAAAATCGTGCTTTTAACCAAAAATCACAGATTTCTGGAAATTTTCCCAATATGCATTTTAGACATAAAAGTACCGGCATTTTGATTATCAAAACAGTCTTGCAGTTGAATGAATCAGTAAGAGGGGAGGAATGGCAGAATTGGGTAGGGTAGGCAACAGTTAGAACTTCAATTTCAGGGGTGTTCCAACGTTTCTGCAAGTCTGCGAGAAGCGCTTCCAGGCAACGCGAAAATTTTATGGAATCTTTGTACAGTGATGATTCTGCTACATATCTATTAATAATTTGGGTAGAAAAAATTATTCCTTTAACAATGAAATCGAAACAAAAACCATATCCCTCAATTGTTTTTCTAAGTATATTATACAAGTGGTAATGTATTGCATACATTCATTCTTTATACAAAACAAAAATCCAAAAAACAAAACATCGGTTAAGCTTTAATGGGACAATCGATACATATGCATTATTATTGGCCGCCTATGAGTGGCCGCCTATTGGGAAATAGCTGCTCACTCAGCTAACGATATGTTCTTTAAGTACAAGTACTTAATTGTCTTTTTTTTTTTTTTTGTTTTTTTTCTTCAACCTCGGTTTTTGGAGTGGGAATTTCTTTCTGATTGCGCCTTTTCTTGACCATCGTTTACTTGTAAACTTTTAAAATATATTTCAACTAATGTTATATACAACGTGGTCACATTTCCGACGTTTGAAGGGGACTATATTCTTGCTTCTATAGCCAAGGTGGCCTCCATGATCACACCCCCCATAAACATACAATGTAGAATACCCAACATCAAATGGATTGTCTTATCACTGGTATTTAGGAGGTCATTATGATGTACCTGAATGGGACCCTATTAAGAAAAATATTCACTATGTAATGATATTTATTTTAGTAACCTTTTCCTTGGCCCCTACCTGTGACAAAATAATATTTCTCCTTGGGATTCTCATCTGTTATCTGCTCAAAGCAAGTAGCGTGTTATTCAACTCAAACTATGTTCTTTTTATACTCGTACATTCCCGTATATGGAAGCAAATTACCGTTTCGATACCACTCATCTACTAAACAAGAACCATCTAACGCATGCTGCATATTTGACAAATATAAAGTGCATGCGTAATTAATGGTGCGGTCCTTTATATTGCACATTCATTCGATGAAATAGGCGTCATCCCTAGGTTTTATAAATGCCCGTGTCAAAATTAATGATAAAATGAAAAGCGTGGCCCGCATATAGTTTATCAATGCCAAAATAAGTAAACAACACACAAGTAAAGCATTTATTAACACAGGTTCTATGAACAAAAGAAAAGAACTCATGAAAAGACTAAATAAGGTCGTTGTTGTAATTAAGGAAGCTTTCAGTATGTCTAGACTTGTGAACTTGAAATGTCGGTGTATATCACACGGTTAATAAATATTAAGTTCTGGCAGATTACATAATGCAAAAGTGTAAACATTAATGAAATAACTTATTAACATGACAGCTAAACAATGCGCGTCACTTTACTTTTAAATAGGAAGTACAGTTTTTTCACAGCATGTAGAACGAGACGGACAATACTTGCATTATAAATTAGTAAGTTGGCCAATTTTTAAGGCGAGTGAGTGAGTGAGTGAGTGAGTGAATGCAGGCAAGCAAGTAAGTTTGTTTGTTTGTTTGAATTGATATTTTACGTCCCAGTCAACAGCTATGGTCATGTTGGGACGTTGCCTCCATTTTGTGGGACTTATACCAACAATCAGGATGTCATGATATCTGTGCTTTAAACATAACCACTAAGGCATATATGTACGGATGGTTTGACTTGAACCACTTTTCCTGCGGTTAACCAGATATCAGACGGTCAGTCAGTAGCATCTGATTTCTGGTAAACCGCTCAGGTCAGCCAGTGTGCCTGTCCAAAAAAAAGTGGTTCAAGTAAACACGTAAGTACATGTAAGTACTTTTTGAGAGTCTGACCCTATTAGTCTGATAAAAGTATTATTTGGATAAAAATAAAACTGAGAGCCCTTATGTTCAAATAAACCCGCTATACTAATTATTATTAATTAATTGACTGCCAAACTGTTTACAGCAGCATTTCTGTATATCTCTTTCAGATATAATGGTTTTATTTCGTGTTTAAATACTTCAGTTTTTGTCATCTACCTCAAGCATCAAAAATTACGCCGAACGCCTTGCAACTGCAAATACCTGTGGTTGACACTAGTCGGCTATTTGTGGTCTCATTAGTATTCAGTCTGTAATTATCTTGGGTCATATTTCAATATCGTAAAAGCCAAGGACTCCTGTGGACTAATGTACATCAATCATACAACCTCCAACAAATCTATTAAAACGAAACGTATTATTACGTAAAATGCAAATTGTTGTTTAATAATTGGACATAATAATGATTGAATGATATGCGGCAAGTTCTCTGAATGCGGCGAATTCTGTCGCATTACATTCTAATATCTTCGCTGGATAATTTATACGTGATAATTTCGATTGAAAAGATGACACTCATACCCGCAGATATAAGTGACTAAACCTATACCACCATGTTGCAATCGAAGCACAACCAGTGCCTAAGGTTCAAAAAGAACAAACGTAATGAAACCAGTACAAGAATATTGAAGCTTCGTGTAATTGACAAACTTACAACGTATGAAGAAGCGGTCTGAAGTACAACGGGCAACAGAAGTAGCAATTTAATTTCCACGACGGAATTTTAAGGAAATTACAAAATAAATTCAGCATCATCTGTACAGACCACACAACCTTATACATGTCTTTAAATGATTAAACATCGGCTAAATTTCTCGAATGTAAACCTTAAAATTACTCTTGCTATATAGTATCATATGAAGAAATACATTTTGGAGTACATTCGAATGCGTTTTATTATCACTTTCAACCAGATGTTCTGTAATTTATACATTTTTATCTTCTTAAATTAGATGTATTTTTGAATTTTTTGCAAAAAAAGCTGGATAAGCCTTGCTTCTCTGAATAGAAATTAAAACTGAGATCCTTGAAAAGCAGTGAACATATGAGCCGCTTCGTGGGAAAACCAACAATCTGCATGGGCGAAAACAAAGGCGCAGATCAGCTTCGCGGTAACCGCGAAGCTGATCAGCGCCTTTGTTTTCGCTACACGGATAGTACAATCCCTCTACTTCCTAAATACGAAATCTCATGCTTCTAGCTGTTTTCTGTTACTGCACAGATCGGTTTGTGTCGGACCTGGTCGGAAACCACATTGTTGGTTTTCCCACAAGGCGGCTCAATTATATAGTGAGAATGGGGATCCAATAATAAGTCATTACCCCGACAATAGCGCCAACTACTGGCACTGACACAAACAAACGTATTGCACATAATTATATTATTCTTTTGATTTCTGACATCTGATCGCAGATTGTATCCGGTGTACAAATCATTTGATTGGTTTTACATTCCCAGTCACACTCGCTGTGGCTGTGGTTCGCCAAAGCATGTACGTACCTATGTTTAAAATAACAATGGGTGACTTTAGGTCAAACCTGCTTCTTAAAATATAACAAAATAAATACATGTATCTACTTGGCATTAAATGTCAGAAATTAATTCTCTGTTCCAATTCTCATTTATTTCAGATAGTAAAAATTTTTAAGAGCCAAAAGAAAAGCATTATTGCACTTAGGTACGTGAAATTATGGGAAAGCAAACTTAAATCTGGTTCAATAACAAAAGATTGGAACAAATATACTATTCGCAAAATATTTCATAGGATATGCTCAACTTAACATTAGTAAAAAATACCGAATACCAAACCCACCTATATTTATGTTTTCTGGCAGCACTCGAGCCATACACACCTATTAATGATGCCTGGTAGAAACACCTGTTGATGATGCCTGGTAGAAGACAGACTGGCAAAGATCACCGAATAAATTGTCCGTGACGCAAAATAATGTCACAATGATTTTAACTGCTAATGAAACTGATTATGTTTCATGGCTAGAGATTATCCCTTTCAGACATGTCGTTACTTTTCGTATGTCTAGACAGCATCGTTTGGAATATACAGCTAATAAAATATAATGGTATTATCATTTAGAAGCAGTAAAACATTCAACGGGAGATTGTATGGACTATATTGCGCAATTTCGGTTAATGAACCCTCACCAGTAGTCCTTTTCCAACCGGCAACGAAAGTCACACTATAGTGCTGCAATTTCTAGAATTTATAAGAAAAGTCTAAAACTTAAAACTTAAAACTTGAAACTAAGATTTAAAGACACATTCCTAAACTGGGTCAAGTACTTGAAACATTGCTAAGAAGTATGTTTTCTCAAATGTGTTTTGAACCCTCTGAATATCTTTTTTGATCTCAAAGGACCGAAAGAATTAATATAATCTGCACTATGGATGATGTACGGGGATACTTTTTAGGGCCACCACACGGCACAACGCCAGCTGCAGTAATAGCAAATAAAATATAATGGTTTGATCCTTTCTAAGCAGTAAAACTTTCAAAGGGAGTTAGTGTGGACTTTATTTCGCAATTTCGGGTAATGAACCCTCATTAGTAGTCCTTTTGAAACCGGCAACGAAAGCCATACTATAGTGCTGCAATTTCTAGAATTTACACAAAAAGTCTAAATCAAAGACACATTCCTTATTGTGGCCATTGACCCCGTTTAGCTAAGCCTATAGGAAACTGGCTAACAATTTAAAACAGGTAACACGAATTCATCTCAAAAAGGTCATTTAATCTTTCAGATTGGATTTCGTTCAATCCTGGTTCAAATAATGCTGGTTTCTGGTTGTTACCTATTCTTACTGAGTGTGAGGTTATGGTCATGTAAAATCCAAAAATCGATTTTAGCCCGCCAGTAATTTTATATTACTCGCCGTTCCAATGCGATACTTCTGTGGTGGTTCTTTTTGTTTTATGTCTTGGAGTTTAAAATTTTTGTGCTGTTGGCGCCTAATGTATATTTTCATATTTTTAGTTAATTTTAGGTAACTGAGTGACCACCTATTGGGAAAACAGCTGCTCATTCAGCCTACGATATTTTTTCATTGTGTAAGTACCTGATTGTTAATTTAGTTTTTTCCCACCTCGGTTTATGGAGTGGGAATCTTTTTCTGATAGCGCCTTTTCCTGATCCTTTTTACAACATCCGAAATGTTGTTATGTTTTAGTGTGAGTCTGTATGATTAAAATGAAATAAACTACAACTTAAATTAACTTAATTAGATGGCAAACAAACATGCCAAATTATCCATTCAACATTTTCAACCGAGTCAAGGGATATTTCAGTTAGATGCTGCGGTGTTTATAACGGACAGGGTCCAAATCGGCCATGACACGAACACAATTGTTGCTCGCTTTCTGGGCAGAATAATGCACGTTTGTACAAAACATAAACTTATAAAATCTACTAATTGCTTGTCTAAACGCACTAAATTCACTTCCATATATTAAGCTTAATGAAAAGCAAGGTGTATGATATGTTTTCTAATGACGAAGTACAAAATGTACTGATCACGATGTTTGAAGAGTGCAACCACAAAAGTTAGCTCCGGAAACTAATGGCATTTTCACAATTTAGGAACAAATTACCAGAGTATGTTTGGCACTTCAAATAATTTGTTTCTGTGCTTAAAGGCACTTTTCATTCCAAGGTTGTAATTATATCCAAGGTTGTAATTATAAAAAAGTAAGTCATTTATGATAAATTCTAGATCAATTGAGGTTATTTTCTCATATTCTCATTGAACAGATTGTGGAATTTTCTGCCCTTTTGATATCAACAACGGAATTCGCTTATGGAACAACTAACTAAATATTGTGTACCACTGCAGTAGCTGAGGGTGAGGTTAGACGCCTCTAAATCTTGTTTAAGCCCGCAAGTAATTTTATATACTAGTATTACTAATCGTTCCAAGGCGATACTTCGGTAGTGGTTCTTATTGCTTTATGTGTTTTATGCGTTGATTTTTGCACGTTTTCATATTTCAGTTCAGTTTGTGTGGAATCCTATTGGGAAGAAGCTGCACATTCGGCTTACGATATGTTTTCTTAGCATAAGTACTTCTTTTTCTTTCTTTTTCTTTTTTTTTTTTTTTTTTTTTTTTTTTTTTTTTTTTTTTTCTCACCTTGGGTTTAGGAGTGGGAATTTCGATCTGATTGCGACATTTCCTAATCGTTGCCTACTTTTACCTTTAACTGTCTTTCAGACTTAAAAATCATACTTGCGTTAAGAGGATATTTTAAGAAGTTACAACTGCCTATATGGCCACACATATATTTTGGCCTGTTATGTGGAGTTCGCATAAATTAAATACTTTAGCAGCAAAACTTGCTAACATAAATATTTAATGCAATCTAATAGTGGGTTATTTTATTAAAATTTGTAATTTAAGCAAACATGTTTAGATGTCTAACGATTTGATGTCTATAGCTTCGTCGAAGTCGGTTATTGCGCAGCGCACTATGTAAACTGTACAGATTTAAAACTATCATCACATCAAAATAACAAGTAGCCCAAGGGCAACGATCGCTCACCTGAAAGTCAACAAGTACAGTCACTGGACAAAGTGTTGTTTTTTCCCATATATGGGTATGACGGTCATCTTGGTCAAATTTTAGGCCTATGGCTGCAATGGTTTCCATAGGATCATTGGTCCTGTAAATGCTTACCCGAGACCTAGTTGTCACTTTTTCCCATGTTTCCATGTTTGCCTATGTTTCCAAAATCGACCTTTACCTACATCAATCACATACCTTCACCTACTCTATCAGTTGTTTGCATCTATCACTTTTCAGTTCTCAGGCTGCAATAGTTTTCAAAAATAACATTTTAAAAGCAGATGGGCTCCTGGGGTCCATTTTGTTCAGAATCATTAAATTTCAGTCTTACTGCCCATTTCCTGCAAGACTTTCACTTAAAATGACATTTTAAAAGTTTTTCCCATTCAAATGCATTGACGACCTATGTTGACCTTGCCATAAAATAGGTCAAGGTCACCACAGGTTCATGTTTTATATATACATTGTAGTACTTGAGTCATCCATACTTCATGCAAAGTTTCGTTATAATCGGTTCACCGGTTCTGGAGAAGAAGATATTTTAATGGTTTTCACCATATATGGGCATGGCGGCCATCTTGGTCATGTGACCTGGATTATTTATATACACATTGGTTCCCACTTCCTATAAATGCTTCATATAAAATTTGGCTTTGATTGGTCAAGTAGTTTCAGAGAAAAAAATCTTTGAAAAGTGTGTACGGACGACAGACCGGCCAAGGTCAAGAGATGACCTTGACCTAAATTAATCAAATAACTTCATCTAATTCATTAGTTGTTTGCATCTACCACTTTTCAGATCTCAGGCTGCAATAGTTTTCAAAAAATAGCTAATTTCCACTTTTCACATTATAAGTCTATGGAAACTTAAAGTTACCATAGCAACCAGAGTTCTTATCCGACTGGAATTAAAAACACAAATTATGTAGAGGCTACTGTCAGAAACATGAATACAAAGTACAGGATTCATCCACTTGACAGTTTCTGAGGAGAAGATTTTTGAATGTTTTTTTTTTTTTTTTTTTTTTTTTTTTTTTCAAAATTTTGCCCTTTATGGGGCCCCAGCAACCAATCAAAATAAAGGATTAGGACAAAACTCGCAAGAAACGTCAAACACTACTCAATAAGCATTTCTGCAAAAACAAAATTCAAGTGTCTGCAATTTTAGTGGAAAAATAGCCGATTTCCACTTTTCCCATTTTAAGTCTATGGAAACTTTAAGTTGCCATAGCAACCAGAGTTCTTATCCGCCTGGAATAAAAACACAAATTATGTAGAGGCCACTGTCAGGAACATGTATACAAAGTATAGGCTTCATCCCCTTGACAGTTTTTGAGAAGAAGATTTTTAAATGTTTTTCGAAATTTTGCCCTATATGGGCCCCCTGCAACCAATCAAAATGAAGGATTAAGACAAAAGTCACATGAATAGTAGAGGACTACTCAATAAAAATTTCTGCAAAAACAAAATTCAAATATCTCAAACAAGACAGCAAAAATAGGCAATTTTCACTTTTCTCCATTATAAGTCTATGGGAAGCATAAGTTGCCATAGCAACCAGAGTTCTTATCCGATCGAAATAAAAAAACACAAACTTTCGTTCCCCTTACCCATGGATGCTCCACATAAGATTTGGCTTTGATCGGCCAAGCGGTTTCGGAGAAGAAAATCTTTGAAAATGTGAATGGACGCACGGACGCACGCACGGACAGACGCTGGCTCGACTACCATACTATAAGCTCCCCATGAGCCTTCGGCTCAGGTGAGCTAAAAATGGAATTCAGTATTATAATCTTTGGGACTAGAGTCGGTCATTTTCCAAAATCAAGCGGTGCAATTCATCTGTCGCGTATACATTATGCTTTCATTTAATTTTTAACTTTCGCTGGATGACAAGTTATTGTTCGAGCTGTTCCAGCAATTCCGTAACGGGACTTCATGTCAACATGCGTAAACAAAAACCGTCACTGGTTGATTTTGGTGTTCCGCCCATAGGCTTGGCCTATGTCACTAGACTTGTTCTTCCATCACAAAGATATGTTTGTGTAATATAAACCCTCTTGAACCCCACTTTTATTTAGCAAAACTGGGGTATGCAGGGGTATACCTATTTTTCTTAATTTTGCTCCAACACATAGATTGTGGGTACTCGTTAGAACCGCCTCACCGAGGCGGTTCTAACGCGTTCCCACAATCTATGTTTTGAGCAAAAATATCAAACATTTTCAGCTAAAAAATTTAAATTTTTAAAGCTAAAAAAAAATGTTTATTGCATAGGCAACTTTTCGTAATGTATAGATAGCTAGAGCCAAGGTGGCCAGTTATGATCGGACCAAATAAAGAGTCCAGCTAGAATTCCCCACATCAAACGAGTGCCTTATCCAAGTGATGATGGGGGACATTTGGATCTACCACGATGAGTCCATTAAAAGGACAATAATCAATATGTACTGATATTGATTTTAATAACCCCTTCTTTTTCATTGGCCTCTAATTGTAAGAAAACATTATTTCTCCTTAGTGTTCTTTTCCGTTATCTGCTAAGAGTCATAAAGGAGTTATGCAATCCAAAATTTGTCATGTTGAAAAGTGGTGCGTTTAATTTTCTGCTAAGTATTGAATAAGATTTGAGTACGCGTAGGTCACGTTCACCTTGAAAACGTGACAAATTTGGTTGTCAAGGAAATGCAGATAAAAAGGAAAACAAGATAAAATGAAGCAGTATTGTTGCAAAACACTGGTATTTGCTGACGAAATCATGGGGTGCAATTAATGTTACGTCTACACTGGGCCACGTTCTAACCACGTCTTTAATACGTCCTTAAAAATTAAGGACGCGGTAAGAACGAGGCACGGTCTTGTAGGACGTGGGAGGAACGTGGTAAGGACGTAGCGAGGTTGATGGACGTGAAGGTCTTGGTCAAATTTTGGACATGCTCAAAAGAAACGTGGCGAGGACGGAATGGAATTAGAACGCAGTAAGGACGTAGTAAATACGTGGTAAGGACGTAGTAGGAACTTGTAGGACGTAGTAAGAACGTAGTGCAAAGGTAGTAAGGCCTTCACGGACGTGGTATACGAACCTGTTGCAGACCATCAAGACCTCACTATGTCTTCACTACGTCCGCGATGCGTCCATCAGGTTCTCGATAAGACCCAACCACGCTTCTAGTACGTCCATACCACGTCTTAGAAGACTTCTCTGCGTTCTTATCACATCCTTGCGGTTCCCAACACGTCCTCTGTAGGTTCTTACCACGTTCACGCCAGGTTCTTATCACGTCCCCCCGTTTTATTAATTTCGTTTTAATTGACTCGTCCCCTCAAGCAATAGCTTTCGCGTCAATCATTTTGAAATGTTAAATGTTATATGATTTGCAAATAAAATTGAGTTGAGCTGAAATGAAAAAAAAAAAAAAAAAAAAAGAAACCGAGAAGTACTCTTGCGATTCGCTCTTCTTCAATAACACCAAAACTTACCCGGTGCACTCGCAGAATAGGATAAGATATTGCTGGGTGAGCCCCTAGCTATGAGCTATGAAAATGATGATGATGATGATGATGATGATGATGATGATGATGATGATGATGAAGAAGAAGAAAAAGAAGATGATGATGATGATGATGATGATGATGATGATGATGATGATGATGATGATGAAAATGGTTTCACTATGGACATTACATCATATTATTAACAGCGTTGAGGATGGAGTTTCAGTATTCGTTCTTCGACTGAGCACAGTTATTATAATACATAAACAGTTAGAACGTGCTGAAAACGTAGTACGCGCGTGGCGTGAACTGCTTGGTCTTCGTGAGGACGTAGTAAGGATGTAGTATAAACGGGATGAGCTTGGTGAGCGCGTAGTAAGAACCTAGTGGAAACGTGAAAGACGTAGTAAGGACGTGGTGCGGACGTAGTAAGGACGTGGTGGGGACGTAGCGAGGACGTATTGTGAACTTACAAACCAGAAATTATTTCATTTTGACCCCGTCCTCGCTACGTTCTTGAATTATTAGGACGTGGTATGGACGTGATGAGAACATGGCCCAGTGTAGACGTAACATAAATACGTATCAATAATTTATTTATATGGATTATGCGAACAGCATATTTTGCTCTCGTGAATAAAACATACAGCTTTTAAAATTCGTGACGCATTTGAACGATTTAATTTGATTTTCGACTGACTGTAAATAACATAAATCTAACAGAAGCGAACTCCTACTGATTCTTACCGTGTCCGCATAATTATTTTTCCTGAGTTGAGTCAGTGCTAAGTATATGTAATACCAAAATCACAAAGATTTCTACGATTAAGACTGCTAGAGTTGAAGACTCCACGTAGAATGAAAATTCACTTCTTACGTTATTATATTTAAGAGACGTACAGTTTTAGAAAGCGGTAGCCTCTTCTACTGTACGTACAATAATCATTAGCTGCTCTACACAATTGTTTAAATATAATTATCAAAAAAAAAAAAAAAAAAAAAAAAAAAAAAAACAATACATGTTTTTCGCTTTCTTGCCAAGATGACATAAGTGTCATTCGTCTCTTCAAATTCGTTTGGATTTGGAATCATAAGATGACATATATATTTTCTTTTCATTCACGGGTGAATCGATCGTTTTGTTTTCGCAAATTGCATTGCAATTCATGTCCAATATGTTCACTTTCTGATAAAAGTGTTAAGCAAAAAATAATAAATACATAATAAAATAAATAAAAAGAAACATAAAAAGTATAGTATTCGTTTGCAAGATCAAAGTTTATGTTTCCGTTTTTTTTTTTTTTTTTTTTTTTTTTTTTTGTTTTTTTTTTTTTTTGTTTTTTTGTTTTTTTTTTTTGCCCTGTTTTGGTAGGCGACTGTACGATTCATTATAACTATACTCAATAATTAGCCGTTCAGGTCGAAAAGAAATCTGTACGATTAGCTGCATCAATTATATTTAATATTGAGCTTCTAGAATCTTACAGTTAAGTCAGACTGGGCCTGAATTTACCATTACTGAACTATTGAGAAACGAAACACCAGACAACCTGGGTCCAGTTGTTTAAAACTTCATTAGCTTGATGCTATTGTTTAGCCCTCAATTTTTTAACTACATATCATCTTCAAAAGCAAATACACTGATATTTTTTGTTGAAAAAAATGTGAGAATCCTTTGCATTCCCACATTTTTTCAACAAAAATAGCAGTAAATTTGTAATATTGACATTTGAAATTTAAACAAATCGTTATCTAACAACATTGTTAATTTTGAACAACTGGCCCCAGGTTCACAGCTATTAAGGCATACCATTTTGTTTCTGCGAATGAATATCTGTATCTACAAAGCACGTGACTTTGTTAATGTGGTCATGAAAGTCTAAATTTTGCAAGGAAAACGGTGTATTTATTCCAAATAAATAGAAATATTTTAGTCTGGGCAGGAAATTGACTTTAACTGTGTCGATTCCTGCTATCATTCTAAACTTGGATAAAATATACCTAAGCTTATGTCATGTGTAAATTATAAGGACTACGAAAAACATCCTGCATATTTGACCAATAAAACGCGCATGCGTAATCAGTGGTGCAGTCCTTTACATTGCACATTCATTCGCAATGAAATAGGCGTCATCCCTACGTTTTATAAATGTCCGTGTCAAAATTAATGATAAAATGAAAAGCGTGGCCCGCATATAGTTTATCAATGCCACAATAAGTAAACAACATACAAATAGATGCACTTTTAAAACAGTTTACTTGAATGGAAGGAAACAACTCATGGAATGACTAAATAAGGTCATTGGAGTAATTAAGGAAGCTTCCAATTTGTCTAGACTTGTGAACTTGAAATGTCTGTGTTTACTTGATGGTTAATAAATATTAAAGCCTGGCATGTTACATAATGCAAAAGTGTAAACATTAATGAAATAACTTATTAACATGACAGCTCAGCAATGTGCGTCACTTTACTTTAAAACAGGAAGTACGGTTCTTTCACAGCATGAAGAACGAAGCAGACAATACCAGCGTTATAAGTTAGTAAGTTGGTCAATTGGTAAATAAGTAAGCGAGTATAAAATTGGTGATTGATTGAGTGAGTGAGTAATTGCAGGTAAGCAAGTAAGTTTGTTTGTTTGATTGTGTGTTTGTTTGTTTGTTTGTTTGTTTGTTTGTTTAAATTGATATTTACGTCCCAGTCAACAGCTATGTCATGTTGGGACGCTGCCTCGATTTTGTGGGACTTTTACCCAAAATCAAGATGTAATGACATCTGTGCTTTGAATATAACCACCCACGTAAGCCTGTAAGGCATATATGTACGGATGATTTGACTTGAACCATTTTTCCTGCGGTTAACGAGATATCAGATGGTCAGTCAATAGTATATGATTTTGGTTAATTGCTCAGGTCTGATCCTGTCGAGAAAAAGTGGTTCAAGTAAACACGTTAGTATGCAGGCTAAGCAAAATGTTCGTGCACTTTGTCAATAAAATCAAAAGAACTACTGCGATTTATCTAAAATCAATATGTTTGCATTCAATTGAATACGTCAAACAAACGTGGAAAGTTTCAGTCAAATCACTTGACAAACGTCATTGCTATTATAATTTGTTTGATGCGTGTTGGCGCTACCTGGAGCACGCCAAGACGTTAACACCATATGACATCGGAATTTATTTATACGTTGGCCGAATCAAAAGTTCCTATAAAAACATTATTTCTCATTCGACCGCAAATAATTGTTCATATCTTTATTCCCCATCCGTGAAGGATTTCAGTCGAAAGTTTACGGCAAATTGATAGTAAATTTTATCTTTTATAACAACTTCTGCGACAGACGTTAGGATTATCCGGAACATGCCATACCGTTTACATTGTTTGGCGGTAGATTGTTTTGCTTACTTGTTGTTTTTATCGGCTATTTCTTAGTAACTATCACTTTGCACAACACTGAACAATGTTGAATGTTTCAGTTCTGATGAGTCTCTTTAGCCTGTTTATAACAAATTAAACGTTTCTGTAGGTTTTATTCGGAAGTATCGCACAAATTTTATCAATGTGTGTGTTTCCGCCATTTATCAGTAAGGTCGTTTTTACTGAACTTTTTTGCTTAGACTTGTAGTACAAAAAGTGTAGCTTTAACGTTGTATTTTGAATGCGAGGACTGAAATTTCGCACTTCAAGCCGAATTATATCATTATCAATATTTCCATAATTTTAGGAGATTTGGATAGAGCATTTTAAAAATATTTTTTTTATATATTTATTAACATGTAAACAGAGATTTTACGGGGTGCTCTGGGGTAGCAAACCCACGTGTTTGTCGATGTAATTTAATCAATCAAAAATAAGATTCGAAAAATAAAATTTTACATGAATATTGACAATAGACCATTTTTACACTTGTGAAAATACGAAAACAATCGTTCGCCCCTCGTACATTTAAGTACTCTTTGAGAGTCTGACCAAATTAGTTTGATACCAGTATTACTTGGAGCCCTTACGTTTCACAAATCCAACTATATGAATATTATTAGAAAATAAACTACCAATACTGTTCCTAGCATTTCTTTATATCTTTTTTTAGATATAATGGTTTTATTTCTTGTTTAAATACTTCAGAGAACTTTTAAGGTATTTTTGTCGTGTATCCCGAGCATCAAACATTACTTCGAACGCCTTGCAACTGCAAATGCCTGTGGTTGACACTAGTCGTCTATTTGTGGTCTCATTAGTATCCAGTCTGTAATTAGCTTGGGTCATATTTCAATATTATAAATCCAAGGACTCCTGTGGACTAATGCACATCAATCATATAACCTCTACCAAATCACTTAAACGAAACGTATTATTACTTAAAAGTTTAATGCAAATTGTTGCTCAATAATTAGTCATAAAATAATTGGATGAAATATGTAATCTTAGTCAAATTAGATTCTTCGGTTACAGACAAATATCTTGGCTAGTTAATTTATTCGTGATATTAAATTTCGATTGAAAAGATGACACTCATACCAGCAGATGTAAATAACTAAACCTACAACATCATGTTGCAAGTATAATAAACAAAATGCAAAACTGAAAGATAGCTTTTCTAATGACGAAGTTCAAAATGAATTCATCACGATGTTTGAAGAATGCAACCACAAAATTAGCTCCGGAAAATAACGGCATTTTCTTAATTAAGGAGCTTACCAGAGTATGTATGGCACTTCTAATAATTTGTTTCTATGATTAAAGGTACTTTTCATTCCAAGGTTGTAATTATGTAAAGTAAGTCATTCATGATAAATTCTAGAGCAATTCATATTATTTTCTAATATTCATATTGAACAGATTGTGGTATTTTCTGCCATTTTGATATCAACAACAACATTAGCTTATGGAACAACTAACTAAATGTTGTGTACCACTGCAGTAGCTAAGGGTGAGGTTAAGCGCCTGTAAATCTAGTTTAAGCCCGCAAGTAATTTTATATACTAGTATTACTAATCGTTCCAAGGCGATACTTCGGTAGTGGTAACAGTTCTAATTGTTTTATGTTTTGGCGTTGATTTTTTGCACGTTTACATTTCAGTTCAGTTTTGGTAACAGGGTGGAATTCTATTGGGAAGTAGCTGCTAATTCGGCTTACGATATGTTTTCTTAGCATAAGTACTATTTTTTTTTTTTCTCACCTTGGTTTTTGGAGTGGGAATTTCGTTCTGATTGCGACATTTACTGATCAATATCCTACTTTGTGGCGAGACATTTCCATGCTGCAAAGTGGTGCGTTTACTTTTCTGCTAAGTATAGAATAAGATTTGAGTGCGCGTAGGTCACGTTCACCTGGAAAACGTGACAAATTTGGTTGTCAAGGAAATGCAGATAAAAAAGGAAAACGAGATAAAATGAAGATATATTTGATGCAGTATAATTGTTGCAAAACACTGGTCTTTTAGCTGACGAAAACATGGGGTGCAACTGAATACGTATCAAGAATTTATTTATACGGATTATGCGAACTGTATATCTTGCTCTCGTAAATAAAACATACAGCATTCAAAATTCGTGACGCATTTGAACGATTTAATTTGTTTTTCAACTGACTGTAGATAACTTAAATCCAGTAGAAGCGAACTCCTACTGATTCTAAAAATGTCCGCATTAACAGAGTAAGTGCTAAGTATATGTAATACCAAAACTACTAAGATTTCTAGGATTAATAAGACAGCTAGAGTTGAAAACTCAAAGTAGAATGAAAATTCACTTCTTACGTTATTATATCTGAAAGACCTACAATTTTAGAAAGCGGTAGCCTCTTCTACTGTACGTACATTAATCATTAGCTGCTCTACACAACTGTTTAAATATAATTATAAAAAAATCAATACATTTTATCGTTTTTCCTGCCAAGATGGCATAAGTGTCATTCGTCTCTTCACATTTGTTTGGATTTGGAATCATACGATGACATTTTTTTCATTCACGGGTGAATCGATCGTTTGGTTTTCGAAAATTGCAATTAATTTCCAATATGTTCACTTTTTGATAATAGTGTTATGCAAAAAAGAAAGAAAAAAAGAAACATAAAACGTTTGTTTCCTGTTTTGCTAGGCGACTGTACGATTCATTGTAACTGTACTCAATAATTAGCAGATCAAGTCGAAAAGAAATCTGTACGATTAGCTGCATCAAATATATCTAATATTGAGCTTTTAGAATCTTACAATTTAGTGGGACTGGGCCTGAATTTACCATTACTAAACTATTGAGCAAAGAAACACCAGACAACCTGGGCCCAGTTGTTCAAAACTTCATTAGCTTAATGCTCTTGTTAAGCCCTCAATTTGTTAACTATATATCAACAGCAAAAGCAAATACACTGCTATTTTTGTTGAAAAAATATGAGAATCATTTGCATAGCTAAGGATTCTCACATTTTTTTCAACGAAAAATAGCAGTGTATTTGTAATATTGACATTTGAAGTTTCGAGTTTTTCAAACTTCCAACGTGTGGAGAAACGGTCTGAAAGACAATGGACAACAAATGTTGGAATTCATCAGTTTAATTTCATAAGCGGAATTTTGGGAAAATTGTAAAATGAATTCAGCATCATCTGTACAGACCACACACTTTTTGATAATAGTGTTATGCAAAAAAAGAAAGAAAAAAGAAACATAAAGATTAAGATATAGCTCTAGATCAGTATTCGTTTGTTAGATCAAAGTTTATGTTTCCGTTTGTTTCCTGTTTTGCTAGGCGACTGTACGATTCATTGTAACTGTACTCAATAATTAGCAGATCAAGTCGAACAGAAATCTGTACGATTAGCTGCATCAAATATATCTAATATTGAGCTTTTAGAATCTTAAAATTTAGTGGGACTGGGCCTGAATTTACCATTACTAAACTATTGAGCAAAGAAACACCAGACAACCTGGGCCCAGTTGTTCGAAACTTCATTAGCTTAATGCTCTTGTTAAGCCTTCAATTTGTTAACTATATATCAACAGCAAAAGCAAATACACCGCTATTTTCGTTGAAAAAATATGAGAATCCTTTGCATAGCTAAGGATTCTCACATTTTTTTCAACGAAAAATAGCAGTGTATTTGTAATATTGACATTTGAAATTTAGAAAAAAAATCGTTAACTAACAACATTGTTAGTTTTAAACAACTGGCCCAAGGTTCACAGCTATTAAGGCAGAACATTTTGTCTCTGCAAATGAATGTATGTATTGACAAACCACGTGGCTTTGCTAATGTGGTCATGAGTCATGAGTCTAAATTCTACAAGGAAAACGGTGTATTTATTCCAAATAAATAGAAAAATGTTAGTCTGGGAAGGAAATTGACTTTAATTGTGTGCTCTTATTCTAAACTTGGATAAAATATACCTAAATGCATGTCATGTGTAAATTATAAGGACTACAAAACACATGCTGCATATTTGAACATGCAATCGTAATTAATGGTGCTGTCGTGTTGATTGCACATTCAGCTGCAATGAAATAGGCGTCATCCCTACCGTTTATTAATGCCCGTGTCAAAATAGATAATAAAATGAAAAGCGTGTCCCTCATATAGTTTATCAATGCCAAAATAAGTAAACAGCATCCAAATAAATGCATTTTTAAAACATTTTACTTGAATGGAAGGACACAACTCATGGAATGACTAAAGAAGGTTGTTGTTGTGATTAAGGAAGCTTCCATGTTGTCTAGACTTGTGAACTTAGTATGTCGGTGTTTACTTGACGGTTAATAAATATTAAAGCCTGGCATGTTACATGATGCAAAAGTGTAAACATTAATTAAATAACTTATTAACATGACAGCTCAACAATGTGCATCACTTTACTTTGAAATAGGAAGTACAGTTCTTTCACAGCATGAAGAATGAGGCAGACAATACCAGCATTATAAATTAGTAAGTTGGTCAATTGATAAATAAGTAAGCGAGTATAAAATTGATGAGTGAGTGAGTAATTGCAGACAAGCAAGTAAGTTTGTTTGTTTGGATTGATATTTTACGTCTCAGTCAACAGCTATGGTCATGTTGGGACATTGCCTCCATTTTTGGGAGTTTTACCCACAATCAGGATGTCAAGACACCTGTGCTTTGAACATAACCATCCACGTAAGCCTGTATGGCATATATGTACGGACGGTTAGACTTTTCCTGCAATTTTGGTTAATCGATCAGGTCTGAGCCTGTCCAGAAAAAGTGGTTCAAGTAAACACGTAATTACGTGTAAGTACTTTTTGAGAGTCTGACCCAATTAGTCTGCTACAAGTTTTCCATGGAGCTCTTACGTTTCACAAATCCATCTATATGGATAATATTAGCAAACAAACTATCATTACTGTTACTAGTAAGTAAGACAGACTGATTTCATTTCGTGTTAAATTTGAAGATATAAAAACCTCACAAAATTGCTTCAAACGCCTTGCAACTGCAAATTCCTGTGGTTGACACTAGTCGGCTATTTGTTGTCTCATTAGTATTCAGTCTGTAATTACCTTGGGTCATATTTCAATATCGTAAAAACCAAGGACTCCTGTGGACTAATGTACATCAATCATACAACCTCCAACAAATCTATTAAAACGAAACGTATTATTACGTAAAATGCAAATTTTTGCTTAATAATTGGTCATAATAATGACTGAATGAAATGCATCAAGTTCTGCAAATGCGGCAAGTTCTGCAAATGCGGCAAGTTCTGTCGCATTAAATTCTTCGGTTACAGAAAAAATATCTTCGCTGGTTAATTTGTACGTGATAAATTCGATTGAAAAGAATGACACTGGTACCCACAGATGTAAATTAATAAACCTATACCATTACAATCGAAGCACAACCAGTGCCTAAAGCTCAAAAAGGACAATCGTAATGAAACCAGTATATGAATATTGAAGCTTCGAGTAAATGACAACCTTTCTACGTATGAAGAAGCGGTCTGAAGTACAACGGACAACAGAAGAAGGAATTGAATTTCAACAACAGATTTTGGGAAAATTACAAAATAAATTCAGCATCATCTGTACAGACCACACAAACTTACAAACGTATTTAAATGATTAAAATCGGAGTCATTTTTACGAATTTAAACCTTCCAATTACTCTTGCTATAGTATCGTATTTGAGTACGTTCGAGTTTGAATGCGTTTTCTTATCATTTATACAATTTTTATCTTCTTAAATTAGATGTATTGTTTTTAATTTTTGCGAAATAGCTTGCAAAGCCGTGCTTCTCTGAATAAAAATTAAATCTATTGCACATATATTATGGTTTTGATTTCTGACATCCGATCGAAGATTGTATCCGGTTTACAAATCATTTGATTGGTTTCACATGTTAAGTCCCGTTCAAATACAACACTCGCTGTGGCTGTGGTTCGCCAAAGCATATTATTACCTATGTTTAAAATAACGATGGGCCACATTAGGTCAACCCTGCTTCTTAAAATATAACATAATAAATATCTACTTGGCATTGAAACTCAGGAATTAATCCTCTGTTCCAATTCTGATTTATTTCAGATAGTGTCATTTTAAGAGCCAAAAGAAAAAAAAAACATTATTGCATTTGGGTAACGTGAAATTATTGGAAAGCAAAATCACATCTGGATCAAGCATAAAAGATTAGAACAAATATATTATACGGAAAATATTTCATATGATATGCTAAACTTCACATATAGTAAGAAATACCGGTCATACCCACCTGTATTTATGTTTTCTGGCTGCACTCGAGCCATGTACACCTGTTAATGATGCCTGGTAGAGAACAGACTGGCAAAGAATCACCGCATAAATTGTCTGTGACGCAAAATCCTGTCACAGTAATTTTTAGCAATTACGGTGTAGTCCGGTAACATTGCGCACCTAAGGTATTTCATGCCTGATCAGACGTGAAATATAAACGCTGACTAACATGACTTACCATGAGACCTTTTAGTGATTCAATAATTATAATATCATAACATAAAATGTTAGCAATTTCCATCAGCCATAGAAATATCGTGGCTGAAACATATGAACCCCCTGGAAAAAATAGAGGCACTTTGTTCCCTAACATTGCGCACTTCCAAATCAAATGTATATTTTATAGCAACCTGCAATTTATTCACAGCAGTTGCATTTCTGTCAACATACATGTATATGTTAGCCATGTGACAAATTACAAACAAGAAGATATAGAAGATATAGAAAAAATCACGCTGTCTATGATGGCACAAAAATGTCACCACACAGTATTTTCAAAATTAAAGAAAATCACGTAATGGTGCTAAATTGTTCACTCAGGACGGAAGGAAAATCATTTTTGTCTTCAAATTAATCTTGCACACTCTTGATGATGTAACAAACGAGAAAATAACACTGGTAGTCCAATATTGTTTGAAATCTGGTCGGCATGCCAGGTACGCAATGTTAGGGGACTCGACTGTAAATGAAAAAGTACAAGTATGCAAAGATCAGGAAAAGGCGCAATCAGAAAAAGATTCCCACTCCAAAAACCGAGGTGGGAAAAAACTAAATTAACAATCAGGTACTTATACCATGAAAACATAACGTAGCTATTTTCCCTATAGTTGGCCACTCAGTTACCTAAACTTAACTAAAAATATGAAAAAACACATAAGGCGCCAACAGCACAAAAAATCTAAACACCAAGACATAAAACAAACAGAACCACCACAGAAGTATCGCCTTGGAACGATCAGTAACACAAAGTTACTGGCGGGCTTAAACCGGTTTTACATGGCCATAACCTCACCCTCAGCTTCTGCAGTGGTTCATAACAATTAATTAGTTCCTCGAACCTCGTGGTGAATCTCTAACTAGTCAATGAATCATCAAGAACAAACAAATAAATCACGATAAAATGGTTCTGTTTCAGGTCTAGAGGTTATCCCTTTCAGACTTGTCGTTACTTTTCGTATGTCTAGACAGCATCGTTTGGTATTATATACATATAGGTCTACATAAAGCTGCCTTACAGTTTGTTACAGGCAGCGCAAAGTCTCATGTATAAGGTCATTTCAACTGTTCATATTCAGTTATAAGGTCATTTCAACTGTTCATATTCAGTTTGGCTTTGGTTGAACTCTTGGTTTAATTTGTACCGGTAGTCACCTATACTTACATCTAAATGGTCATGTTTTGTGTGACATTGTGTGTTTCTTTATGAGCTTAATGAAATGCACTACAAATTAAATTATCTCAATTAGACAGCGAAACAAACATAGGAAATTATCCATTCAACGAATTCACAAGTCGAGTCAATGAAAACGTCAGTTAGATAACAGACAGGGTCCAAATCGGCCATGACACCGACACATTCATTGTTCGCTTTCCGGGCAGTATAATGCACGTTCTTACGAACTCTAAATTTGTAAATTCTTCTAATTGCTCTTCTGACCACTGTAAATAAACATCCATATAATAAACAAAAATGCAAATCTGAAAGATAGCTTTTCTACTGGCGAAGTACAAAATGAACTCGTCACGATGTTTGAAAAATGCAACCACAAAACGTTGCCCCGGAAGATATTAGCATTTTCTTAATTTAGGAGCAAATTACCAGAGTATGTTTGGCACTTCAAATAATTTGTTTCTGTGATTAAAAGTACTTTTCATTCCAAGGTTGTACACGTAATTATTAAAAAGTAAGTCAGTCATGATAATGTCTAGAGCAATTGAGATTATTTCGAACAGATTGTGGATTTTCTACTCTTTTGATATCAACAATAACATTGGCTTATGGAACAACTAACTAAATCTTGTATATCACTGCAGTAGCTGATGGTGAGGTTAGGCGCCTGTAAATCTATTTTAGTAATTTTATATTACTAATCGTTCCAAGGCGATACTTCTGTAGTAGTTCTAAATGTTTTATGTTTTGAAGTTGAATTTTTGTGCTGTTTGAACCTTATGTACGTTTTCTCTGGTCAGGTCAGTTTAACTGCTACTGTAACATGTAATCAGTACTACCTGTTGTCATGCGGTGCAGATGGGGCTCGTTAGCCTTGGAAGGCAACTCATCTAGGAGTTAAGCTAGTTCTCTACACAAAAATCTAGCTGGGCAGGGGGAACTCATTAGTCTTGGTTGACAGTCCTCCTAGGAGTTTACAGGTCTCTAAACAAAACCTAAGAAAGGGTAGATGGAGCTCTTCAGCTGTGGCCAGCAATTCATCTAGGAGAAGGAAACTCCAAAATCAAACCTGTGTGTCTGGATATGCCTAGTCCAGATATGCAAAGACTGTTTCGGTAGATGGAGCGGAAGAAATCACCTGATTCAACGGTTCAGAAAGCGATACAGCAACATGTTGTGGAACATGCAGAGCGTGACAAGGCACTAAAGATGTTACGGTCATCCACTGCATCCAAACCCAACTCCAGACGTCTTGACCTGTGTCTTGCCTCTGGGCGCAGCTGGGCGAGGACTAGAGAGTGAGGTTGACGTTGCGCACCTCTTCCTCACTATAATCCAATTTCATAGCGCATGTCATCTTATTTCTCAAGATGTTGGGGAGATCAAAGAAGTTGGTGCTGGATACACCTTCTTCTGGAGTGGACGCAAAAGTGAAGAGAGACGTGAAGCAGGAGTTGGCTTTGCCATCAAAACAGAACTTGTTGGTAAGCTGTCAGGATTGCCAAAAGGCATTAATGACCGTCTGATGACATTGAGACTTCCTCTGTCAGGCAATAAACATGCAACTATTGTCAGTGCTTATGCACCCACAATGACCAATCCAGATGAGGTCAAGGACAAGTTCTATGATGACCTAGACAATGTTATTTCTGCAACACCCCGCACAGACAAGCTTATCCTTCTTGGCGACTTTAATGCCAGAGTGGGTACAGACCACCAGACCTGGGAAGGAGTTATAGGTCCAGAAGGGGTTGGAAAGTGCAACAGCAATGGTCTCTTGCTTCTCAGGAAGTGTGCTGAACATGACCTTCTAATCACCAACACAGTCTTCCGTCTACCAAATAGGAACAAAACATCCTGGATGCATCCCCGTTCCAAACACTGGCATCTCATAGACTATGTCATAGTGCGGAGAACAGACAGGCAGGATGTTAAAGTGACAAAGACTATGTGTGGTGCAGACTGCTGGACAGATCATAGACTGGTTGTCAGCAAACTCAACCTAAGAATACAGCCTGCGAGGCGACCTCAAGGCAAGAAAGCTCCTAAGAGACTGGATGTCTCAGAGCTGAATAAAGACAGCATGAGACAAGATTTCTTAACAGACATTTGCAACCAACTGGATGCAATAAATCTCAGTTCAGAGGACCCCGAAGAAAACTGGACAGTTTTCCATAAAACAGTTCTTTCTTCAGCTGCAAGAACCTTAGGCCATCCATCTCGCAAACATCAAGACTGGTTTGATGAGAATGATGACGAAATTCAGAGGCTTCTTGAAGAAAAGCACCGATTGCACAAGGCACATCAAGATGATACTAGCTCAGTATCAAAGAAAGCAGCCTACAGCAACATTTGTAAGACAGTCTAGACCAAGCTTAGGGACATGCAAGATTCCTGGCTGAGGAAGAAAACAGAAGAAATTCAGTCTTTTGCGGATAGAAAGGACATGAAGAAATTTCATGATGCACTGAAAACCATTTATGGTCCAAAGAGTTCTGGAGCCACCACATTGCTCAGTGCAGATGGTAACACTCTTCTCACAGATAAAGAAGCTATCTTGGAAAGGTGGGCAGAACACTTCAATAGTGTGCTTAATCGACCATCAAGCATCAATGAGGATGCAATCGACAGACTTCCACAGATAGAGTGCAATGTTCTGTTAGATGAATTTCCTACCGTTACGGTAACAAGAAAAGCAGTTCAACAACTATCATCTGGCAAAGCCCCAGGTGCAGATGCAATTCCTGCCGAAGTTTACAAGGCTGGGGGGCTACCCATGGCAGAGAAACTGACAGAGTTGTTTCACTGTATGTGGAGAAAGGAGGCTATCCCACAAGAATTTAAGGATGCATCCATAATCCACCTATACAAGCGGAAAGGAAATCCTCAAGTCTGTGACAATCACAGAGGCATCTCCCTCCTATCAATTGCTGGGAAGATACTTGCAAAAATTCTGTTGAATCGTCTGAATGTTCATCTTGATCAGACGGGACTTATCCCAGAAAGTCAATGTGGATTCAGAAAAGACAGAGGGACAATAGACATGATCTTCACAGCAAGACAGCTTCAGGAGAAATGCCAAGAACAGAATGTAGATCTATACATGACGTTTGTTGACCTCACCAAAGCTTTTGACACTGTTAGTCGTGATGGACTCTGGAAAATCATGGCCAAGTTTGGCTGTCCACCCAGATTTATAGCAATGGTGCGGCAGTTTCATGATGGCATGCAGGCACGTGTGCAAAATGATGGAGAGTTCTCTGAACCATTTGAAGTAACAAATGGGGTCAAACAAGGCTGTGTTCTGGCACCAACACTGTTCAGCATGATGTTTTCTGCCATGCTTATGGATGCTTTTCAGGACAGTGACACTGGTTTTCCAATCAGGTACCGTTTTGATGGCAACATATTCAACCTCAGAAGGTTGCAAGCCAAAACTAAGGTCCAGACTGATGTGCTAGATGAGCTCCTCTATGCAGATGATATGGATAAGAATGCCAGCACAGAGGCAAAAATGCAAAGAGCCATGGATCAAGTCTCACAGTCATGTGATTACTATGATCTCACAATCAGCACAAAAAAGACAGAGGTTGTACACCAACCAGCGCCCGGAAAGCCATATAATGAACCAACCATCACTGTGAATGGGCAAAAACTGAAAGTTGTTGACAAGTTCACCTACCTGGGAAGCACTCTCTCCAGAGCAGTGCATATTGATGATGAGATCACTGCCAGAATTGCAAAGGCTAGTGTGGCATTCGGACGACTCCGTGCAAATGTCTGGGAGCGAAATGGAATCAAGCTTGACACCAAGCTGAAAGTCTACAAGGCTGTGGTACTGCCAACCCTCTTGTATGCATGTGAGACCTGGACAGTATACCAACGCCATGCAAAGAGACTTAACCATTTCCACTTAAGCTGTTTGAGAAAGTTGTTAAAAATCAAGTGGCAGGACAATATTCCAGACACAGAGGTCCTGACGAAAGCAGGGATGCAAAGCATGCATACAGTCTTAAAGCTAGCACAGCTAAGATGGACTGGCCATGTTATAAGAATGCCTGATGCGCGACTTCCAAAGAAAGTTTTCTATGGAGAACTACAGGAGGGAAAGCGCTCTCAAGGTGGCCAGAAGAAACGCTACAAAGACACCCTCAAAGCCTCTCTGAAGGATTTCGAAATACCAATGGGGTCCTGGGAACAGACTGCACAGGAGCGATCAAAGTGGCGAGGTCTCATCAACAAAGGAGCAGCTCTTTATGAAAAGAAGAGAATCTGTGAAGCTGAAAGAAAGCGAAGAGAGCGCAAAGCCAAAACAAATGTGCCACCATCAGACTCTATGACATTGACTTGCTCTACTTGCAACCGACAGTTTAGAGCCAGAATTGGCCTAGTCAGCCATCAAAGAACTCACCAACACACATCAGCACTATTCAAGAAATAATGATGGTCTTTCTCATTAGTGAGAGACGAACTATCACGTTTTCATATTTTAGTTAAGTTTTGGTAACTGAATGGCCGCCTGTTCTGAAATAGCTACTCACTTCGCCTATGATATGTTTTCTCAGCGTAAGTACTTAATTGTTATTTGTGTTTGCTTGTTGTTGTATTTTCGAAATCGGCCATTGCACCAACACATTTGTTTTTCGCTTTCAGGGCAGTGTAATGCACGTTCTTACAAAATCTGAATTTATAAAATCTATTGATTGCTTTTCTAAACCGACCAAATGAACCTCCGTTTATTAAATCTAATGAAAAACTGGAAAATAGGTTTTCTAATGACGAAGTAAAAATGAACTAATCACGATGTTTTAAGAATGCAACCGCAAAATTTAGCTCCGGAAAATAACGGCATTTTTTTAATTTAGGAACAAATTACCAGAGTATGTTTGGCACTTCAAACAATTTGTTTCTGTGATTAAAGGTACTTTTCATTCCAAGGTTGTAATTATAAAAAAGTAAGTCATTCATGATAAATTCTAGAGCAATTCAGATTATTTTCTCATATTCTCATTTATCAGATTGTGGAATTTTCTGCCCTTTTGATATCAACAACAACATTGGCTTATGGAACAACTAACTAAATGCTGTGTACCGCTGCAGTAGCTGATAGTGAGTTTAAGCCCGCGAGAAATATTATATATTACTAATCGTTCCAAGGCGAAACTTCTATAGTGGTTCTAATTGTTTTATGTTTTGGCGTTGAATGCTATTTGTACCTTATGTACGTTTTCTTATTTTAGTAAAGTAACTGAGTGGCCGCCTATTGGAAAATAGCTGCTCACTTGACTTACGATATGTTTTCTCAGTGTAAGTACTTAACTGTCATTTCGTTTTCGTTTTTCTCACCTTGGTTTTTGGACTGGGAATTTCTTTCTGGTTGCGACATTTTCTTATCCTTGCATACTAGAGGGTCATTGAGGAGGCTTAAGTAGCCGAAACCATTGTATGGCCCATCCCCTTCTTCTCGTTAATATGTTCGCTGCTCTTAAAGGATCTAATTTAAGTTTTATTTGCTATTACGGCAGTGGTGTTGTGCCGTGTGACGGCCCTAAACAGCATCCCTATACATCATCCATAGAGCAGAATATATTTTTTCATTATCAGCGAGGATATTCGGAGAAATCAAAATATCATTGTCGGTTTAGATAGATTTTCTAACCACGATTTAATATATTTTGCACTATTTGTATAATACTAGTCTTTGTATCGACTACCCTGTTGAAAATTGCAAAATTATAAGTGATTTTCTTTGGCTCCATGTTGCAAATCTAAAGGGTCAGTGACGAGGCTTAAGTAACCGAAACCATAGTATGGCCCATCACCCTTTTCTCATTAATATGTACGCTGCTCTTAAAGGAACTCATTTATTCTTTTTATTGTTTTATTTTTAACTGTATTTCAGACTTAAACCTAGTACTTGTGTTAAGAGTTTTTTAAGAAGTTAAAACAACTGCCGATATGTCCACAAATATATTTTGGTCTGCCATGTGGAGTCCGCGTCAATTAAATACTTCAGCAGAGAAACTTGCTAACATAACAAATATTTAATGCTATCTTATAGCCGGTAATTTGATTAGAATTTGTAATTTAAGCAAACATGTCGATTAAGTTTCTAAAGCTTCGTCAAAATCGGTTATTGCGCAGCGCACTATGTAAACTGTACATTTAAAACTATCACCACATCAAAATAGACATAGCATTAGGGCTAGATTCGTTTATTTTCCAGAAATCAAGCGGCACAATTGACTTGTCGCGTACATGACCTATTAATATGCTTTCATTGAAGTATTGAAATTAACATTGTTAGCTTTCACTGGGTGACGTGACATTGGCCGTTCTGAAAAACTCCGTTAACGAACGTCAAGTCGACATAGGTTAAGAAACATGTCACTGGCTGATTTTGATGTTGCTCCGCCCAAAGGCGTTACCTACGTCACGCGACTTGTTAATTAATTTCATCGTAAAATTATTCGAGAAATACATTTTCTCTAACAAATTCAATGCAATGATAAACTACCATAAGGTGTATCATGAAATATGATTGTTGCAAAGTGGTGCGTTTATTTTTATGCTCAATATAAAAATTAGATTTGAGTGCGCGAAGGTAATATTCACCTTGAAAACGTGACAAATTTGGTTGTCAAGGAAATGCAGACAAAAAAACGAGTTAAAACAGAAGATATAAGTGGTGCAGTATTTTGTAGTAAAACACTGATATGGGCTAGCGAAAACATGGGGTGCCATTAAATAAGTATCAAGTGTTTGTTTATACCGTTTATGCGAACTGTATAATTTGACTTCGTAATGAACAGATAAGAACCCCAAGGAGAAATACTACTTTCTCACAGGTAGAGGCCGAGGTAAAGTTACCAAAATCAATATCAGTACAATATTGATTATTTTCATTTATAGAGCCCTATCCAGGTAGATTATAATGACCCCATTATCACATAGATAAGACAATCCTTTGAAGTAGGGTATTCTACTTGGCATTTTTACTGGGGCCCGATCAAGACAGACCCCCTTGGCTATAGAGGCAAAATATTATCCCTTGAAAGGCTTAGCTTCTGAAGCAGGGATTTGCAGGGGTATACCTATTTTTCTTATTTTTGCTCCAAAACATAGATTGTAAGTACTCGTTAGAATCGCCTCACCGAGTACCCACAATCTATGTTTTGAGCAAAAATAAGAAAAATACCAAATTTTTTCAGCTGAAAATTAATTTTTCAATTTTTAAAGCTTAAAAATCTATGTTTATTGCATGGACAAGTTGTCGTAATGTCCAGGGACAATAAGGTGGAATATATCTCATCTCTGCAGGGGATAATAAAGAGGTCCCTAAAGGAAAGTAATAATGTAGTAACACTGTTTATTGGTTTATAAATGGTCCCTGCATAACATGTTCAATAAAATCTCACCCTCTATCTCAAGTCGTCACTTAAGGTCATTGCTCTAAACACTGGCATATTTTGGCTGCTTCAAACATGTTCGGCCAGTTTTGACCATCTGATTGGAAAGAAAACAAGAATGTATTTTGCCAAAAGTTTGTCCGACTCTATTATGAATAGTTATTCTTTATTGCCAAACATCACAATTTTAATCATGCAAAGCACCAGTATGGTGTTACAAAGGATATGAAAAGTGACCAAAACAAGCATTTTCGATAAACTTACCACCATGAATAGCTTAGGTAATCCTTTTGCACGCGAATGGCAGATTTTTTCTGCACATCACATTCCGACTGCATTAAACAAGATATTTAACTATCCAAAAACACATTTGTTTTGAGAAAATTAGTTATGGTTCATGTAGAGCAATGTACGCGGAAAATGTAGTATATAATTTTCCTTGTGTACATGTTTTAATATTACACAACAGTTTTGAGAAAGTCCTGAACACGGGGTGCAATATACTCTTCCTCAAAAGTCCTGTCACCCTATTAGTTTTCATTTATTGAATAAATGAAAATGCATTGTGTTCCATTTTTGTCTATTGAAATATACATGACAAAGTCCAGTATGCCAAATGTCCCTTTCATGCAGTTCACGTTTGTTGCATATGTGCAGTTTAAACACATTTTTTATAGTTACAAGGGTGCGAATGGGTGGGGATCGGGGGTGGAGGTCAGTCCATGTTAGTTGCATCCTTCGGATACAACTGAAGTCTAGAGCATCCGTGGTGTGGTAAAGCTATCTGCTATGTAATAAGTGGTTTGGAAATCGCTCTAGGGCTTCTCCGGCATATTCATTCCAGATGAAATTTTAAATATGCCCTGTCTCAGTTTGAATTCATTCGAATTGATGCTTTACATCCCAGTCAACAGCTAAGGTCATGTCGGGACGTTGCCTCCACTTTATGGGGCTCTTGCCCAAAATGAAGACGTCCCAGTCAACAGCTAAGGTCATGTTGGGACATTGCCTCCATTTTATGGGACTCTTGCCCAAAATGAAGATGTCATGAGTCTTTGACATCCAACATGTGCTTCAAATATAACCAGACAAAGCCAAAAGGGGTTATAATATATGAGCCTTGATGCGAGAAAACCGGTCTTCGCGGTTTCCTACCAGGTCCGACATAAACGGGTCTGTGCAGTCTCAGAAAATGGTCAAAAGCTTGAAATTTCGGATTTAGGAAGCAGAGAAATTTTACTATCCGAGTGGTGAAACCAAAGGCGCTGATCAGCTTCGCAGTTACTGCGAATCTGATCTGCGCCTTTGTTTTCGCATATGCAAAATTCCGGTTTTCTCACGATGCGGCTCATATTATAATGTGCGGATGGTTAGACTCGGAACCTCTTTTCCTGGGCAGACTCAGACCTGAGCGGTTAACCAGTTATCAGATAGCCAGTCAGCATCGTACAGGCTTTCACTGGAGGCATAATCAGCCCATCTATTTCCTTCTGGGGCCCCAATGGGTAGGGGCCCGTTTCAGTATGACTTGCGATGTAAGTAGGGCATAAAACGCTGACACTACAACAAGAATATGATTCAGTGGTCTAAGTTTCAGATTTTTCTTAAATAGTTGCTATTCGTCTTACTGCTGATATATATTACAAAGTACGTGATTTGGGACTTCACTTCAATGCTACACTGCTAAACTGCTGACAGCCCCACAAGCGTTGGCTCCGCCCCGACATGACTAAACAATTGTTGACTGGAATGTTAAGCCTCCATACAAACAACCAAATTAACTGCTGACAGCCTATGGATATTTTTCCCAAATCGTGCTTGCTCATTGTGTAATGGTTAGAGTGTCGTAGGTTAGATCCAGAGCCGCATCATAAATAAGACCGTTTAAATGGTATCAGTGGCTACTTTGCTTGGCGCTCAGCATTATAAGGCAAGCACTGGATTCTCTTCTTTCAAAATATAGCATTACTTACATCTCGAAAATATATGAAAATGACTGAAAAAAATAAAATAAAAAAGGTCTGATACTGATCACTGTCTGTATTCACTGGAGGACCATATGGAAGATTGTCAATTGTGCTAAATTTGTTGTCCTCCTAAAATATATTTTTTTTTATTTATTTATTATTATTATTATTTTTATAACAACACTTAAGGTTACCCATACCAACAGCAAAGCAAAATATATATATATATATATATATATATATATATATATATATATATATATATATATATATGAAAAAAACTTGTCTATCTTGTACCCCCTTATAGGATAGTCCTTGGACAAAGTCGGTCAAGCAAAACATTGGTCAACCTGGTACAATATCGACATACATGTACATGTATACATAGCTCTGGGCCTATTGAACTGTTTCCAGAGTGGTATTGATCCACGGGTTCTTCAGCCTTTCCGGTTAAAATTTAAAATGAGCTAGTTTATCCGCATGACCTTAGCTACAGTATTAAATGGGACGTAAAAACGTTACCAAACAAGCCATTGAAGCAAAATTTAACTGTTTTGCCTAGACATGTTATTTGCAACCTTGGGTCTAATGCTAATGTAAATACTGACTCATAGGATGGTTGTGTCAAGTCATTTTTTTTTTCTCACTTTCTTTTGTGTTTTGGCCGTAATGTATTTCACAACTATTATTTTAGTCATTGCGAGACAAAGCCATCCCTTTCTGGGTACGTAACCGGTACTTTGTGGAGCTTGATATTTTTTTTTTCAATTTTGCATCCCTTTCAAGCTTCTTTACTCATATCGAGACAAATCAATCGGTAGGTGTGGCGAAAACCGGAGTACCCGGGGAAAAACAACCTGACACACCCGCAAGCAGAACTATGCTTGTCCCACATGTGACTCATGCCCCGTGCGAGGTGCGAACCCACAGAGGTGAGATGATCTGATCAAGAGCACTGAAGTCAGCGACCTTAACCATTCGGCCACGGGGGCCGCCCGGAGCTTGAAGTGTCTTGCTCAGGGACACTACATGGCGGAGGCGGGTATCGGACCGAATCATGACCTCTCAGTTGTTAGTCCGGTTCTCTGTTAGCAAACCAGGCTCCCCACGTTTTGCTAGGAGAGCCGCTTTTTCTTTTGTGTTTCTTGGGTGAATAAATTTAGTAATTGTCATAAAATCAAATTTCCATTACAGTCAAGTACTTGGTTTCGCAAAATGTTCTTGTCAATGATAAATCATTGCCATCAGAAGAATAGAATTTTAATTACTGCTAAACTATACCCGACAAGATGTAGACAAAGTCATATCCTTTACTTTGCAGGAAAGATTTTTATGACCAAATCTTTCGTTTCTTGAAGCCATTACCTCATAGAAGCGACTATTTCAAAAGAAATTGTACATTCTTGCTGATTTTTTAGCCCCGGCAATGTGTCATCCTACGTAAGTTTAAAGTATTGGGTTCTGGTCCAGCCTGTGTTTGCCATTAAATATAATGTAACAGTGTTTACAATTTTCTGTATAATTTTATGAGATCCTTCATGTACGTAATGTACATGGTTGTTTCCATGCACTATCGATGTTTCTTTGCTCTCTGTATGTAACAGTGTGACATCAGATGTCATAAAATTTGACATGCAAAAAGCTACTAAAGATAAAAGATTGGTGTGAGTGAACTCATTCACAGATATTTATTGGATAATGCAATGTTTAGAAAATTGCCAAGAGAACAAAAACTGATTATTTGTTTTGAAGGTACTGGTAATACATGTTTAACCATGTTTTTAATAAGGATTTCCGGAGTCGGGAACTTTGCGTAACCGGAAACTCGACTGTACATTGTATTTTAACAATATTTGAAGATCATTTCACCCAAAATCAACTCGGTAATATTGTATACTCTTCAATATTAAACATTAAACACACTCAATGAATGAACATGCATTTTTGTACTTCAGGTTTTTATCATTCACCAAATATCACATTTGTAGCGCGTTGCATTGGCGCAAAGCCATCATATGCTGCTACAGTCTCCTCACGTGTGCTGATGTATTATTCAATCAAAATGACAACCAAATAGTGCATGGGGCCTAAAGAAATAGATGGGCTGTTTGTGCTTCCAGGCAAAGCTTACACGCTTCTGACTGACCAGCTGATGACTGGTATACCGCTCTGGTTTGAGCCAGCCCAGGAAAAGTGGTTCAAATCAAACCATCCATACATATAAGCCTTTATGCCTTAGTTGGATGGTTATATTTGAAGCACTTGTTGGATGTCATGACATCCTCACTTTGGGTAAAAGTCCCATAAAATGGAGGCAATGTCCCGACATGACCTTTGCTTTTGATTGGGACGTTAAGCATGAAGTCAAACAAAAACTTCCTTTGCCATGTTTGCCTTCTGTGTTTGTTGATGCATATATATGGTAATGTCTGTGTCATGGTATCCTAGGGTGTGTTTCAAACATTTTGTGACCACAAATAAATTCAAACATGTGCTTGGACATGCTTTAAGGTCAAAATGCGTTGCAATGTGACATCTGGATATTGTGTGTCGATTCTCAAGGAATAGATAAACATAATACGGTATGTTGAGTGCAAATTTCAATTTAAAAACGCTACACACTTTGGCTCTAATTAGATGAAATCCGGGTGTATTTCCCAAAGCGAAGACAAAGATGTCCCATACAACATCCTTAAGAAATAGATCAACGCTAGTAGTGAATTGTTGAGTAATATATCACTGTTTGTCGGTCAGTTGTACGCAGATAAATCACGGCGCGAGTGATTTATCTGCGTACAACTGACCGACAAACAGTGATATATTACTCAACAAACCACGCACTAGGGCTGATCTATTTTGATTCTAACACAATAAAAGGAATAAAATCATATTAAACCTTCAGTTTCTTTAACTTTTCCACCATTGCACTGAAGAAATCCCGCCAAACTTTGGACTGTACCGCAATGACGTTACACCGTCTAACGTCAAGGTAACTTGACTTATGGGATAGCTGACGTCATTATTTAATCAAAATGGCGTTGAAACGGCGCAAAGTAACGTCACGCTAACCTGCCCAGTGATTTATACCTCAATATATCACTGCACTTTACCATTGGCTTCTATAGGAAGGGTGTGTTAGAATCGGTGTTTGTTCATTTGTTTCTGTATTAGATAGAATCATTATGTTCACTGATCTATAAACATGATAAACATTTGATAAGCGGCGTTAGGACGGGTATTACTTATCTGTATTGTACACCTTTGTATGTGTTATATTCATATATACTATATATTTACTTGTCACTAAAATAAACTGATAAATCATCATGTTTGAAATCATAAGGAATCCGAGAACTAAAACGCCCATGATCATGCTGCTCCGTTGTTTACAGTTTGTGTTGCAAATAATTAATGCGTACGATGACAACGCAAATCAACGCGTATGTCTTTCCCAAATTAACAACGAATTAAGAATGTTTCTGAATATAATGTAAGGAACATTGTGAATGGCAAGCATATATCAGCTTATTTGGATTAAACACACCGTTTTTCTCGTAGAATTTAGACTTTTATGCCGATACAGACATATACGTGGTTTGTCGATACAGACATACGCATCATCATCGATTAATTCAATGTTTGTCACTTTTTGACGGTCACTTGTAAAAAAATGTAAATCACTCGCGCTACGTGCTCGTGATTTGATGTAAATACATGTATGTAGTTGCCAGCAGCATTCCATATATATTTCTTTCAGACAATCTGCTTTCATTAATTTTATTCCTTATACACGCCAGTTATTTTTTCTCGGGGTTTAAATTTTTATGGTCAAAGCCCTAGTTTCCTAAAGTAGCCTCTAGCACATTGTTACTGCAAATGCCTAGCATTTCGAAAACTTGCCCATGCAATATACAGACATTTTTTTTTCAGAAATGAAAATAGAAAATTTCATTGGAAAAAATTTGATATTCTTAATATTTTTGCTCAAAACATTGATTGTGGGTACACGTTAGAACCGCCTCAACGAGGCGGTTCTAACGAATACCCACAATCTATGTTTTGGATTAAAAATCAGAAAAAAACAGGTATACCCCTGTAAACACCACTTTTACTATATAAAAGTTGACAATGATGGGGTATACATTTCACGGACATGTTTTCCTGATGCAGTATACGCTAGTTGGTTATTTGTTGTCACATTTGTATTCCGTCTGTCATTATCTTAGGTCAGATTTCAATACAAACACCTCGGCTCCTGTAAACTAATGCATATCAACCATATAACCTCCAACAAACCTCTTTAAGGATGTTCGCTGCCAATGAAAAAGTATTCAAACTTTTTTTCTAACCCCTCTTTTTTGATTCCAAAATACAGCACAAGACATTTGATAACAAAATAAATATAGGGTAGTGTGCATTTTTTCAAGCTACATGCCTCTGAATGAGACCTCTGAGCACCATGTTATAAATTTAGTAAAATTAATTTATTTTTTAATTCTTTGAAACATACCTGTCTTGAACAAACATATACTTAGAATGCTTTCAAAAGTCATAGTATTTACATATTGCAGACTATTTTGGACCAAAAGCAGAGAAAAATTTGCAACTTGAAGTGGATTACAAAATTTTACGATTCCTTTTCCAACCCTACCCCCATACTTGAAAAGTCGGAAAATAGCAATATTTTGAAATGTGCCAATTCCATATTTGTTGATTCAAACTTTTTCTTGTATTTTCACACTACATAGAACTTGGTAATATTGTTCGACTAAAAGAAAGAAATATATAGGGTAGTGTGCATATAAGAGAGAACCAACAACTTGAAAATCGCCATTTTCACCCTGGTTTCGGCTGTTTTGTTTCTTAAAGCCCATTTCATAAAACGACCTAAAATTTTATAACCAGCACACCAAAGACCCAAAGACTGACTTAGAAGACCATGTACACATATGCTGCAGCTAAAATAAACATCGAACTAGTGCAATAAATTTGAAAATTTGTAATATTCAAGTTTAATCTACCCTACCCCCTAAATTTTACTGACAAATAAAATTTTCTGAAATGTTGCAGAAAATGGGGTGAAAAAATGAAGTTTCTTAGATTGACAATTTTCACTGCTCATTCAATGCATATCATCAGTATGTATCCAAATATAAAATATTAGGAAAATATCTGCAACCGTTTACGAGATATTCAACAAAAGAAAAACCGGAAGTTCCGAAATGACAAATGTTAGCAGCGAACATCCTTAAACGAAACGTATCATTACGCAAGATGCAAATCACAGCTTAATGAGTAGTCACAACAATGATCGAATAGAAATATGCAGGTTTGCTTTTTTGCATCAAATTCTTCAGTTACACCGGTTAATTTATGCGTGCTAATTTTGATTGCTTCTTATATAATCTCGAAAGTTTATATCCTAAATTGTAAGCTAGAAAAGCAAACTAGAGACCTACCGATTAGTTGAAAAAAAAAAAAAAAACACGCAAAAAAACCTGAAACATGACGAAATGGAGGGTGCAATGGGGCCCTTAAATCGGTAAACTCCTATTGTAAATTCTTTACAGACCGTTCCGATATCGTTAATTTCTTATTTACAATGTGTTTTAGACATTCTTTGTCTGCTTCTTTGTATCATGTCCTAATGTTTGTGGATGACCACCTAAACGGGTAAGAGCTGGCTATGTTACTATTCGTACGCGCACCCGTCGCTTAAACCGTTCAATTGTGACTGTACGCTTAGAAGACCGGTTGAATAATGAATTATTAGTCATGTAGCCTTTACTCTAGACTAAATAAGTTAAGAAACACATTTAACTACATGTAGTTCAGAAGAGGTCTACTTAACCCATATTTGACGAATGGATTCTCACATCATTATCAACTAGACGTGTCCACTTTCTTTTTAGGGGTCGCAGGTGTGATTTTAAAATTTTATTTCATTATTCGATGAAACTTATTAGGTTTGCTAGAGTCTGCAATCATGTTACAGACTTCAACGCTCGAAATAAATGTTTAACGGCCAAACTTCTCCAACAGGGCTATCGGTATCATAAACTACGAAAAACCTTTTCTAAATTTTATCGTAGACACTATGAATTGATTTCCAAAATACAATGTTGGGTTAAAGACGCTTTTAAATGAGGGCCTTTCGGAACCAGAATTTTATGGTGACTTGGTTTACAAATTTAAGAAACTTATAGGAAGTAGTGATTTTTTTTTCAGTTTAGAAAAATCATAACACATTACAGACGTATAGGTTATTACTTGAATGTCATGCGACAGTCTGCATGCATAGTTTTAACCCAATCACGGTTGATAACTATGCTGCCTTCTTTAATTGCACGCCGGTGGGTCGGGCGTCAGACTCTATGATGGCCCCGACTTAAAGCTATTCATTTTAGTTGGTTGGGGCCGGAGCTTCTTGTCTGTTGCTTGGCCCACCGGGGTCCAACTAATGTTTTTTTTTTCTTTTGCTCCGAAGTTAGTAAGTTATTCGGCGCCCAGGGATCTCCATCGTCGGGCAGCTTGCTGAATCTGTGAGTCCTGGTTTTTGATTCATCAGGATGTTTATCATGATTTATTTGTTTGTTCTTGATGATTCATTGACTAGTTAGAGATTCACCACGAGGACCGAAGAACTAACTAAATGTTATGAACCACTGCAGTAGCTGAGGGTGAGGTTATGGCCATGTAAAATCGATTTAAACCCGCCAGTAACTTTGTGTTACTGATCGTTCCAAGTCGATACTTCTGTGGTGGTTCTTTTTATTTTGTGGCTTGGTGTTTAAAATATTTTTGTGCTGTTGGCGCCTTATGTATGTTTTCATATTTTTAGTTAAGTTAAGGTAACTGAGTGGCCACCTATTGGGAAAATAGCTGATCATTCGGCTTACGAAATGTTTTCATGGTATAAGTACCTGATTGTTAGTTTGTTTTTTTCCCACCCTGGTTTTTGGCGCGGGAATCTTTTTCTGGTTGCGCCTTTTCCTGATCTTTGCCTACTTGTACTTTCCTTTAAGCAAACAGATCTAGAATAGCCCCAGATCCGCCGCGTTCTGTGGCGTCACATCTGGGGCTATACTGTTTGCCTATGTCCCACAAAAGGGACGCCAGGCTTAAATGAGTTAAATACATATTCAATATTGCATCAGAAATTTGGAAACATTACAAAATTAAAGAAATTCAGTCCTCACTCCCAGCGAAATGCAGCTGCATCTGTACAGACCACACAAACTTACATAGTTTTTACGTTTTAATGATTAAAATCGGATACATTTCACGAATTTTAAATCTTAGGACTATTAATACATGCTTTAATACATGATTTTGATATAGTAAATTTTCCTTTTTTGGATGGTGACGTTCCTCGTCGTGCTTCTTATGGTGTTTACATTTCACAACTTATTAGGTTTGCTAGAGTCTGCAATCATGTTACAGACTTCAACGCTCGAAATAAATGTTTAACGGCAAAACTTCTCCAACAGGCCTATCGGTATCATAAACTTCGAAAAACCTTTTCTAAAATTTTATCGTAGACACTATGAATTGATTTCCAAATATAATGTTGGGTTAAAGACGCTTTTAAGTGAGGGCCTTACCGAACCTGAATTTTATGGTGACTTTGTTTACAAATTTAAGAAACTTATAGGAATTAATGATTTTTCTTTTCAGTTCAGAAAAATCATAACACGTTACAGACATAACTTGCATGTTATGCGACAGTCTGCATGCTTAGTTTTTAACCCAATCATGGTTGATAACTATGCTGCCTTCTTTAATTGCACGCCGGTGGGTCGGGCCTCAGACCCTATGATGGCCCCGACTTAAAGCTATTCATTTTAGTTGGTTGGGGCCGGAGCTTCTTGTCTGTTGCTTGGCCCACCGGGGTCCAACTGGTGTTTTTCGTTTGCTCCGGAGTTAGTAGGTTATTCGGCGCCCAGGGATCTCCATCGTCGGGCAGCTTACTCAATCTGTGAGTCCTTGTTTTTTATTCATCAGGATGTTTATCATGATTTATTTGTTTGTTCTTGATGATTCATTGACTAGTTAGAGATTCACCACGAGGACCGAAGAATTTACTAAATGTTATGAACCACTGCAGAAGCTGAGGGTGAGGTTAGGATCCTGTAAAACCGGTTTAAGCCCGCCAGTAACTTTGTGTTACTGATCGTTCCAAGGCGATACTTCTGTGATGGTTCTTTTTGTTTTATGTCTTGGTGAATAAAATTGTTTGTGCTGTTGGCGCCTTATGTATGTTTTCGTGTTTTTAATTAATTTAAGGTAACTGAGTGGCCATCTATTGGGAAAATAGCTGCTCATTCGGCTTACGGTGTGTTTCGTGGTATAGGTGCCTGGTTGTTGGTTTGGTTTTTTCCCACCTCGGTTTTTGGAGTGGGAGTCTCTTTCTGATTGCACCTTTTCCTGATCTTTGCCTACTTGTACCTTTTTAAGATTATGATAACACATTTAACTGGAATATCATGAGAAAGCATTTTTATTATGCATTAGTATGCGGTTTTATCTCTTTTTTCAACCTGATGTCCTGTAATTTATACAATTTTATCCTCTTAAACATAGGTGTAACCTTGGTAATTTTCATAACAGGTTAAGCCTTGCTCCTATGAATGATTAATTACCCCAAAATTAGCGCCAACCCTAACCTCTTTTAAAGCATGTTTTAAAACTTTTGTCATTGACACAAACATAGGTGTTGCATTTGTATTGTTTTTGTTTTACATTCTCAGACAGGTCTGATCTAAGAATGTATTCGATGCAGCAATCATTTTGTTTGTTTCACATGTCCAGTGCCGTTCAAATACCCCACTCGCTGTGCTGAGGTTCGCCAAAGCAGATCAGCGCCTTTGTTTCCGTTACTCGGATAGTACAATCCCTCTTGTTAAATCGGAAATTTCAAGCTTCTAGTCCCCGTCTGTGACTGCACAGACCGGTTTGTGTCAGACCTAGTAGTCGGAAACCCCGAAGACCGATTTTCAGGCGTCGCTCGCTCAAATAACAATGGATGACAATAGGCCAACCATGCTTCTAAAAATATAACACAATGAAATATCTTCTTGGCATTTAAAGTCAGAAATAAATCCTTTGTTCCAATTCTGATTAATTCTTGATAGTTTCATTTTTAAGTGCCAAAAGAAAAGCATTAAATTGTACTTAGGTAACGTGAAATTATGGGAAAGCATAATAGCACCTGGATCAAGCACAAAAGATTTGAACAAATATATACTTTTTGCGAAATATTTCATATGATATGTACATCTTCGCGTATGTAAAAACACCGGTCACACCTGTACTGCATGTGTTCTTACTGCACACGAGCCATGCACACCTGTTACGTACGACTGGTAGTAGAACAGACGTGCTAAATCGACGGTATTGGAAGCTCGTGTGATTTTAAAATGTTGAGTGAAGCAAACGTTTGATGAAGCAATCAAACTAAAGTGTGTTTTCTAGTGTCTGATAATGGGTTTTTGCATGTATTTTGCAAGTGTTTCAATGCAGATAAATATCTTCTTGGCACAATTTAACATTTAGTTTGTCGCAAAATATGCAGTTACTTGTCAAACATATGTCTTGAATAGGGATTTTTCTGAAAAATGGAAGGGAGATAAATACATTGTATTTTCCCGCAAAAATTTCAAATTCTTAGTGTTTTTTTTATGATCGCTAAAAACCATTACATGTATAAAATGACAAAAGACTACATTCGTTGCCGGTTTAAAAGGGCTATTGATGAGGGTTCATTACCCGAAATTGCACAATATAGTCCGTATTATCTCCCTTTGTATGTTTATGCTTCCAAACCACCTTGGACAAAATATTCATGATCAAGGATACATTTTCGATACATTTTCGAAAAATATGCTTTTTCATGATTACCGATTACCTTCCTTGCCAATTCAAAATCCCTATTCAAAATTCGATCTGGCCATAAAACTTGATCTGCTGACCGATTTTCAAACTTTGCATGTCTTATTAGGACAAACTGTGATCAAGATTTTGACATGCGAATGATTTTCCTATCGTCATCCACACAAAATCTTTCTGCGAAAAACCATTATCAGGAGCAAGCTTTAAACTATAGTTTCGGTACTGGAGGTTGTTCCCCATCAGATCTGTCGTTACTTTTCGTTTATGAAGGCTGCATCGTTCGGTATATACAGCTAAGTCTTCCGGAAGCTGTCTAACAGTTTATGACAGGTAACAAGGTCATTTCAATGTTTCAGATTTGCTTTGGTTAAATTGTGCTGGTTTCTGGTTCTTATACTTACTTGCGAAATGTTATGTTTTAGTGTGATTCTGTATGATTAAAATGAAATGCACAAGAACGTAATTAGACGGCAAAACAAACATGGCAAATTATCCATTCAACATTTTCAACAGTCGAGTCAAAGGATTTGTCAGTTAGATTCTACGGCGATTATAATCGAGAGGGTCCAAAGCGGCTCTGGCATCAACACACACTGGGCAGTATAATGCCCATTCTTATAAAAACTAAACTTGCAAAATATTTTAATTGCTTTTCTAAACGCCCTTAATAAAGTTAACCCCCGTATATAGAACATAATGAAAAGCAGGAAGATATGTTTTCAAATGACAAAGTACAAAATTAACTCATCACGATGTTTGAAGAATGCAACCACAAAACGTTGCTCCGGAAAATAACAGCATTTTCTTAATTTAGGAGCAAATTACCAGAGTATGTTTGGCACTTAAAATAATTTGTTTCTATTATTGAAGGTACTTTTCATTCCAAGGTTGTGATTATAAAAAAGTAACTCATTCATAATAAATCCTAGAGCAATTCAGATTATTTTCTCATATTCTCATAGATCGGTAGTGAATATGCTATTGCGGTATTATGCTTCTGATAACAACAACAACATTTTTCTAACTGGTTTAAAAACTAAAGAGGTTCCTTAAAAATTTATAAGGAACTGCCTATATGGCCACACATATATTTTGGCGTGACATGTGGAGTCCGCATCAATAAAATACTTAAGCAGCCAGCGAAACTTCCTAACATAACAATAATTAAATGCTATCATATAGCGGGTTTTTAAAGCTATTCATTTTAATTGGTTGGGGCCGGAGCTTCTTGTCTGTTGCTTGGCCCACCGGGGTCCAACTGGTGTTTTTTCTTTTGCTCCGGAGTTAGTAGGTTATTCGGCGCCCAGGGATCTCCATCGTCGGGCAGCTTACTCAATCTGTGAGTCCTTGTTTTTGATTCATCAGGATGTTTATCATGATTTATTTGTTTGTTCGTGATGATTCATTGACTAGTTAGAGATTCACCACGAGGACCGAAGAACTTACTAAATGTTATGAACCACTGCAGAAGCTGAGGGTGAGGTTAGGATCCTGTAAAACCGGTTTAAGCCCGCCAGTAACTTTGTGTTACTGATCGTTCCAAGGCGATGCTTCTGTGGTGGTTCTTTTTGTTTTATGTCTTGGTGTTTAAATTTTTTTTGTGCTGTTGGCGCCTTATGTATGTTTTCATATTTTTAATTAAGTTAAGGTAACTGAGTGGCCACCTATTGGGAAAATAGCTGCCCATTCGGCTTACGATATGTTTCATGGTATAAGTGCCTGATTGTTAGTTTGGTTTTTTCCCACCTCGGGTTTTGGAGTGGGAATCTCTTTCTGATTGCGCCTTTTCCTGATCTTTGCCTACTTGTACCTTATTTTAATTTAATTTGGTAATTTAAGCAAACCTATCGACAAGAAAATATCTAGAGCTTCGTCAAAATCGGTTATTGCGCAGTGCGCAGTGAATTTAGTAAATTGTACAGATTTAACAAAACGTCATCAAATCAAATGTAAATGGAAATCAAAATGATTTGGGGGTCGGATTTCGGTTATTTCCCAAACTCAAAGGCCGTGCAATTCTCTTGTCACACATATGAAATATGCTTTCATTTAAGGATTGATATTATTTGTTATTTTAGATTTCACTGGATAACGTGACATTGAAGTTTTGGCCGTTCGAACACCTCAATTAACGGACGTCACGTCAACTTGGGTGTAAACAAACATGTCACTGGCTAATTTTCAATGTTGCTCCGCCCAAATGCGTGGTGTAGGTCACGTGACATATTAATTATTTTCATCGTAAAATAAAGAACACCGAGAAATACGTTATTTTATTATATTATCTCAAGGCAAATACAATGATAAAATAAATATAGGTGTATCATAGACGGTAGCGAGACATTTTAAGTATATGATTGTTGCAAAGTGCTGCGTTTATTTTTATGCTCAATATAGAATAAGATTTGAGTACACATAGGTAACATTCACCTTGAAAACGTGACAAATTTGGTTGTCAAGGAAATGCAGATAAATAAGGGAAACGAGATAGAATGAAGATATATTAAATGCAGGACTGTAGCAAAACATTGGTGTGGGCTGATGAAAACATGGGATGCCATTAAATACGTATCAAGTGTCTGTTTATATCGTTTATGCGAACCGTATAATTTGCACTCGTAAATCAAACGAGCATTTTTTATAATTCGTGATTCATGTGCACGATTTTATTTGCTTTCACTTATTTCAGATAATTTAAAATTTAATTCCACAGCATCCACGTCACGCTCTGTTAAGCTTAGATTCCAGGGACAATTTTTCTTTGTCGATGATTTTTTGTCACAGACATTACGAAAACTTATACATACAATAAACATAAATTTTTTTAGCTTAAAAATTGAAAATTTTCAGCTGAAAAATTTTGATATTTTTTCATATTTTTGCTCAAAACATAGATCGTGGGTACACGTTAGAACCGCCTCACCCACAATCTATGTTTTGGAGCAAAAATAGGTATACCCCTGCATACCCCAGTTTTACTATATAAAAGTGGGGTTCAAGTGGGTATTCATTACACGGAAATGTTATCCTGATGAACTTTGGCAATGAGTTTGCATTCACACACAGCAAAAATAGCTTAATTACTTAGCTCGCTCACCTTTGTCGCAGACATTTGACAGTGAAACTTCGCCACAGAATTGAATTTACACGAACATATGTTTCTGCGACAAATCTACGTTGTCAAAGAAAAATTGTCAGTGGAAACGAGGCATTAAAATATAGATTACAACAAAAGGATTTGTCCATGTATGTATACAACAGCATCAGTCAATTGAGTCAGTGCTAAGCCATACCAAAATCACCAAGGTGATAAAGACAGGTAGAGTGGAGGACCAATTAGAATTAAAATTGACATCTTACTTTATGGTAATGTAGATTTATTTCATAATTACTAATATGCTTTGCTAACTTTTTGGTTCTTGTTGGTTGTCTTTGTCGAGATCTGGCGCTTCTTGCACAAGTCTACAGTATATCTGTTGTTGTTTTTAAACAAATGCATCTGTATTAAAATTCTCCCAAAAACGACATCAGTAGTACGAACAAAACGTCGCAAATAGTAAAACAGAACTTCCTTGTGTATGTTTATTTTAAAAGCTTTGTGTTTGCAAGACATGCTTTGTTTTCCATAGATACGCTACTTTATCAGTTTTATACTTCTGTGGTGGTTCTTATTGTTTAATGTCTTGGTGTTTAAAATTTTTGTGCTGTTGGCGCCTTATGTATGTTATCATATTTTAGTTAAGTTTAGGTAACTGAGTGGCCACCTATTGGGAAAATAGCTGCTCATTCGGCTTACGAAATTTTTCATGGTATAAGTACCTTATTGTTAGTTTGGTTTTTTTCCGCCTCGGTTTTTGGAGTGGGAATCTTTTTCTGATTGCGCCTTTTCCTGATCGTTGCCTACTTGTACCTTTTCATATCTGCGAAATCGGCCGTTTCCGTAGTACAGCGGCGGCCATTTCCGTAGTAAATGTTAAGTGTTTGATTGACATCGATGACGTTAACGTACTTTTTATCAAGATACTGCCAACGCAACAAAGATCAACAAAAGACAATGGAATCAATAAGTGACAGCTACCTTGCGAATGCCAAAAACGTGGCAGGTGGTTTCCAGACACCATGCAGAATATTATGGATTCCATATACATTTACATTGATTCTTCTCGGTCGCGTTGAATGACTCCGGATAACCTGGGTGTGTGGTAAAAGTATTGCCCGAATTCTTGTTTGCAAATCATCTATCATTGGTAAATCAAATCAAATTTCAACTGATGGATATGTTTGCCCTTGTTATCCTTTAAGCAATTAAGCTGACAAATATTTTCACATTGATATTCATCAAACATTCTTTTTTTGCTTTTTGCGTGGTAACTTTATGAGCTAATGTGCATTAAATTGCAATTTACGAGATGTAAGTACAAATTAAAACCTAATATAAGTCTGCATAAATTTAATCTTATTACATAATCAGTAAAATAAACTTGAAACTGATCCGAATCTAGAAACGTTGGAGTCTCAGGAAAACCTATATCACAATTGCCGACCGTCACTGCTATTCAGCTAGTTTTGAACTTTTGGTAGTGCTGTGTAGCACCGATAACTGTCCATCAACGATAACTGTCCACCATGGACACTTATCGTTGCAGCCGCAACGATAACTGTCCACTGGACAACTATCGTTGATTTTTCAACGATAACTGTCCACCATGGACACTTATCGTTACTGTAGTTGATATGACCTGCAGTGTCAACGATAACTGTCCATTTTTGAAAAGAAACAAAAAAACACAAGGAGTCTATATCTTGACAACCAGTTAGCAGACAAGATTTAAACTTGGATCATATGACCTCTGTACGGTTGGTTTTTAGCTCGACTGCTCGAAGTGCAAAGGGTTGTTGTAGTAACCTCGGTCGTACGCGTTCCCGTTCTTGTTCGTGTCCGTGTCCGCGTCACACTGCAGTATATATTTTAGAAGTCCAGATCTTGGCAACTATTCATCAGAGAAATTTCAAACTTGGCCCATAGGTACCCTGTAGGGTTGGCTTACATTCCATGACATCGGGTCCCTGGGTCCATGCTTGGGAGTAGGGCTAGAGGTTAAAATCTAGGAAACCTTTATAAATTGGTTGTATTGCGGTATAGTTTTCTAGAAGTCCAGATCTTGACAACTAGTTATCAGAGAGGATTCAAACTTGAACCATAGGAATCCTATAGAGGTGGCTTTCATTCCATGACATCCGTCTTATGGGTCCATGCCCAAGGTTAAAATCAAGAATACCTTCAAAGATTGTGGCTGTACTGTGGCATAGTTTTCTAAAAGTCCAGATCTTGGCAATTATTTATCAGACAGGATTCAGACTTGGAGCTGTAGGGTTGGCTTTCATTCCATGACATCCGGCCCCTGGGCCCATGGGTGGGGCCAGAGGCTAAAATCTAGAACACCTTCAAAAATTGGCTGTACTACGATATAGTTTTCTAGAAGTCCATATCTTGACAACCGCTTTCCAGAAAGCATTCATACTTGGGCCACATATACCCTGTCGTGTTGGTTTCCATGCGCTAGCATCAGACTCCTGGGTTCATGCTTGGTGATGGGGATAGAGGTTAAAATCTAGAACACTTTCATAAATTAGCCAAAGTTTACATTTTAGTCTATATCTTGACAGCTGTTGATCAGAGAGCATTCATACTTGGGCCAATGGTGCACTGTCAACTTAGCTTTTATTGCATGACATCCGATACTCAAGGTCTATGCCTAGGGTGGGGCTAGAGGTTGAAAACTAGAACTTCTAAAATGTTTTTCTTTTATACCTTGAAACTCAGTTGATATAAAAACATACTTCTATCAGATAATGATTGAGTATGACCAGACCTTTGACCCAAAAGTAGCCATAGGTCAAAATGACCTAATTTCATGGTCCAGTGATTTTGCCTTTTATCTTGGCACTCAGTTGGTATATGAACTTGCTTCTTACAGATAATGAGCGAGTATGACTAGACCTTTGACCTGAAAGTAGTTTTAGGTCAGTGTGACCTACTTTTACGGTCCAGTGATTTTGCCTCGTATCTTGACACTCAGTTGGAATAGGAACATGCTTCTTTCAGATAATGAGTGAGTATGGCCAGACCTATGACCCGAAAGAAGTCATAGGTCACAATGACTTAATTTCATGGTCCAGTGATTTTGCATTATATCCTGACACTCAGTTGGTATATGAAGATGCTTCTTTCAGATGATGAGTCAGTATGACCAAACCTTTGATCGGAAAGAAGTCATAGGTCACAGAGACCTAATTTCATGGTCTATTGATTTTGTATTATAGCTTGATATTCAGATGGTAAAGGAACATGCTTCTTTCAGATAATGAGTAAGTATGACCAGATATTTAACCCAAAATAGTCATTGCTCACAGTGACCTTATTTCATGGTCCAGTTATTTTGTCATAGCTTTACACACAGTTGGTATATGAACATGCTGCCTTGAGATAGTGAAAGAGTATTACCAGATCTTTGACATGAAAGTAACTATAGGTCACAGTGACCTAAGTTCATGGTCCAGTGATTTTGCCTTATAGCTTGACACTCAGTTAGAATGTAAGCATGCTTCTTTCAGATAATGAGTGACCAGACCTTTGGCCCAAAAGTCCTAGGTTTTTGTGACCTAATTTCATGGTCCTGTGATATTGCCTTATAACTTGATGCTCAGTTAGTACATGTACATGTATGGCCAGACTTTTGACCCGAAATTAATCATTGGCAATCTATGGTTCAGTGATTTTGCCTTCTATATCTAACAGCAAGAGATGTGTGAACAAGATGCTATTTGATTGTCAATTATTGCTAACCCACATTTGATCCCAAAATAAATATGGGTCACTGTGACCTATATTTCATCGTTCAGTGATTTTGTTTTATATTTTCTAGACCAGCAGATGTTTGAACAAGATGTAACTTGATAATGGGTCGATAGCACCCGATTTCTGTAAACGGCTGACCGTGTGGCTCGGTAGCTCAGGGGTTAGAGCACTCGCACGGTAAGCGCGGGATCCTGGGTTCGAGTCCCAGTCGGGCCAAGTTCTTTTTCCTTTCCTTTGACATTTGGTGGCCAGTGTGGGTCCCTCCTCGGGCTGCGAGCAGCAAAGGAACTGTCTCGTCAGTTTCCGACATGGTTCCGAGAAGACTCGGGGACGAATCTAATAAAGCAGGGGCAAAATGTAACGGGCTGACCGTGTGGCTCGGCAGCTCAGTAATTAGAACACTCGCGCGGTAAGCGAGGGACCCTGAGTTCGAGTCTCGGTCATGTCACGTTCATTTTCCATTTATTTGAATGATTTAATCTGTGGTGAACAGTTATCGTTGACAATGCAACCGCTCCTGTCTGTAATGAAGCCTTACCATTGCAAACCATACCTATTCTCTCCTGCACCTGAGACGCTCAACTATTTGAAAAGTGACTGTCTAATTCATTCATTAAACATTCAAAGATTATTGTACCTGATGGACAGAATCGGTTGGCTTTGCAACGATAAGTGTTCATTACAGACAGAAGCGGTTGCACTGTCAACGATAACTGTTCACCAAAGATGAAATCATTCAAAAAGGTGAACATGTTTAAACAATATCTCTTCCTGATACACTTATCTATCTGAAAAGCCTTGTCCTGGATGTGTGAATCAGTAAATGCAATTTTCAAATATTATTGTACATGATAGACAGAACCGGTTGAGTATGCAACGACAACTGTTCATTACAGACAGATATGGTTGCATTGTCAACGATAACTGTTCACGACGGGTAAAATGATTCAAAACAGCCAAACTTCAAACAATTACTGCACATGAAACGCTCAACTATTTGAAAAGAGGCTGTCTAATTCAGTCATTAAACATTCAAAGATTTTTGTACATGATGGACAGAATCGGTTGGCTTTGCAACGATAAGTGTTCATTACAGACAGAAGCGGTTGCACTGTGAACGATAACTGTTCATCATAGATGAAATCATTCAAATAGGTGAAAAATGTTTGAACATATCGGTTCGTGAAACACATAACTATCTGAAAAGCCTTGTCCTGGATATGTGAATCACTAAATGCAATATTCAAATATTATTGTATATGATAGACAGAACCGGTTGAGTTTGCAACGATAACTGTTCATTACAGACAGATAGGGTTGCATTGTCAACGATAACTGTTCACGACGGGTAAAATGATTCAAAACAGCCAAACTTCAAACAATTACTGCACCTGAGACGCTCAACTGTTTGAAAAGAGGCTGTCTAATTCAGTCATTAAACATTCAAAGATTATTATACATGATGGACAGAATCGGTTGGCTTTCCAACGATAAGTGTTCATTAAAGACAAAAGCAGTAGCACAGTCAACGATAACTGTTCACCAAAGATGAAATCATTCAAAAAGGTGAAAATGTTTAAACAATATCTCTTCCTGATACACTTATCTATCTGAAAAGCCTTGTCCTGGATGTGTGAATCAGTAAATGCAATTTTCAAAAATTATTGTACATGATAGACATAACCGGTTGAGTTTGCAACGATAACTGTTCATTACAGACAGATATGGTTGCATTGTCAACGATAACTGTTCACGATGGATAAAATGATTCATAACAGCCAAACATCAAACGATTACTGCACCTGAGACGCTCAACTATTTGAAAAGTGACTGTCTAATTCAGTCATTAAACATTCAAAGATTATTGTACCTGATGGACAGAATCGGTTGGCTTTGCAACGATAAGTGTTCATTACAGACAGAAGCGGTTGCACTGTCAACGATAACTGTTCACCAAGGTGAAATCATTCAAAAAGGTTAAAATGTTTAAACAATATTTGTACCTGACACACTTAACTATATGAAAAGCCTTGTCCTGGATGTGTGAATCAGTAAATGCAATTTTCAAATATTATTGTACATGATAGACAGAACCGGTTGAGTATGCATCGATAACTGTTCATTACAGACAGATATGGTTGCATTGTCAACAACAACTGTTCACGACGGGTAAAATGATTCAAAACAGCCAAACTTCAAACAATTACTGGATCTGAAACGCTCAACTCTTTGAAAAGAGGCTGTCTAATTCAGTCATTAAATATTCAAAGATTTTTATACATGATGGACAGAATCGGTTGGCTTTGCAACGATAAGTGTTCATTACAGACAGTAGCGGTTGCACTGTCAACAATAACTGTTCACCAAAGATGAAATCATTCAAATCGGTGAAAAATGTTTAAACAATATCTGTTCGTGATACACATAACTATCTGAAAAGCCTTGTCCTGGATATGTGAATCAGTAAATGCAATTTTCAAAAATTATTGTACATGATAGACAGAACCGGTTGAGTTTGCAACGATAACTGTTCATTACAGACAGATATGGTTGCATTGTCAACGATAACTGTTCACGACGGGTAAAATGATTCAAAACAGCCAAACTTCAAACAATTACTGCACTGAGACGTTCAACTATTTGAAAAAAGGCTGTCTAATTCAGTCATTAAACATTCAAAGATTATTGTACATGATGGACAGAATCGGTTGGCTTTGCAACGATAAGTGTTCATTACAGACAGAAGCGGTTGCACTGTCAACGATAACTGTTCACCAAAGATGAAATCATTCAAAAAGGTGAAAATGTTTAAACAATATCTCTTCCTGATACACTTATCTATCTGAAAAGCCTTGTTCTGGATGTGTGAATCAGTAAATGCAATTTTCAAATATTATTGTGCATGATAGACAGAACCGGTTGAGTTTGCAACGATAACTGTTCATTACAGACAGATGTGGTTGCATTGTCAACGATAATTGTTCACGACGGGTAAAATGATTCAAAACAGCCAAACATCAAACAATTTCTGCACCTGAGACGCTCAACTATTTGAAAAGTGACTGTCTAATTCATTCATTAAACATTCAAAGATTATTGTACCTGATGGACAAAATCGGGTGGTTTTGCAACGATAAGTGTTCATTACAGACAGAAGCGGTTGCACTGCCAACGTTAACTGTTCACCAAAGATGAAATCATTCAAAAAGGTGAACATGTTTAAACAATATTTGTTCCTGACACACTTAACTATCTGAAAAGCCTTGTCCTGGATGTGTGAATCAGCAAATGCAATTTTTAAATATTATTGTACATGATAGACAGAACAGGTTGAGTTTGCAACGATAACTGTTCATTACAGACAGTTATGGTTGCATTGTCAACGATAACTGTTCACGACGGGTAAAATGATTCAAAACAGCCAAACTTCAAACAATTACTGCACTGAGACGTTCAACTATTTGAAAAGAGGCTGTCTAATTCAGTCATTAAACATTCAAAGATTATTGTACATGATGGACAGAATCGGTTGGCTTTGCAACGATAAGTGTTCATTACGGACAGAAACGGTTGCACTGTCAACGATAACTGTTCACCATAGATGAAATCATTCAAATCAGTGAAAAACGTTTAAACAATATCTGTTCGTGATACACTAAACTATCTGGATGTGTGAATCAGTAAATAAATATTCAAACATTACATGATAGACACACCCGGTTGAGTTTGCAAGAATAACTGTTCATTACAGACACTTATAGTTGCATTGTCAACGATAACTGTTTACGACAGGTAAAAGTACCCATGATCAGGACGAAAACTTGATCACACTAAACTGTTATGAAGTGCATGCAATCAGATATAAAATGTCCTGCTGTGGAGAAGATAGGATAGGTTGTATCGTATCGTATGCTATTGAAATAAACGTTAGAAATAAGCAAAAAACTCGATATGCCTTTTACAGATTGAGACAATGGTAGGTATTATATCAACAAAATATGTAAATCAAATTTTATTTCTTCCTTTATGAAACTGTAAACACTCGGGTTCTCTGTTTTAAAAGTTTAAAAGTAGTCGATGTCTGTTTACAGCTGTGAGATGCTTTATAGTGCACATAGTAAAACTGTCGTCCTCAGACATCGACGATAACACCTACCTCCGGACACTGCAACCACAGTAAATATGACCCTGCCGTCAAGAACTACAAAAGGGTACTTCATGCCTTAGCAAGGTTTACAGGATGTCTGCACAAGATATGATAAAACAGGTTAAAGATTGCATCAGTTCTAATAAAATATACAAAAGATGAATATAACCACGCATGTAAACAAATGAATTAAAATATATGTTGAAAATTCTGTATTTCCCGATTCAAACGTCATTTAGGGTCAAACGAATACAGTCCAAACCCATTTTATGCAGTGTGTCCGTTGGTTCGTATACGAAAAATGATATTCATAAACTATATGTATGTTTTTCAGATCTCTAAACGCAATCCTATCAAAAATAATAAGAGCTGTCGCATGACAGCGTAGCTCGACTGCATTTGGTTCTGTCAAACTGGAGCCAACTCTAACTCACCACACAGACATCCCAAGGCCATGATGATATAAGGCAAATTCATTTTACTATGAAATATAGCTATAACTATTTTGAAGTCAAAAATTCGGTGCTATCGACCCATAACCATGTAAAATCTTGATCACACATCTCTTGCTGTAGAAGATACAAGGCAAAATCACTAAACCATGAAATTTGATCTCAGTGACCAATGATTACTTTCTGGTCAAAAGGCTGGTCATACTCACAAATTATATGAGAAAAGCCTGTTCATATACCAACTGAGCATCAAGATATAAGGCAAAATCAATGGACCATGAAATTAGGTCACAAAGTCCCTTGACTGCTTTTGGGTCAAATGTCTGGTCGTAAACACTCATCTGAAAGAAGCATGCTTACCAACTGAGTGCCAAGCTATAAAGCAAAATTACTGGACCATGAAGTTAGGTCACCGTGACCTATGACTACTTTAAGGTGAAAGGCCTGGTCATACTCGTTCATTATCTGAAGGAAGCATTTTCATATACCAACTGGGTTTTAAGATATAAGACAAAATCACTGGGCCATGAAATTATATTATTGCGACCTATGACTACTTTTGGGTCAAAGGTCTGGTTATACTTACTTATTATCTAAAAGAAGCATGTTCCTTTACCAACTGAGAGTCAAAATATAAGACAAAATCACTGGACCATGAAATTAGGTCACTGTGACCTATGACTACTTTTAGGTCAAAGGTCTAGTCATACTCACTCATTATCTGAAGGAAGCATGTTCAAAAACCAACTAAGTGTCAAGATATAAGACAAAATCAGTGGACCATGAGATTTGGTCACTGTGACCTATGACAACTTTTGTGTCAAAGGTCTGGACCAATTACTCATTCTCTGAAAGAAGCATGTTTCTGTACCAACAGAGTGTCAAGATATATAACAAAATCACTGGACCATGCAATTAGGTCGCAGTGACCTATGACAACTTTCAGGTCAAATATCTGGTCATACTCACTCATTATCTATGAGAAGCATGTTCCTATACCAACCGAGTGTCAAAAAATAAGGAAAAATCACTGGACCATGAAATAAGGTCACTGTGACCTATGACTACTTTTGGGTCAAGGTCTGGTCATACTCACTCATTATCTGAAGGAGGCATGTTCAAATACCAACTAAGTGTCAAGATATAAGACAATTAGGTCGCAGTGACCTATGACAACTTTCAGGTCAAATATCTGGTCATACTCACTCATAATCTATGAGAAGCATGTTCCTATACCAACCGAGTGTCAAAAAATAAGGCAAAATCACTGGACCATGAAATTAGGTCACTGTGACCTATGACTACTTTTAGGTCAAAGGTCTGGCCATACTCACTCATTATCTGAAGGAAGCATGATCAAATACCAAGTAAGTGTCAAGATATAAGACAAAATCAGTGGACCATGAGATTTGGTCACTGTGACCTATGACTACTTTCAGGTCAAAATTCTATTCATACTTACTCATTATCTGAAAGAAGCATGCTCCTATACCAACTGAGTGTCAAGATATAAGACAAAATCACTGGACCATGAAATTAGGTCATTGTGACCTATGACTACTTTTGGGTTAAGGGTCTGGTCATACATACTTATTATCCGAAAGAAGTATGTTCTTATACCAACTGGGTGTCAAGGTGTAAAAGAAAAAAAAAACAAACATTTAAGCTGTTCTAGTTTTCAACCTCTAGCCCCATCCCCAGGCATGGACCCTGGTGTCGGATTTCACGTAATAAAAGCTAAGTTGACAGTGCACCAATGGCCCAAGTATGAATGCTTTCTGATCTACTGCTATCAAGATATGAATTAAAATGTAAATTTTGGCTAATTTATGAAAGTGTTTTAGATTTAACCTCTAACTCCACCCCTAGCATGAACACAGGAGCCCAATGCACCAACCCTACAGGATAGATGTGGTACAAGTATGAATGCTTTCTGGTAAGCGGTTGTCAAGAAAATGACTTCTAGAAAATTATATCGCAAAACAGCCAAATTTTGAAAATGTTCAAGATTTTAACCTCTTGCCCCACCCCCCGCCATGGACCTAGGAGCCTCGAATGAAAGGCAACCAACCCTACGGGTTATCTATGGTCCAAGTTTAAATCCTCTCTGATAAGTTATTGCCAAGATCTAGACTTCTAGAAAACTATACCACAGAACAGAAGGTGTTCTAGATTTTAACCTCTAGTCCCACCCCCGGGCATAGACATATGGGTGTGATGTCATAGAATAAAAGCCAGCCTAACAGGGTACCTATGGCCCAAGTTTAAATCTTCTCTGATAAGTAGTTGCCAAGATCTGGACTTCTAGAAGGGTACGTATGATATGATCAAAGTATTTATGCTGTCAAGACATAGACACCTGCACAATTAGACCTCAGAAAAGCCATTTTATGGTGGTCTGTATATTAACCTCAAGCCCCACCCGGGATTCATTGCCTTGGAATGAAAGCCTGGCATACAGGCTGCCTATGGCCCAAGTATGAATGATTTTCGGTAAGTGGTTGTCAAGGTATGCACTAACCGAAACGGTTTAACATCATTAAGCAAATATCGTGGTGTTCTACGAAAATGGACAGATATCGTTGAAAGTAAATTATAAACCTACATGCTCAACGATAACTGTCCATTTAGCTTGTGGACAGTTATCGTTGCGGCTGCAACGATAAGTGTCCATGGTGGACAGTTATCGTTGATGGACAGTTATCGGTGCTACATGTGCTGTAGAAATGTGTTTGCTTAATAAATATGTGGTTTAACAGCCCAGTTACATGTATCCATTTTCAGTCATGTTCGGACGCAGCCAGCGCTTCCTGGTTTTGAACAGTTTTATATAAGTAGATGTGCCTTGCAAGCACAAAAACTTAACGCCAGTGGGGTTCGAACTCTCTACCACTATGATACCGAAGTCTCTACCCTTACCCCCGCAAACTTGAGTTAGCATACGAAGAAACAAAATATAAAATGGTACAATCATGAGAAAACCACTATAATTTTGCATATATGCGAAAACAATGGCGCAGATCAGCTTCGCTGTAACAAAAAGATCGCATGAAAGTTACTTCATGAAATTGAGCCCTTACATATGCGCATAACACACTTCAGTATAGGTAATACAATATAAAGGTCTGATCCTTTGGAAGCAATAAAAACACTCAAAGGGAGATACATGTAGTATGGACTATATTGCGCAATTTCGGGTAATGAACCTTCATCAGTAGCACGTTTTAAAACCGGCAACGAAAGCCAGACTATTGTACTACAGTTTCGTAAATTAACACGAAAAGTCTAAATCAAAGACACATTCCTAAACGGCATCAAATAATTAAAACATTTTTCAGAAGTATGTTTCTAAACGTGAGTGTTTTGAACACCGAATATCTACACTGATCTCAAAGGACCCAAATAAAATATAATCTGCACTATGGATGATGTAGGGCCGCCACACGGCACAACACCAGCTGCGGTAATGGCAAATAAAATATAAAGGTTTTATCCTTTGGAAGCAATAAAAACATTCAAAGCATCTGGAGCTAGTTGTTCAAAACATCGTTAGCTTAACGATATCGTCAGCTAAAGTAACAAATACACTGTTAGCTTTTGTTGAAAAAATGTGAGAATCCTTTGCAGTGCAAAGGATTCTCACATTTTTTTTTCAACAAAAAATAACAGTGTATTTGTAATATTAATGTTTGAAATTTTAACGAAACGTTAACTAACGACGTCGTTAGTTTTGAACAACTGGGTCCTGGACTAGTGGTCTTCCTGTCAAGATACTTATCAGGCGGCTTTCCTGTTGCCTCTGTGTACAATGTTGTGATATGGTCTTGTGCATCTGAATTACACATTTTTTTCTAGATAGCGATTTTTTTTCTCACAATTAATAACATACCCCAAACAGGGCGATCATCCGCTTAATTCTGTAGATTTCAATTTTTTTACTGCATGATATGTTTAAACGATCAACATGCTTGAGTGGAGGAAAAATTAAAATCGGCTGGATGCCACAAAATATTTCATGAACCATGTGAAAAATCGGGCATTAAAATATTCAAACGGCAAGTTCTGAGTTCAAAGAATTTGCATATGATATCATTTGAGCCGCCGCATGGGAAAACCAACAATCTGTATAGGCGAAAACAAAGGCGCAGATCAGCTTCGCGGTAACCGCGAAGCTGGTCAGTGCCTTTGTTTTTGCTACACGGATAGTACAATTCCTCTTCTTGCTAAATTCAAAATTTCCAGCCTCTAACTATCTTCTGTGACTGTTTGTGTCAGACCTGGTCGGAATCCAAAATCGTTGGTTTTCTCACGCACAGGCTCATTTCATTTATAAGGAAAATTTGATACACTATCACGTAACAGGAATTTGAGCTTAGAAACTGCTTTTTTATAATATTGATATGTGTGTCCAATTAAGCAAAATTCAAAATCAAAATTGAAACTAAAATGCCAGAATGCTAAGCATGGGGAACGCTAAAATATATCATGCAATATAACTTTTGATATGTGTGAAACTTTTGCGCATGATTGCCCTGTTTATCACATTAGCCAGGGTTGTATAATAATTATGAAAAATCACTATCTAGAACCAATGTTTGAAGCAGCTGTAAAGCAAGGGATATAACTACATATGTTACATTTGGGCATGACATCAACGATTACCGTTCATCATAAACAATCTTCGTTGCGTCCGCAACGATACAGTAACTAACTTTCCAGCATGGACAACCGTCGTTGCGTCCGCAACGATGAAATTTATGTCCACAAGCTAAATGGACAAAAATGCGCCCAGTGATCTCAATCGTCGGGCAGCTTACTCAATCTGTTGAGTCCTCGTTTTTGATTCATCAGGGTGATTATCATGATTTATTCGTTTGTCCACGATGATTTATTGACTAGTTAGAGATTCACCACGAGGACCGAACAACTAACTAAATGTTGTGAACCACTGCAGAAGATGAGGGTGAGGTTCGAGACCTGTAAAAAGGTACACGTAGGCAAAGATCAGGAAAAGGCGCAATCAGAAAAAGATTCCCACTCCAAAAACCGAGGTTGGAAAACACTAAATTAACAATCAGGTACTTATACCATGGAAACATATTGTCGGCTGAGTGCTATACAGGTGTTCTATCTCTATTTTTGAAAATCTCGAGAAAATTGGGTTCAAAGGCCTGAGACCCTCAAATAAGGTCAAAATGTTCATATTTAGAGTAAACATGCATTATGAACATGTCTTTCTGTCTGAATGAGCTTAATTAAAAGAATTAGCGGTGAAAATGAAGTAATTTTGAATAAAATAGGAATTTTGTGTTTTTGCATTAAAAATGTCCTTATTTTTTCATGACCCGGAGATAGAATATTTTGGTGACCCAGATTCCATAGCAAGCAATGCAGCATTTTCTCTTGTATATAAGTGCAACAAAAATATATAATCATTATCCCAAGTTAGCCTTAAAGGCTGAATACTAATCTACTTATCTCAACATACCCTTAAATGTCTTCATTGTACACTGAAACAAAGTTATAAAGAGGCCACTTTTCAAACTCATTTTTTGTTTCTAAGCCAAGTTCAAAATTGCACATTTTTTTGCCAAAAGACGTGTCTTTCAAGTAAGTAAAGTTCCAAAGTGTTAAGAAATAATTTTCTTTTACTAGAGGCGTTTTTGAAGTAAAAATGCAAAAATCAATGTTTTTAAATAAAAAATTGGATACAGCATACCATTTATTGAAATTAGGAACGGGTGTCATCAAAGGGGTCGTTACGGCTTGGAAAAACATCAAACATTCGAATTTTCTCTACTGGTAGAATTTTTATGCATTTTTAAAAATCGCCAATTTTGAGATTTTTTAAAAAATTCATAAATGTGCCTCTTAAACATGTTGACCCCTGTTAAATTCACTTGATGAGGCCTGGAAATGAGAGATATAATTCGACTGAACTGTTTTTGACCATTTTCGAGGACCAACATGTCAAGGCTGCCGCACACTTCCGGTTTCAATGCCAATTTTTAACGAACAAAATAACAAAATTTGTGGACGATTTTTTTAATTTTCAAAGTATATCAGAGTCTAGTATTTGACCTAAATAATCGCTGAAAATTTCAATGCCGTGCTGCTGATAATAACGCAACTGGAGAAGAACAAAGTTGGTATGCAAATTGCATACAAAAGCTGAATTCCTGTTATTCAGGTTGTTGTCTTCTTGCATGTGCAAAACAGAAACGAAGATTCTTATTGCAGCAACACTTTTGACTTAATTTTATCTTGCATCATGGCAGTCAGTAGCACTTTCAAATAAATTAAAATGTAAAAACACAACGTCATAATATGACATTTAATTTGATGTTAATAAAGTGTGACTTTTTGAAATAGGGTACCTTTACACATGCTTCGTCTGTGTGCGAAGTATCACGCATTTTGGAATGCAGAAACTCACAGAGCCACTGTTAGACATTGGTTTATTCATATGATCATGAATTTTAATTGATCGTATTTTACTTTCTGAACTAGAAGACAAAATATGAGGTGGCCTCTTATAACTTTGTTTCAGTGTATATATCCTAGATATCATATAATAAGTCCAATACCGAATGGAACCAATGACATAGTAGCATTTGACCATGTGACCCAAATTGTCATTTGATTGAATTACTCCAAATGCAGACATCTTATTGGTCGAAATGGAGAAAGAACAGAATAGCATTACAATTTTGAGGCATTTTGGACATTGAACATAAAAAAACTGTAAATAACATAAAATCTAGGCAGAAATATCAACATCTGACTACACTAGAAGATAGAACTTTTGATTCCGATTACAACGGTATATCACACTTAATATGACCCAAATGTGGATATAAAACAGTATAGCAATCAGCCGACGATATCGTAAGCCGAGTGAGCAGCTATTTTCCCAATAGGTGGCCACTCAGTTACTTAAACTTAACACATTCATAAGGCGCCAACAGCACAAACATTTTAAACACCAAGACATAAAACAAAAATAACCACCACAGAAGTATCGCCTTGGAACGATCAATAACACAAAATTACTGGCGGGCTTAAACCGGTTTTACATGGCCATAACCTCACCCTCAGCTTCTGCAGTGATTCATAACATTTAGTTAGTTCTTCAGTCCTCGTGGTGAATCTCTACCTAGTCAATGAATCATCAAGAACAAACAAATAATTCATGAAGAATCAAACACCAGGACTCACAGATTGAGTAGGCTGTCCTACGATGGAGATCCCTAGGCGCCGAATAACGTACTCCGGAGCAAAATAAAAAAACACCAGTTGGACCCCGGTGGGCCAAGCAACAGGCAAGAAGCTCCGGTCCCAACCAACTAAAATGAATAGCTTTAAGTCGGGGCCATCATAGAGTCTGACGTCCGACCCACCGGTGCGCAATTAAAGACGGCAGCATAGTTATCAACCATAATTGGCTTAAAAACTAAGCATGCAGACTGTTGCATAACATTCAAGTTATAACCTATACGTCTGTAACGCGTAATGATATTTTTCTGAACTAAAAACAAAAATCCTTCCTTAAAACCGGATTAAGCCCCCAGTGATTTTATATTACTGATCGCTCCAGTGCGATACTTCTGTAGTGGTTCTAATTGTTTTGTGTTTTGGAGTCGATTTTTTGTGCTGTTTGAGCCTTATGTATGTTTTCATATTTTGGTTCAGTTCAGGTAACTGAGTGACCGCCTATTGGGGAATAGCTGCTCACTCTGCTTACTATATGTTTTAGTTTTTTCCCACCCCTCGGTTTATGAGGGTCTGGACGGGGTATAATGATTAATGAATAATGGTCTAAAATTTAATGAGAGTGAATAAAGAGAAAAAATAATGATTAGTGAATAATGAGGTCCTAAAGAATAAATCTAATTTTTAATGAATAGCAGACTAATATAATGAGTAGTGAATAATAACATCTTTAAATATAATGAATAAGAAAATTTGGCTGTGGGATTGTCTTAGATGGCTTCCCTGACATTCCAGAATTTCATTTTTTTTTCTGGTGTCTGGACGCCCGCAGACCCAATTTAATTCAAATCTTGTACTCATATTTCAGAAATCCTTGAATGTTTGGAAAGGCATATGTCTGGAAGCCTAGCATGTGGGGGCTCAACTCATGGACCAATTGTAACAGAAATGTGTCGTTTGAAGGCAGAGAAAAAATAAATCATTCTGGATGTTTACTGAGCCAGATACTATTTCACTGTTTTGTTTGCTTATGTTTATGTATTTTCTTTTTATTCTATTACCCCACTTTGTCTTTATTTCAATGTATGTTCCAATCCTATAATGATAATCTTTTCTGTGGATGGACATCATTTTGCTTTTTTATATGACAGAACATAATTATAGTGTCTTTTGCAATCAGAAACAAGGCAGCACTAAGAACGTTAATGCAAATCTATCTGGCAATTCATATGGCGCTACATAATTTTTTTCCTCGCTCGCTTCTCTCGCTTGGTATTTAAGACATTAATAAAATGTATTGTACAATCAGGCACAAGCACAAATCCATACATCACATAGTACTCCTAAGCTAACTAGGTTACTAAATCAAAACAGCATTTTATTATAACTTTTACCCCAGCAGTTACAATTTTTTAAAATAACCTTTGGTTTTCATAATTAAAGAGAAAGATTCAGGGTAAAACTTAGGGTGTAATCAGTATTTAAGGTGGAGGGGATTATACTCCCAACAGATTTAAAGGGTCTAGCAGAGTATATATTTATGCTTCTCTCAAAATGTTAATATCAAGGTTGCACTAAGCAGTCTACAATTTAATGTCATAGAACTAGTCCTTGTGGCTTGAGATTTGGGATGCCTCAGGTGGGGAACACCTATTTGCTTATGGATATTAGCTGGGTGAAGAAGGCGTGACTAGTAATTATCATATTTTAATGAACAATCGAGCTAATTTTAATGAATAAGCCAACATTTTAATGACAGTGAATAAATAGCTATTTTTTGGTAATTAGTGAATACCAGGACCCACCCCCCATTCAGACCCTCGTTTATGGGAATTTCTTTCTGATTGCACCATTTCCTGGCCATTGCCTACTTGTACCTTTTCAGTCGTATATTTGTCCATTTTCCATGAATATAGATGTTCACTTTCTCCGGTATAACTTCAGCTGGCCGTGTAGCTTTAAAGCTGGAGTCCGGGAGATTGGATCCCCATGCTCGCTATACGTGTGCTGTTACTAGTGAAGAATAAACACCAGTTACTGGTTAATCGCTTACGTGATGGTTGATCAGAAAATTGACACAGGACAACTGATCATTCAAACATAATAATCACTGTTTACTGTGAGCATTTGTATTTGAATGTTTACTGTGAGCATTTGTATTTGAACAAGAAAGGTATAATGTGAAATTTCATATTATAAAGGCGATGTTAAATAAAAATGAATTATATCCATCAAATTATGATTTTAGAAGCGATGGCTCTGTCCCGCTATGACTAAAATAATTTGGCCAGACTAAATCCAACCTTCCTTGATCATAGGATCAGTGTCGGGAAACAAAGTCCTTGTTTGCTAGCATTTGTGTAATATGCCAAGCAATAGAGATTCGGTTCGATCTGCACCTATTAAACTTTGGAAATCATATTTTGCCTCGTTTATATTAAAGAAACATGTTTTGCACATAGTCTACCACGCAGATTTTTTATAAGAGAGACATTGGTAAGACCTTGGTAACAGTAAAGCTTTTAAGTATCCTCAGGGACCAGACAAAGGCTATTGAAAATGTTTATGGTTATAGAATCAAAAATGCATGCTGAAACAGCATATGACTGAATTGGTATAGAATTTCATTTCTCAAACAGAACAGTGATACTTCCAAGGAAGCAAGTCTGTATGCGTGTGGTTTAGTGACCTAGAGATATATTTTTAGGAGCTGGAAGATTATGGGAAGGCTTTCAGCATGTTCAATGAAAACTCTGAATTTAATATCAAATCATGACATGCATGTATTTTTTTTCTCATCCATAAAAATGCTACAGCCTTAATTACTATATACATGTATCTACTTTAAGATATATTCATTTTACATATATGGTACATCTGTCAATTACTCGATTAATAATTCAATCAATCGATCACTCGATCAATCGCGATCAATCATTCGATTGACCTTGATCGATCAATCAATCACACGATCGACCTCAATCGATCAGTCAATCACACGATCGATCAATCAATAGATAAACAATTGATCAATCGATTGATCAATCCCTCGATCGATCTCAATCTATCAATCATTCCATTAATCAATCCAAAGATCAACCAATTGATAATCACTCGATCGATCGTGATCAATCACTTAATCAATCACTTGATCAATCAGTCAATAAATCAACCATCGAACAATCACTTGGCTTATCATTCACTCGATCAATTACTTAATCACTTGATCGATCAATCAGTCAATTGATCGTGACCAATCACTCGATTGATCAGTCAATCGATCGCTTGATCGATCGCAATCAATCAATCGATCAATCAATTAATCAATCACTAATCCACTTTATCAATTAATAAATCACCCGATTGATCAATTACTAGATCGTTTGCGATCAATCATTAGATCGATCACGATCAATTAATGAACCATACGATTGATCAATTACTCGAACAATCAATCAACAGATCAATGACATAAAAAAATGCATTTTGATAGTGCAGAATGAAATTATTCATGATGAAAACTGTGCATGTAATCGGAGCTAATTGAAATGCGACCATGAGAATAAAGTTAACCAACAACTGACTTTCAGGGGACTGTGAACTAATTATTTATCCCATAGGCTCCAATGCTAAATCCCTGCTCTTTGACAGTTTATCCTACATTCCGGGTAACGCTTGGGCCATCAAAATATACCTGAATTTCAAGCCAAAAGATAGATAAGAAGATTTAAAAATGAAAAAACATACCATCACCGGCTCTTTTTTCAGCTGTTGCATGTTGAAGAATGGCCGTCAATCGATCAATCAGTCAATTGATCGTGACCAATCACTCGATTGATCAGTCAATCGATCGCTTGATCGATCGCAATCAATCGATCAATCAATTAATCAATCACTCATCCACTTTATCAATTAATAAATCACCCGATTGATCAATTACTCGATCGTTTGCGATCAATCATTAGATCGATCACGATCAATTAATGAACCATACGATTGATCAATTACTCGAACAATCAATCAACAGATCAATGACATAAAAAAGTGCATTTTGATAGTGCAGAATAAAATTATTCATGATGAAAACTGTGCATGTAATCGGAGCAAATTGAAAAGCGACCATGAGAATAAAGTTAACCGACAACTGACTTTCAGGGGACTGTGAACTAATTATTTATCCCATAGGCTCCAATGCTAAATCCCTGCTCTTTGACAGTTTATCCTACATTCCAGGTAACACTTGGGCCATCAAAATATACCTGAATTTCAAGCCAAAAGATAGATAAGAAGATTTAAAAATGAAAAAACATACCATCACCGGCTCGTTTTTCAGCTGTTGCATGTTGAAGAATGGCCGTCAATTTTTGGGAAAACCCACCTGACTTCATTTTCAAAATCACTGTTTTTACTTTTTGGACCAGAAAAAACACAATTTATGTGCATCAGGTGGTAAATTATATACCAATTTGAAGAAAAATAATTTTTCCAGTTGCTAGAAAGAAAAATGTATTTTTAGTTCACAATTATCACCCAATCATATGCCTCCATTACCAGATAACAGTCTCGGAGCAACCTGCAGATTTTGACTTCTGGGATTTGTTGACATAATAAATTCCCGGTCTCCTATACTGCACACTTTTTTGAAGGAATTCTTCTTGTTCTGTGTTCTATATGACAATTTAATGTTTTTCGAATGAACTTGTGTGATTTTTTACTTGTTTTTGTCTCCTTTAGTCCCAAACACCTCAATTTAATTACCTACCCACTCTGAAGCAATATAATGAAATAAATCAGATTTTCTCAAAGTAGAATAGCACTAAATGCCAAAGTAAACCCCTCATTACAACAGAAATGAACATCATATTCATTTGAAATTTTCAGGAAATACTGAATGCATTATTGTATTATTGCTTGAACAGAACATTTCAGATGAAGGTATTTAAAGGACCCTACAGTGATGCAATTACCCCACCCGTCCCCATATTTTTGGTAATTTGCTACCCCCATGCTTGTACATCTTATCTGTCACAGAGATTTTCACCCTGAGCTTGCAGTTCTGATTTAATTGGAAAACAGTATCTTTATTAAACATCATATTGGCAGAACATACTAAAATATAAGTTATTTTGCAAGTCAAAATTGGGATATTCCAACCCTGGGGCTGATTTTACAATGGTACTGCGGCCGAAGCCACATGCACTGCTTGATGATGAAAAAAAAAATCTGGTATGGGCAAAACCTATATCAGTTTGCATTTTTACCCTCTCCTGGTTGCTGCTTGAGAAAACAATACTACATACAGAGCCAAACAACACTTTTCAGTGACATTTTTACATCAAAATGACAGAAAAAAAGGGCAAAATTGAGACAATTTCCTTTAAAATATAAGGAAAGTCACATTTAAAAGCACTACAAAACACTAAAGTACAGCTTATATTGTGGAAAAATAGTTTAATTCTTCTTATAGCAGTGCATTCTTGTCAAAAGAGAAGAAAAATTAACAAAAAAAGCATATATTTACTCCAAGTGCTCTACAGCAATACAAGGGAAAAACTCTACTCCAGTGTTCATTCTCCTGCAAGTAGCCGAAAAAGGCATATAATATTGGCCGCATCACAGTAAAACTGATTTTACGCAGATGAAAAACATGTAAACCTGGATCGCGCAGTATGCGCGCATGCTGAACACCACTTTTCTTGTCATTTCAGTGATTTCAGGGGACTGGCTGTGACTGCTGAAGCACTTTTTCTTACTGGAAGGCTACAGGATACCACCCCACCCCCTTCCTAGAGTTCTCCTGGAGGACCCTTTCAATTTTTATACAAAAATGTACATAGCATCCACATTATGACATTAATTTATCACCCAGATGCTGCATTCATCCCAAGAAATGGATAATTTGACCCAAAATCAGCCAAACTCATCCTGTTGAACAATTAGTATAGGGGACTGTGAACTAATTATTTATCCCATAGGCTCCAATGCTAAATCTCTGCTCTTTGACAGTTTATCCTGCATTCCAGGTAACACTTGGGCCATCAAAATATACCTGAATTTCAAGCCAAAAGATAGATAAGAAGATTTAAAAATGGAAAAAAACATACCATCACCGGCTCTTTTTTCAGCTGTTGCATGTTGAAGAATGGCCGTCAATTTTTGGGAAAACCCACCTGACCTCATTTTCAAAATCACTGTTTTTACTTTTTGGACCAGAAAAAAACACACAATTTATGTGCATCAGGTGGTAAATTATATACCAATTCGAAGAAAAATAATTTTTCTAGTTGCTAGAAAGAAAAAAATGTATTTTTAGTTCACAATTATCACCCAATCATATGCCTCCATTACCAGATAACAGTCTCGGAGCAACCTGCAGATTTTGACTTCTGGGATTTGTTGACATAATTAGTTCCCGGTCTCCTATAATATACATGTACCAGTAACGATTGATTTTGCGTTCCAAAGCTTAAAAAGAAAAAATATTCCAAGCATAGCCGGTTCAGTCCGAACTGATAAATCAACATGTGCTTCACCGTAATGTACACCAATGATAGCTTGCATGGAGTTTGTTTCCCAACAGTGGGCTGCACATATAGATTTACTTTAAGCAATCTAAGGATGCAGGGCATGGGTGGGTCCCGGACTTCTGGAAGGCAGGTTTAAATCCATCAAGAGGGGTTCGATTTCATCATTTCACCGGATTTTTCACAAATTTTCCCATGAAATTGAAATAATTTGGTTCCAGTGGGGGTTCAAGCGAACCACCGGAACCCCTTCTAAATCCGCCACTGCAGGGGGAAAATCATGCCTTCCGATAATTTGATGTTGTTAGCTAAAACGTTATAAGTGGTCGTTCTTTACAGTTAATACTTGTTTCAATTAGAAGCTTTATTGAGGGTTTGAAAGAGAGTGTCCCTATTCATTTTTGTACAACTATATCTGGCAGTACCATCAGAAATCATAAGCCAATGTCCTTTATTTATTTATTTATTTATTTATTTATTTATTTATTTATTTATTTATAAACCCATTATTTAACCAATATCCCCAAATAGTGCATGTAGCCAGTCTATTGTCTTACTGGAATGTGGAACAGCTGATTATTGACACAGGTAATTCAAGTATATATAATAAATATTCCTTTGATTAAGGCCTACTGTTTCCTGTATTTCATTCAAAAAGGTGCAAGTAGGCAAAGATCAGGAAAAGGCGCAATGAGAAAAAGATTCCCACTCCAACAACCGAGATGGGAAAAAAACTAAATTAACAATCAGGTACTTATACCATAAAAACATATCGTAAGCCGAATGGGCAGCTATTTTCCCAATAGGTGGCCACTCAGTTACCTAAACTTAACTAAAAATATGAAAACATACATAAGGCGCCAACAGCACAAAAATTTTAAACACCAAGACATAAAACGAAAGAACCACCACAGAAGTATCTAACCAATACTAGAAATACTATACTGTATCATGTTTCTGAAATTTGATGAAAAATAGTTAATAAAAAATGACAATTTATAATATTAAAAGCACAGACAAACTCTGTGATTTGCAACTTAGATATTTGGAACAATGGACCAGTCCGTCTACATCTAGGTCAGTTACTGGATACTCAGAAAATAGTGATAAAGACTGGTATTTTCAATGCATTTTACAAAGGGATGCCTTTTAAAAGGAATACAATCAAAACAGTTGTGTTTGGAATAGCAAAAGCTCTAAAGCAATGCAATAATTCACATGCAAAGTCTCAACTACAGAAGAAAGGAATTGGCCTTGGAAATTAAGGGGGCAGAAAATATAGGGTTTTAGTGATCATTATTTTTCATATTTTTGAAATTAGATACCGCTACATGGGATCCAATGCATGCTAGGAGGGCTATATGTTTACTTCATTCACCACAAGAAGAAGAGTAAAGAAATGCTTGTGGAACTGCAACTTGCAGTTTTGCCAGCATCACATAAGTTTCATTAACGATGCATATATCCTGCAAGCTGTTGTCTCATGCTATGTATTGTCCCCAAATCATACACTTGGTGACTTCTACCAACAATGGATAAGTTCATTTTTATCGCACCTGCTTATAGCAGGGTGCGATATAGGAGTCCAAATTTCTGTCCGTCCGTCCGTCCGTCCGTCCGTCCGTCTGTCCGTCAGTCCGTCCGTCCGTCCGTTCGTTCGTCCGTCCGTCAACATTTACGTCGAAGTTTGGTTTTCTCGACACCAGAGATAGCTGCGAGTATGAAACCTTGCATAGTAATTGTCCTTGACATACCCTTCAAGCACGCACCTTAACCCGGTGCCTTTGACCTATATTTCACGGTCCACTGACTTTAATAATTTTTACGTCGAAGTTTGATTTTCTCAAGATCAGAGAAAGCTGCGAGTCTGAAACCTTGCATAGTAATTGTCCTTGACATACCCTTCAAGCACGCACCTTAACCCGGTGCCCTTGACCTATATTTCACGGTCCACTGACTTTGATAATTTTTACGTCGAAGTTTGATTTTCTCAACATCAGAGATAGCTGCGAGTCTGAAACCTTGCATAGTAATTGTCCTTGACATACCCTTCAAGCACGCACCTTAACCCGGTGCCCTAGACCTATATTTCATGGTCCACTGACTTTGATAATTTTTACGTCAAAGTTTGATTTTCTCGACATCAGAGATAGCTGCGAGTCTGAAACCTTGCATAGTAATTGTCCTTGACATACCCTTCAAGCACGCACCTTAACCCGGTGCCCTTGACCTATATTTTACGGTCCACTGCCTTTGATAATTTTTACGTCGAAGTTTGATTTTCTCGACATCAGAGATAGCTGCGAGTCTGAAACCTTGCATAGTAATTGTCCTTGACATACCTTTAAAGCATGCACCTTAACCCGGTGCCCTTGACCTATATTTCACGGTCCACTGACTTTGATAATTTTTACGTCGAAGTTTGATTTTCTCGACATCAGAGATAGCTGCGAGTCTGAAACCTTGTTTAGTAATTGTCCTTGACATACCCTTCAAGCACGCACCTTAACCTGGTGCCCTTGACCTATATTTCACGGTCCACTGACTTTGATAATTTTTACATCGACGTTTGGCTTTCTCAACATCAGAGATAGCTGCCAGACTGAAACCTTGCATAGTAATTGTCCTTGACATACCCTTCAAGCACGCACCTTGACCCGGTGCCCTTGAACTATATTTCACGGTCTGTTGACTTTGCCCGATGCAGGTGCGATATCGACCTCCGCGGAGTTCTTGTTATTTCAAAAATTGTTCGAAAACAATGACCATATAAGCACATCTACATTGCATCCCTTGTTCATCTGAATAAGCATTATTGCAAAAGGGATGTCAGGTTATATGGCAAAGATTTTATTTACTGGCATGTAGTTATATCATAAAGATGAATGCTGAAAACAATGTTAAAATATACAATTAATTCATATAATTTCTAAGACTACTGAAAATTCATTTTCTTTCATCAAATCAACTTCAAAAGATATACCCTTTTACTTCGATACCTGCTACGGAGTAGTCCATATCAATTTTGAAAACAATATTAGGCCTTATTTCCTTATCTTATGAATAATTATTATACTAATTAATATAGAGAATTATTTATTATATAAATAATTATTACGTGAACAATTAGCGCCTACAAAACATATCAAACGGATTCACACATGTACGTGAATACATATATACTCGTATAGGTAATTTAATTAGAATGCAGCTCAGAATATGTAATTCATATACACATTTGCACTGATATCTACACATATTTATTTGGTTTATTCGAGCATATTAACAATTTGTTTAGTTTGTGGTTTATATTGAAACGAAATACTTTAACAAAAACATGGACAACTTTCCAAGTGGTAAGATTCGTTCTTAATTAAATTAAGTTGTATGCAGCGCTAATAGCAGCAAAGATATGTTATATCGGCTTATGAGTTTGCAAGAAATGGGTTAATGTTGTGTATGCAGAAGCAATTACTTAAGTACCGACATGCCAATCTAACGCAATAATTTGATGGATCTTCTCTTCAACGCAACGTGTAGTTTTAATGTTTTAATACACAAAGTTTTGCCAGTAAAACGGTTGATGTGTCTCAATGTTTGTTTAAAATATAGATCTAGCCGGTTCTAACGCGAATCCACGTTTTTTTTTTTTTTTTTTTTTTTTTTTTTTTTTTTTTTTTTTTTTTTTTTTTTTTTTTTTTTTTTTGGGGGGGGGGACGGATATTATGTCCCATTGCATCTTCATCTTTCAAAATTATCTGCCGTTTTTGGAAGGTCAGGTTGGCAGATAACATGATGCGTAGCTTCAATACATAACACAGCAATTCAATACGATGTATCCTATTAAGTACAATCTCTGACATACTGCGCCAGGAAGTCGACTCTTTGGCTCAGTGGTTGGAGCACTGGATTTCTGTCCAGGGGGTTCTGGGTTCGAATCCCGTCTGAGATGCGGGATTTCTTTCAAACTTTGCATTATCCCTTTATTAGTTACGAATTTTCATATTCATAAGAGGAATATATCGAAAAAGTACACTCCAGTTTTACTAGATAAAAATGTAGTGGATACGTGGTTATACATTTTAAGGACATGTTGCCTGTAGCCTGGTGAAGTACTTGATTTGATAGCATTCCTGCTACTGTACGGTAACCAAGTCTTCAGACATGCTTTATACACAAGCTGTTGGCTGAATTGTGTATGTTTTGGTACTTTTTTGAGAAAAGGCTCACACCCTCTGCGTCCGACATTAAAATGTAATGTTCTAATTCTTAGCCTATATGTACAATGAATTATACTTGTTTCGTTTTCAGATATAGAATACAAGTACAACGACAATTTCAAGATAAATGATAAAATGAAACAATCATTACAACAACACGGATGTCTTATTGTAAGGTCAGATTTTATACAAGGACAAAACGATACGCAACATAGATTTGCATATATTAACATCATGATAACATGTCCGTGTAACGTATACCGCTTTGAACCCCACTTTTATATAGAAAAAATGGGGTATGCAGGGGTATATCTATTTTTCTTATTTTTGCTCCAAAACAGATTGTGGGTACTCGTTAGAACCGCCTCGGCGAGGCGGTTCTAACGTGTACCCACAAACTATGTTTTGAGCAAAAATAAGAAAAATATCAAACTTTTTCAGCTGAAAATTTTCCATTTTTATAGCTCAAAACATCTCTGTTTATTGCATGGGCAAGTTTTCGTAATGAATTCGATTTGTGTCCACTTTCGGTCAAGATGAACAAAAGTGACTATCTGCAGGCCAGATTTCAGACATTGAAACTAATCCGTTCCGATACGTTATCTAGCAGGAAGCCTTATTGTTGGTAGATGCACATGCCTGAGCATATAAATTAGTACCTATTGCAGTCAAATTAATGCACTAATCAATATGAACAATATGCCACCGAACTATAACGGCCCTTATTCTATCATGTATATGGTCAAAATTGAGCACACTGGTTTTCGCAACGAGTTGCTTATCATTGCAGAGGTTTACTGGACAAAGAAGAATTACAGTTGGCCTGGAAGACGTTGAATGGTGAACAGGGTCTACTTAAACATGCATACGAGGTACAGATGTAATTTTAATACGACACAATTTTATGATACCTTTGAGTATTTTGAGTAATGTTTCATGAAGTGACACATTCGATTCTCAAAACAAGAATAAAGGCACGAAAAGTAAATTGCAAATAAATATGCAATAGTCAAAATTAATAGGACCAAACTATCGTTGACTCAAAAACTGTTGACAAGGACGTTTAGCCACCAAACAAACAAACAAATCCAATGAAAGACGCATATAACTCTGTCCTACACATTAAAATGGTGCAACTGTTGGAACATTTGTATGCACACGCTTTGTTTAAAATTGAAACATATACATGCAATGTTTTAAATCAAATCAGGTCCCGTTCATCATGGCTGTGAGATAAAAAAAGATGGGCTGCTTATACTGTCCTATACTATCTCCTTTTGAATGTTTTTATTGCTTTCAAAGGATCAAACCTTTATATTTTATTTGTATGACCAGGAAAAACATATAATTTACTGACCAACCACCTGCTTACTTGTTAACCGCTTAGAAGGTCTGAGCCTGGTCATTATATATAATAAAGTATAAAGGTTTGATCCTTTAACATTCAAAGGGATATAGTATGGACTATATTGCGCAGTTTCGGGTAATGGCCCTTTCAAAACCGGCAACGAAAGCCAGACTATTGTACTGTAATTTCGAAATTTTACACGAGATGTCATTCCTAAACGGAGTCAAATAATTTAAACATTGCTTGGAAGACAGTATGTTTCTAAACGTGAGTGTTTTGGACACTCTGAATATCTTTACTGATCTCAAAGGACCAAAATAGAAATGTACCAGTTATATGAAAATATATAAGTTTCTTATCAGCTTGTTTGGGTGGCTGGTTACATGTATATTTTTAAGCACTTTTTATGTCATGACAACCTAATTGTGGGGAAAAGTCCCATAAAATGGAGAAAAAGTACAGAAATGGCCATAGCTTTTACCGAATCATTTAAAACAAACAAAAGCTAAATTTACCCCCACAGACGACGGACGCAGAGGGTAAGAAGTTACGGAGAATAACGTTTGATCAGCCCGGAAATGACGTCACTGGAATGATTATACGGTCTGAGAAAATTGCTGGAGCTTGTGAAACGGTACGAGAATTCAAACTTTTTTTTCGTTTTCTTGCGATCATTCTTGGCACCCACCAATTTGCTCTATGATGATATTTAACCAAATGCAGTTAAGGTCAACGTAATCGGACTGACTTCTGACCGCCAGAAATGTCACAGATGCTTTGCATTAAACTCCTCGGAAAAAAATCAAAACATATCTCGGAATTGCAGCTCTCCGTCTCGCTCCTAAGCTTGTCAAGGTTCACTTTTTCAGAACTATCTCCTAAAGAAAGTGAGTATGTGTTATTTAATGAGTAAAAGTGTGCTGCGGCTCAGCATGTAGGCATAAGTTTTCAGCTGAAAAAAAAAAAATGATATTTTTCTTATTTTTGCTCAAAACATAGATTGTGGGTACACGTTAGAACCGCCTCGCTGAGGCGGTTCTAACGAGTACCCACTATCTATGTCTTGGAGCAAAAATATGAAAAATAGGTATACCCCTACATACCCCAGTTTTGCTATATAAAATTGGGGTTCAAAGGGGTATATTTTACACGGAAATGTTTTCATGATGATGTACATACTTTGCAAATTTTGTTTTAGTTGATGGATGGTGAGGTGTACCATTATACCTCACTAGTTGTTATGAAGGAACCACGGCAAGGTGGAGAGTTCTTTTGGCATCAAGATTATGGGTGAATCTCAACTTTTACATTTTACTCATTTTGACAAAAGCTAGTGAAAATGAATTTTTAGAATTTCTAAGGAATTTAAACGAAGGATCAACGAAAGTAGAATGGCAAAATTTTAAAGCGAAAGTTTTGAATACTCAGTATTTTTTTCCCACTGACTTGATTTTCGTTTCTTGAAATCCTTCTTAACGACGCTTGACAGGTATGTTTTCTTGTTTTTTGCAGTTATTGGTATGACTATGGTGTAATGTTCCCAGATCTCCTCTCAGCATTAATTGCACTCGAACCCTGTAAGAAAGAAAACGGTTGTCTTCAGGTAATATATCTAAACAATGTGACTAGTACTTTTTAATGAGGTATACGAGGGATCATTATAAAAAAATTATGTGGACTTTTCTTATAACGTATGATCATATGACAGTCATTCGATTCCACTCAAACTTTCAAGCCACATGGACACATGTAATATGCAGCAGTATGCAAAATTATACCACAATCCCTTCATCCGTTACAAAATTATTTTGAAATGAAAACACCCACTTTCGCCATCATGGAGCACACCAATGACGTCAGTGACGTCGACGCAAAACCACTGATTTTGAACCACAAAATGCGCTTTTAGGGCTACAGATGTTTACATTTTTACTGCTCAAAGTATGTTAAAAAATTTGTTCACAATTGGAGCATGGTTTAAATTACAAATATGTATAAAATTATTAATGTATTGCCTTAATTTGAGAATAAATTTGGACTGGGCATATTGATGCTGACTTTTAACATTTTGATTTAGACTTTAAACCTTTTAAATGACGGATATGATTTTTTGATACTTATTTTGGTCCTATTTGTTCAAACGTGCATGCAATGTTTCATTTGTGATGTTGAATCAAAGGACCTTGAAATTTTACCGGCAAATATGAAATTAGGATTTGTTTCAAATGGGAATTGTACAATATTGCCGGTTGATCTGTGTTGCATGTAATTCAGACATCGCTTAAAAATTCAGAAAAAGCAAACATGTATGCCTAAGCAAAACATCGTAGGTGCACAACCAGTCCACTGTAATTTTTCAGCAAGCATAAATTGTTTTGTTATGGATTCTTTAAGACACATGGCACGTTTGGCAGTGATCTGCAAAACCGTTTTGAAGTAAACGCAAATGAAATGCGATACTGCAGTGCCAAGCTTAACGTCATTTCTGACGTGCTCCGTGATGGGGAGGGTGTGGTAAGTAAAACCATCACCAACCGCTAATAAAACACTTTATATCAACCAAACTCTCAGAATGTAGTGGATTAAAGCAAGTTTATCTTCAGCTAAAATTTGAATATATTTGCCTGAACCGTTGTCAAGTTATGGGAAAAGTCCACGTAATTTTTGATAACCCGACGTACATGTAGTTCTACAGATTCGTTACTGTAAGAGCTTGCACATCATGAATAAAAATAAAACTGAGATGCTTCAAGAGCAGTGAACATATTAATGAGAAAAGGGATGGTCGACTACTTAAGTTTCTTCAGTGACCCAATAGATTTGGCGACATGGAGCCAAAAATCATTGTAATTTTGCATCTTTCAACATACAGGGTAGTCGATACAAAGACTAGTATATTCCAAATGGGGTCAAATATATTAAACGTTGGTTAGAAAATGAATCTAAACCGATAATAATTTTCTGATTTCCCAGAATACCCTCGCTGATCACAAATGACCAAACGGAAATTATAATCTGCACTATGGATGATGTACAGGAAATAAAATATAAAAATTTGATCCTTTGGAAGCAGTGAAAACGTTCAAAGGGAGGTAGTATGGACCATATTGCGCAATTTCGGGTACTGAACCCTCATCAGTGGCCCTTTATAAACCGGTGACGATAGCCAGATACATGTAAAAAAACAAGTATACTGCAATTTCAAAACTTTACACAAGGGATGTCTAAATCAAAGCCTAAAAGGGGTCAAATAATCAAAACAATGTTTAGAAGATGGCTCTAAACGTACAATTTTTGATACTCGGAATATTATCGCTGATCTCAGAGGACCGAAAGAAATAATATAATCTGCACTATGGAAGACATTTTAGGACTTTTTACTTTATTAGACCAGACTACTTTGGCAAAGGCAAATTTAAAAGCTAAACATAGACAGTTAAATACCAATTTCACACATTTTACCGCTATAGATATGAATGGACTACAAGTTAATCTGATTAAAGCTGTCCTCTATACGGAAACCTAATTGGTAAGCTATAGCCTGATCCACGTTGCCAAATCTGTGGGGTCACTAAAGAGGGGTCGTTTTACTTCTATTTGGAACAACACATTTTACACTTCCATATAACACGAGCATGTTGCAAATCAACCTGTGATGCTCTTCATAAGTAACCCCATTGTTAATGTTATTATAACAGGTAATTCCAGGATCCCATAGGTGCGGGCGTTTAGACCATTCAGCTGCCGGAGGACTACAGACGGGTGCGGATATTAATAGAGTCAACCAGCTTCTAAAAGTTTTACCAGAAATGTATGTGGAATTAGAGCCAGGTACTATCAAAAAAAGTCCGTGAGAAGATCTTTATATCCTCTGCACAAATGGTATTAAAGTATGATTTTTCAGATATTTTGCAGTTGTTTAAATATAGATGAAATATTTCTAAAAACATCATAAAATAATACAAAACACACACCTTAGACTTATCAAGTAGAAAATTTCTCAGGTATGCATTTTCATGATCATTGCTTACAGCCCTTGCCAAATTGAATGCACAATACCTATTCAAATTCATTTTTGCCATGACAATTTTATCTGTTGTCAGACTTTCTAAATTTTTGCAGGTTTTATTAGGACAAACTTAGATCAAGATTTTGAAGTGAAAATAATTTTTCTTTTGTCCTCCACACATTTTCTTTTGCGAAAAACCAATACCAGGGGCAAGGTTTTAAACTATATGTACCAAGTTACATATCCTATCTATTGAGACTTCCGTTTATACCAGGGTCAAATGTTGCTAATTTGTGGCTGAGAGACATATATCAACATTATAGCATTTTCAAAGTTGATCAGATTGTCACTTCAATTCCTGCATGTTATACGTATATTGCAACAAGTTACATGGATTTTTATCCAAATCTACACAGCCTTTTCATAGACGACCATAGTGTTGACTCAATTTTTGCATGTACATTTCATTTATTAAAACACGTTTTTGTACACCATGATTTTTTTATCGAAATTTCAATATTTTGATGTAAACAATTTCTATCTGGCTATCATGATCTATCATTGATGCTATTTTTTCTTTATTTTCAAAAAGCCTTGGAAAATAGATAAGCCACTCATTATTTCTGAAGAATTATCAATTATTCTGATAAAACTAGACTACAATGTATATAAACATTTCAACTTCCTAGGGGATGTATTGTTTTTCCATGGCAATCTTCTCCACAAGAGCAATCCTAACAACAGTGACCAGAGGAGGACAATCTTAACAGCCAGTTTCAACATGGCTTGGAATAACCCTCTAGACTCAGACCCACACTCCAAATATGTCCCTCTAGCCAAGGTACGGATGTTTAATTATTAAATCATGGGCAAGCATATCCTTTAGATTCTGGAATAATCCTCTAGACTCAGACACTCACTCCAAATATGTGTCTCTAGTCAAGGTATGGATGCTTAATTGTCAAATCATGGACAAGCATACCATTTAGACTCTGGAATAAACCTTTAGACTATGACACTCACTCTTAATATGTCCCTCTAGTCAAGGTATGAATTATTAAATCATGGATATGCATACCCTTTTAGACTCTGGAATAATCCTCTAGACTCAGACCCACACACCAAATATATCCCTCTAGTCATGTTATTAAATCATGGACAAGCATACCATTTAGATTCTGGAATAAACCTGTGGGCACCGACACACATTCAAAATATGTCCCTCTAGTCAAGGTATGGATGGTTAATTATTAAATCATGGACAGGCATACCATATAGATTCTGGAATAATCCTCTAGACTCAGATCCATACTCCAAATATGTCCCTCAAGTCACGGTATGGAAGTCGATACTTCTGTGGTGGTTCTTTTTGTTTCATGTCTTGGTGTTTAAATTACGAGTATTTTGTGATGTTGGCGCCTTATGTATGTTTTCATATTTTTAGTTAAGGTAAGGTAACTGAGTGGCCACCTATTGGGAAAATAGCTGCTCATTCGGCTTACGAAATGTTTTTATGGTATAAGTACCTGATTGTTACTTTGGTTTTTTCCCACCTCGGTTTTTGGAGTGTGCGCCTTTTCCTGATCTTTGCCTACTTGTACCTTTTTTTGATTATTAAATCATGGACAGACATACCCTTTAGACTCTGGAATAATCCTCTACACTCAGATCCACACTCCAAATATGTCCCTCTAGTCAAGGTATGTCTGCTTAATTATTAAATCATGGACAAATATACCCTTAAGACTCAGAGTCTGAATTAATCCTCTAGACTCAGACACACACTCCAGATATGTCCCTCTAGTCAAGGTATGGATGTTAAATTAATAAATCATGGACAAGCATATCCTTTAGACCATGGAATAATCCGCTCGAATCCGATCCACTCTCCAAAGTCTCTCTAGTCAAGGTTTGGATTCTTGATTATTAAATCATGTACAAACATATCATTTAGACTCTAGAATAAACATGTGGGCTCCGACCTACCTCCAAATATGTCCCTCTAGTCAAAGTTATATTCAAACCATGGTCTTTTCAAAAACATGGACTAACTGTCAGGCTTCTGGGGCTCAAATATAAGTCACGTAATGAGAAAACGAACATACAGTACTGTATATGCAAAAACAAAGACGCAGATTTTCATTGTCCATGATTAAGCCAGCCAGTAATTTTATATAACTGATCGTTCCAAGGCGATATATGTACTTCTGTGGTGGTTCTTATTGTTTTATGTCTTGGTGTTTAAATTTTTTGTGCTGTTGGCGCCTTATGTATGTTATCATATTTTTAGTTAAGTTTAGGTAACTGAGTGGTCACCTATTGGGAAAATAGCTGCTCATTCGGCTTACGAAATGTTTTCATGGTATAAGTACCTTATTGTTTGTTTGTTTTTTCCCGCCTTGGTTTTAGGAGTGGCAATCTTTTTCTGATTGCGCCTTTTCCTGATCGTTGCCTATTTGTAACTTTCTAGAACGCGATTTTTTTCGCTACAGTGATAGTACGATTCCTCTACTTTCTAAATCCAAAATCTCCAGCCTTAGCCATCATCAGTAGCTTCTGAACCTTGTTTGAGTCAGACCTGGTCGGAAACCACAATTATGTTTGTTTTCTCGTGTCGCGGCTCATTCATCCCGACTACCTATTACTGTACGAGGATTGGTCAGAAGGTTCTGTCATAGGTGTTACAACTTTCTTACCCCATGTGTCTTTCAAGGCGTCTATTTCGAAGCATTTATTTCTTTCGTGCATTGTTGTGGCATCGTTATAAAGGAGAAATGTAGCCCTTTTAATCAAGGTATAATACAGCAACCTATCATATCTATTAACAAAGTTATAACACCTATGACAGAACTGTGGTGGTTCTTTTTGTTTTATGTCTTGGTGTTTAAAATATTTTTGTGCTGTTGGCGCCTTATGTATGTTTTCATATTTTTGGTTAAGTTGAGGTAACTGAGTGACCACCTATTGGGAAAAGAGCTGCTCATTCGGCTTACGAAATGTTTTCATGGTAAAAGTACCTGATTGTTAGTTTGTTTTTTCCCACCTCGGTTTTTTGAGTGGATATCTTTTTCTGATTGCGCCTTTTCCTGATCTTTGCCTACTTGTACTTTTTTTCTGACCCACCCTCGTACACGCCCTCCCAGCAGATTGTGTCAACTTAGTGCACATATATTACACCACCGACTAAAGCCTTTCAAAAAGCCATTTTTCGTCTTCACTTATGTTTTCTTTGTTCGTGGTTGTAATGCCGAATAAGGTAACCGATCGCACGTATGAATTTACGAAAATACCTCTTTCAGTAAATACGCTATTTCCATGCTTAAAGACCTACTTCTGAAGAAGCTAAAAGTGGCACCACTGTTTATTCGGTTAATGACCCCTGATGCTGCAATATGGTCCTTAGATCAAAGGACTGTCATAATGAGGTGATTATCACTTCTCTGCATGGGGTCATATAGAGGCCCCTAAAGGATAATACCTGTAATTCGACTGTTTATTGATTTTATGGTCCCTGACAACCTGTGCAATAAAACTGCCCCCTCTGCAATCAATATTGATTTTTCCTGATTTGGCCCCTACCTGTATTCTGAGTCTTTGCCAGGGCACTAGGTTTTCTAATGCCCTGTCCCTTATCTAATGACCCTCAATAGACATGGATATAGGTCTTTAAGTTGTGATTCAATGTGCCATTCAACATTTTTTAGTCATGTCAGTGCGGTCCACTTCCATTGTATTAATTAGTTCAAAGGGGAATATTTACATTTTTATTGCAATCACCCTAGATGAAAGTATCTTTCGAGATGTTCTTCATTTCCCAATGAAAAACACTAAGTCACGTGATCTAGAGGCCACGCCTAAGGGCGGGGCGACGTCAAAACCAGCCAGTGACGTTGTTTGTTTACTCTTGATGTTGTGTCGTTGGGCGCGTATCGCCATGACGTTAGGCGCGAAAATTTGACGTTTTGGCTGTTCTAAAATTATTTACGTAAAGTCTGATTTAATGTCAAATAACATGAAAATGAGCGGTGATATGCGCCATTAAAAATCTGATACTTGATTGATAATATAAAATGTAAATATAAGTATTGAAATTCAGGTTTTAGCTTTCACTGGATGATGAAAAACATTAGCTGTTTTGATGTCTCTGAGAAGCCGAAGGGCTTCACAGACATTAAAACAGCCTAATGTTTTTCATCATCCAGTGAAAGCTAAAATCTGAATTTCAATCCTTGAAGGGCTTCACAGACATTAAAACAGCCTAATGTTTTTCATCATCCAGTGAAAGCTAAAATCTGAATTTCAATCCTTAAGTAAATCCATCGTGTTAATATTCACAGTGGCTGTGATGTTCGGATTCTGATCCTTTCGATTAGGAGTCCGGCGCTCTTTTCCTAGGCTATCGCGCTCCCGTCAGTTTATAATTGATCGCGCTCCCGTCAGTTTATAATTGGTGGAGGTTATAACCTCATTTGTGGCATGCACATCTTAGGGTTCTTTGCTTCGTTTCAGGTACCCAACGAGAGTATCAAGTCTTGTACCAACTTTACTGACTTCACAGGAAAGGAAATCAAATACCCATTGAAAGAAGAGAAAAGTTCTTACTTTCCTGTTGACATTAAACAATAAACGAAAAGCAACGATGAAGAAAATGCACACGTTAAAACTCGATTAAAGATATACTTTTCATATTATTTTTCAGCTTACTGCATTAAACGTTTTGTAGCTAAAGCTTTTATTTTGTTCATATATCTTAAAACATTGGTTCGATATTTAAGATGACATTACAAAGTTTATCTGTAGATATGATTGTAATTATATAATACTGGTACATATTATATTTTTAGAATAAACAAAGGAATCCTATTGTTTATCTGATAGATCTTTATTTGATATTCATAGACTTATTCAAAGCATTTTGTACATGTTTTAAATTAACGCAATAAGCATTTGTCCTCAATATACACATACAGCCACGGGAACGATAGCCAGGGAGAGATGGTTAAGGCGAGATTGTAAGTCACAACATTTTCTTCCTTTTCTCATTCATTGTGTAATATTATGACCGCCATCTGTGTCACTTACTTGATGGTCGATGTTGACAGTTTTCTTGATAAACTAATACAACCTTGTTTTTGTATAGTGTAAAAAGGTACAAGCAGGCAACGACCTGGAAAAGGCGCAATCAGAAAGTGATTCCCACTCCAAAAACCGAGGAGGAAAAAAACTAAATACCATGAAAACATCGTAAGCCGAAGGAGCAGCTATTTTCCCAATACGTGGCCACTCAGTTACAGTTAAAGACAGGGTTTCTGTGCCGGGGGTCAAATACAGGTAAAACACAGGTAATCAATTAATGATATTTGGTGACAGGAATAAGCCAATCACATTACTGTATTTAGGACTATATATCATCTATTGGGAATGGTCTGAAGTCTAGTGAGAAAATGACAACTGAATGTTAATCCCCTTTATATAGTCGAGCCCTGTCTTTAAGTATGTAGCTATTTAGAATACCCATGCACTCGATCATTTATGTAGTGTGCTTAGATCTGTACATGTATTATGGGCCAGTGGCCTGAAGTACTGAATTAAGTTTTTCATTGTCATTGTTTAGCGCCTTATATCACAATTTTCACCAATGTTGATGTATTTTTTCTAGTTTTCGCTTCGGGTGTATACTGTATTGGCTGATAGATAGCAGGCAATGCGGAAATTGTACAAGTATCGGAAGAAAGAAACGTCAGGAACCTTCGTTACATTTTAATGTAATTGTTGAAAAAAGCAATAGAAAGACTGCCACTACTTAAGCTAGAATGCCAATCTTGATCAAATTTTATGTGAGCCATCATTGATTTGTGAGGTTTTGGAGCAGATTATGTCTAAATTGTTGTTTCCATGGCAACAGATAGCCCCCATATATAAATACAATTGGATTTTAATCTATTTCTCTGAAACTAGGTCCAGGGCTTTTGTATTTTCTTCTTCTCTAAAAGTGCAAAAGCTAGAGTTTGTACAGTATAATTATTGTGTAACAATGTTCAGTTGTACCTTCCTGTCCCTGGGGTAAAAATGGTCCCGCCCTGGGATCAATAGCCCCCAAAGACTAACAAAAGGAAAAACATGAACAATCTTCTTTGTGGAACTACAAAGGCCAGAACTTTAATATTTTGTGTATATAAATATCTAGTGGTTCCCTTTACAAATCCTGCCAATCATGTCCTTTGGGTCCAAATTGGCCACTTGAATATCTGCTATAGGCTAATTATACTAAGTAGAAGAAACATGAGAAAATATTATTCTTTGAAGCCACAAGACCCAAAACGTGTATATTAAATAAGCAGCAATGTTATATGGTGCTCTACATAAATTCTGTCAATTATGCCCTTGGGATAAAAAAAAATTGCCCCACCATCGGAGACATTAGCTACCATATACTTACAATGGGAAAACACACAAAAGTCTTATTTTGCTCAGAAACCATGACTCTAAGAGCTTTTATATTGTGTGTGCAGCAATGTTAAGTAATCCTCTTTACCGTGTCCCAAGCCCAAGGGAAGTTATTATTTGCCAAAGGCTAAGAAACATATGTAAAAACAAGTTCTTCTCTGAAACCGAAAGACCCAAAGCGTGTATACTTAGTATGCAGCAATGTTAGATACACCTGGGGTTAAAAAAGGCACCACCTCCGGAGACATTAGCTCATATATGATTGCAATGGGTAAAAAAAACATACATAAATGTACTTCTCAGAAACTTTTAGTCAGATTTGTGTGTAGCAATGTTCGGTTATCCTCTTTATAAATCCTGACAACTGTTCCCATGAGGGCAATACAGGTCATGCTTAAGGGCATTGGTCATTAGCACCCCTACAAGTTAAGGTGCCCAGATGAGCGTTTACAGGACTATTGATCCTCTGGTAAGTGCGTACTTCGTAGTTTTAGCTCTTAATTCTTCTGTCTGTCATACGTCTTGCTACTTAGATCTGCTGTTATTACTATTTTCGTGTATGCCTTATTTGTTACTTTTTACGCGTTTTTTAGTGTTTTAGGTCTTATGTCTTTTTATTCTTACGTCTTACGAGCTCTTACATCATAGAATGGTTTTCACAGTCCTCTCGTTTTTTGTGTTCTACCTTCCAATGTTTTACTTATTAGATATTCTTACTTATTTCATTTTATTTCTTTCATGTTCATATTTCAAAGTTCTTACATCCCACTTGACTGTTCTTTCAGGAGCGGGCTGGTCTAGAGGTAGAGCATCCGACTCTGGATTTAAAAATATTAAATTCGAACCGCACTGGTCAATCTTGAACAAGACACATTGACTCCCTGAAAGACTCAGACCGGTTGATACCTAATAAGGATTGGCTCCATGACTAAACTAAAATACAAAAAAGACATGCGCTCTCTTCTTAGTACTTACTTGTTTACGTGCTCGTACATGTACCTACATGTATTATGTCACAAATCTTACTTCTTACGTGTTTAAACTTCAAAGATCTTCTAAGATTTTACTTGTTACGTGTTTCAACTTCAAAGATCTTGATCTTTTAAGATTTTACTTCTTACTTCTTTCAGCTTCAAAGATCTAAGATTTTACTTCTTACGTGTATCAACTTCAAAGATCTTCTAAGATTTTACTTCTTACGTGTTTCAACTTCAAAAATCTTCTAAGAATTTAATTTTTACAGTGTACGTGTTTTCACTTCAAAGATCTTCTAAGATTTTACTTCTTTCGTGTTTTAACTTCAAATATCTTCTAAGATTTTGTTTTTACGTGTTCTTAATTTTATAGCTTAGTTCTTACTTATCACGTAAGAAGATAGACCTATTAAAGTTCAAGAATCTAAAGCGTAATAACTAAAGCTTTAAGAATATCTAAAAAGTAAGAATACGTAAGAAGTTAGAGTTAATCAATAGTGTAAACAAAACATAAGTGAGCTGAACTCGTAAATGATAATAACTAAAGACTACGAACACGCGTTATAAATCTTATTCTTCAGAACCGGAATACCTATGATTTTGAAACTACCTGAAGCATCAGTGAATGGAGCTCTACAAAGTTTGTCTAATCATGACCCCCGGATGACCTTGATCTATTTTATGGCAAGGTCAGCTAAGGTCACATATCCCAGATCTCGGGTGAGCGTTTACAGGACAATTGGTCCTCTGGTTATATATCATTATTGCAGGCGTCACTGTCGATTGAAGTTGCTATGTCTATTAAATCAGCGTTTCATCACGAGCTGCTCTGGATTCCAAACTTACGCGGACGGACGGAGTTCGAGTCCGGTGACATAAGGCAGCCGTCAACGACGGCACATTCAGCTGATTCAGCCATAAACATCCTCAATATGTCTCTCAAGTCCGTAGATGTTATAAGTATGAAGGTGTCTGATTGGGATAGAGTGCGGGTACAGGGTCTTGCATTTATGCCGAATAGACAATTATTGATAACAAAAATATACGGGCTTAACCAAGTTTGGCATCTAGATTCTAATTTCTCGATTCTAGAAATATCGAATATTCGTGGCTGTGATATTGCTGTTCTCAGTGAGAAGGTTGCTGTCGTCACTTCAGGTCATGATCTAAATTTTATTGAAACTCAGCCTAAATTAAAATTTGACGACAAATCAAAGGACAACAAATGCAAGGAAGACAAATCCAAGGACGACAAATCAAAGAACGACAAATCCAAGGACGACAAATCCAAGGACGACAAATCCAAATCCAAGGACAACAAATCCAAGGACGACAAATCCAAATCCAAGGACAACAAATCCAAGGACGACAAATCCAAGGACAACAAATCCAAGGACAACAAATCCATGGACGACAAATCAATGAAATCTGTAAAGATATGTGAATGGACACACCGAGTCCGGTCAGTTGCGGTGGGCGGTGCTTTCATATATGTATCTTATTATAAATCTGACGATGACGAAAGAAATCGAGAAGCTCACATTAAAGTTCTTAATAAAGATGGTGAAGAAATCAGAAATATTGACGCCATTCAAAACGGTCAAATTCTATTCGAATGGTCAAGTCACTTGGTCGCGAGCAAGACACGGGTTTATGTTAGTGGTGAAGCACTAACTTGCTTTAAACCAGATGGAACATTAGTTTATCAATATAAGGATGAACAGCTCGGAAAAATAAGTGGTCTATATGTTGACTCTAATGACAACGTCCTTGCATGTGCATATGGTAGTCGATATAAGGCTAGTGATAAATTTCACGTGATCACACCAGATGGCAAGCGACACCACAGTGAAGCCATGGAAAATTCCGTAAATATTCCAAGTTATAATTGTAGTGATTGTATAGCAATCAGACCGAGTGACAGGACACTTGTTATTGGAAGTTTCGAAAACTTGTATGTCTTCAAAATCACCTTATAGCCATGTATAAATGTAAACAGATGTTCGGAGTTGAATAAACAAAAGATGCATCTAGGGACTCCATCTGTTTTTGAATAACATCTGAAAGATCACTAAATTTTGCCTCATATGCCGGTTTTGTTACGGCTACCAGTCTCAAAGAAGTGTCATTTTTTCAGCTCTGTATTTCTCTTGGAGTGTCTCATCTACATATAAGTCTGCTTCCCACTGCAGAAGCTGAGGGTGAAGTAAGGTACATGTACCTGTAAAAGCGATTTAAGCCCGCCATTAATTTTGTATTACTGATCGTTCCAATGCGATACTTCTGTAGTGATTCTTGTTTGCTCATATGTATGTTTTCAGATTTTAGTTAAGTTTAGGTAACTTATATTACTTAGCTCGTTCATTTTTGTCGCAGATTTACACAAGTATATTTTCTGCGAAAAACCTACTTTGTCAAAGAAAGATTGTCCGTCGGAACGCGGCCTAAGTTTATTACATGTATTTGAACCGATTTCCTGCATTTAGTAACCTGATTGGTTAATGTCTAGGCACCAAGGTCATACATGTAGCACTTTTGCTTTTATTTCTTCATTTTTAAATAAAGAGGAAACTTTATGATTTTTATTAAAATCAACTGCTCCGTTACTTCTTCAACCACCTACAATTGTGGTTCCGACATGCGGCATGGATACCTTTATCAGTCTTTGACCGAGGTGACACCATTTCGAAAAGTCTAGACTATAGCCACAAATGGAGGTTTATATTAGGGTCATATTCGTTTTAACATTGACTTCTTGTATAATAAATGCCTTTGTGGTTGTCCACGATGCACCTCGCAAGGTAGTGAAAGTGTTGAGTGTGGACAATGGAGGCCGCTGGGGAGAATGGCACGGACCTCATTTCTGTGCTGAAGGAACCTATGCTGTCGGATACGAAATGAAAGTACCGTACTGTATGTACATGTTTTGTTATGTACAACACAGTTTCAGTCTGGTGCAAAACAGCTAGAATAAGCGCAATAGCTTTATCGGTAGAGTGTTTATTCATGTTGAACCGGAACCACCTTGCTCGTCTTTCATGAAGATTTGGAAACTCTCTGTCTACGGCCAATCGCCTCTTTAAACCAGAGGATGTTTGAATTTTTTTGGTCATATACATGTACAGCTCAGTTTCAAAAATAACATACCCCTGCAAAATCGCAAAATAAATTGACCTCTTCACCTACATTGCATCAACCATTGCTTGATGGCCATAAATCTGGTACGAATGAAACTTCTACATTTTGTGCATATGTTTAAGGTGTTTAAATGGTATTAATGTTGTATCGATCATGAGCAGTCCGATCGAACAGGAAGCTGCCTTAGGCTTATACCAAAATTCTGACAGATCTAAAGTCAAGTTTTTAATTTAGGCGGTTGGCATGGTGTACGTTCTGTGAATATTGCCACTTTATGACATGCATGCTATGCATTGATACCTATTTGGGACATCTTAAAACTTGCACCACACTTGAACAAGTACTGAATCAGAAAGTGGGGGTTTAATGTACCCACTGCCTTGTATATACATGTAAGTACCTTGCAAATTCATGTTTTCAGCATAAAAATATTCGAAATGATTATTTTAAGATAGTTCCTATATACATTGTTTATCATGCAACGCGCACATTCCTATGCCGATGTTAAAGTTATGTTATGGCCTGCTTAAACATAATATATTAATCAAAGGCATTGGTTGGTATGTGAATATATTTATTGAAATACTGTGACTGGTGATCTTATAAAGATGGTTTATATAAGAAAAAAATCCAGAGAAACTCCAACGAAACAAACATCAGGCGCAAGAGAACAAAGTAAGATGTAAATATACAGTAAGAACAGTTTTGCTTCCTTAACACGCGCATGTAATGAAAGGAATACGGTCGTTTTAATCATTATTTCAGTACTTAAAATGTAAAGCAAATCTGGTGCAAGTTAATAGATGTCCACGAATGGCATTCAGGTCAGAAAGTGGAAATATTCACAGTACGTACACTAGACCAATCGCCTAAACTTGCAAACCTGACTTTAAATCTGTAAGAATTTTGATATACGCCAAAAGGCAGCTTCCTATTCGATCGGACTGCTCATGAACAATATTAATTTAATACCATTGTGAAAGTTTCATTTTATCCAGGCCAACAGTCATAAAGCAATGGTCGATGCAATGTAGGTTAAGAGGTCAATTTATTTTGCGGCATTGCAGGAGTATGTTATTTTTGAAACCGAGCTGTATATAGCCCTGGGGCAGGGGCAGACATCACCTGGGTCCAAAATATTTTTTAAACATAAATCTTCTCTATTTGCTCATTCCTAGAAAGTTTTCTGCCATTAAATGGAACTTCCTATTTTTCCCCAGTCAAATGCATGGGCGACCTAAGTTGACCTTGCTGTAAAAAGGTCAAGGTCATCCCAGGGTCACGATTTATATAAATTTTGTAGAGCTCCATTGCCTGATGCTTCATGCCAGGTTTCAAAGTCATAGGCCTTCTGGTTGTGAAGAAGAAGATTTTTAAAAGCTCTTTATAGCCATGGCGGCCATCTTGGTCATGTGACCTTGACCATTTATATAAAATTTCATTTCCTCTTCCTAATACTGCGTTTACACTATGTTCCCGGCGGCCCCGGCAGCCCCGTTTGCTAGAAACGTAGCGTGCCGTGGAAGTTTGGTAATACATTTCTCTGATTTTCAAGATCTATTACGTTTTGTTACGTTTTCTTACGTTGTATTACGATATCCGTAACAAGCCGTGGTAGTGATATTTAAAGCCGGTGTGTCACGGAGGCGCTAAGGTACGTTACGGTTATCCACGATCTATCACGGTTATTAGCACGTTCTATTACGGCCTGTTACGTTCTGTTGCGGTCAGCTGCGTTTTGACCAAGGCGTAACACGTTTTATTTTTGTCTGTCAAGGTCCGCTACGGACGAAACATACGTGGGATCATCAAAAATTACGTGGACTTTTCTGATAACTTATGATTATATGACTCGATTCCACTCAAACTTTCAATCCACGTGGACCCATGTAATATGCAGCAGTGTGCAAAATTTCATCACAATCCCTTCTTCCGTTACAAAGTTATTGTGAAATGAAAACACCCACTTTCGCCACCATGGAGCACTCCGATGACGTCAGTGACGTCGACGCAAAAACACTGATTTTGAACCACAAAATGTGCTTTTTAGGGCTACTGATTTTTACAGTTTTACTGCTCAAAGTATGTTAAAAGATTATTTAACTATTGGGACATGGTTTAAATTACAAATCTATATAAATTTTTTAATGTATTGCATTGATTTGAAAATAAATTTGGACTGGGCATAAGGAGGCTGACTTTTAACATTATAATTTAGACGTTATAACATTTTAAGTGACGAATATGAATTAGATATTTATTTGGGTCATATTTGTTCAAACGTGCACAAAATGTTTCATTTTTAATGCTTTATCGAAGGATCTTGAAGTTTTACCGGCAAATTACGAAATTAGGATTAGTTTGAAATGGGAATTGTACAATATTGCCGGATGGTCTGTGTTGCATGAAATTCAGACATCGCTTAAACATTATGAAAAAAGCAAACATGTATGCCTAAGCAAAACAACGTACTAGGTGCACAACCGGACCACCGTAATTTTTGAGCAAGCATTAATTGTTTTGTAATGGATTTATTAAGACACATGACACGTTTGGCTGTGATCTGCAAAACCGTTTTGAAGAAAACGCAAAAGAAATGCGATACTGCAGTGCCAAACTTAACGTCATTTCTGACGTGCTCCGCCATGGGGAGGGTGGGGTAAGAAAAATCATCACCAACTGCTAATAAAACATTTTATATTAATCAAACTTTCAGAATCTAGTGGAGATATGCAAGTTTATTGCCAGCTGAAATTTGAATATGTTTGCCGGAATTGTTGTCAAGTTATGGGAAAAGTCCACGTAATTTTTGATGATCTCTCGTAGACACCATACAAATAAAGCACAGTTTTTCTTTTTGTATACGAATAAGTCATTTGAAATAATAACAAACGCGCTCCTCAACAACCGACTGCAAGTTGATTAAGAAAGTTCGGGATTGTAATTCTTCTTCAATTGCATAATGCAGCGTATGGTCTGTATTGTTCACTATAGTGACTGCTCTGATATGAAGGAACTTGTCCCCATGATATGTCATTTTATATCTATAAACTTCACGCGCCGTGATAACCGTAACAGAACGTGGCATACGTAGTAGAACGGGGTGAACACCGTCAAAGGCCGTAGCGCACCGTAACTTAACGCAACAAAACGTGTTGAGTATTCCGTAGGAAACGGGACGAGACGTGAGACGACCGTGATCAAACGCAACAGAACGTGGAAGATCCGTAGCTTGCCGGGCTATTTACTAGCTACCCGTTGCACTACGGACCGCCTCCACGTTTCGCTACGTACTGTTACGTTCTGTCACGGTGTGTTACGTTCAGCCCGTTTTATCACGGCCCACTACGTTTCTCATTTCCGCCGTGACCGCCGTGGCAGATTTTTATACTGCGTTTACACTATGTTCCCGGCGGTCCCGGTAGCCCCGTTTGCTAGAAACGTAGCGTGCCGTGGAGTTTTGGTAATATATTTCTCTGATTTTCAAGATCTATTACGTTTTGTTACGTTTTGTTACGTTGTATTACGATATCCGTAACAGGCCGTGGTAGTGATAAGCCGGTGTGTCACGGAAGCGCTAAGGTACGTTACGGTTATCCACGATCTATCACGATTGTTAGCACGTTCTATTACGGCCTGTTACGTTCTGTTGCGGTCAGTTGCGTTTTGGCCAAGGCGTAACACGTGTTTTCGGTCTGTCAAGGTCAGCTACGGACGAAACGTAGATACCATACAGTATAAAGCACATTTTTTTTCCTTTTGTATACGAATAAGTCCTTTGAAATAATAACAACCGCGCTCCTCAACAACCGACTGCAGAGTTGATTAAGAAAGTTCGGGATTGTAATTCTTCTTAAATTGTATAGTGTAGCGTATGGTCTGTATTGTTCACTATAGTGACTGCTCCAATATGAAGGAACTTTTCCCCATGATATGCCATTTTATATCTATAAACTTCACGCACCGTGATAACCGTAGCAGAACGTGACATACGTAGTAGAACGGGGTGAACACCGTCAAAGACCGTAACGCACCGTAACTTAACGCAGCAAAACGTGTTGAGTTTTCCGTAGGAAACGGGACGAGACGTGAGACGACCGTGACCAAACGCAACATAACGTGGAAGATCCGTAGCTTTCCGGGCTATTCACTACCTTCCCGTTGCACTACGGACCGCCTCCAAGTTTCGCTACGTACTGTTACGTTCTGTCACGGTGTGTTACGTTCAGCCCGTTTTATCACGGCCCATTACGTTTCTCATTTCCGCCGTGACTGCCGTGGCAGATTTTTAAACTGTCAAAAAATTTGTCACGATGTCCACGGTTATCCCGGCGTGCTACGTTTGCCTATCCCGTTCCCCTGCGTTGCCTCACGGTTATCCCGTTTTCCCTGCGTTGCCTAACGGTTATCCCGTTTTGCTCGTTGTTGTCTGAAACGTGGCCGCCGGGAACATAGTGTAAACGCAGTATAAAACTGTCAAAAAATTTGTCACGGTGTCCACGGTTATCCCGGCGTGCTACGTTTGCCTATCCCGTTCCCCTGCGTTGCCTCACGGTTATCCCGTTTTGCTCACGGTTGTCTGAAACGTGGCCGCCGTGACCGCCGGGAACATAGTGTAAACGCAGTATAAGGATGCTTCCCAAAAAGTTTGGCTTTGATTTGCCAAGGGGTTTCAGAGAAGATGTTTGAATTTTATGGTCATATACATGTATTTAGCCCCGGGGCAGGGGCAGACAACCCGCTGGGCCCAAACATAAACATAAATCTTCTGTCCATTTGCTCATTTCTAGCAAGTTTTCTGCCATTAAATGACTACTTCCTACTTTTCCCCATTCAAATGCATGGGCGACCTAAGTTGACCTTGCCGTAAAAAAGGTCAAGGTCATCCCAGGGTCATGATTTACATAAACTTTGTAGAGCTCCATCGCCTGATGCTTCATGCCAAATTTCAAAATCATAGGCCTTCTGGTTCTGGAGAAGATTTTAAAAGGTTTTTGCTGTTTATAGCCATGGCGGCCATCTTGGTCATATGACCTGGACCATTTATACAAACTTTCGTTCCCCCTTCCTATGGATGTTTCACATGAAGTTTGGCTTTGATTGGCCAAGCGGTTTCAGAGAAGATCTTTGAAATTGTGAACCACGGACGACGACGGACGCCAGAGCATGGGTATACTATAAGCTCACCTGTGAGCCTTCAGCTCAGGTGCGCTAACAAGAGCTGTCGCAGGACAGTGTAGCTCGCCTGACTTGTGTTTTGCCACTAAATCTATTAAAATTTATGATCCATGTCCTTGACCTCAAGGTTACTTAGGTGGGTCCTGATGGTACATCATTACATTTCAGACTAATATCTACCAACATGCAATGTACATGTATCAACTTGGTTCATCTACATATTCATATACTTATAAAATACTTTAACTAATAAGAGCTGCCGCAGGACAGCGTGCTCGACTGCTTCTAACCTTTGTCAAACATAAGGCCAAACCCGACCTGTAACCCAAAGCATTATGCTCAAACATCTCTTTGCCTTGATGCAATAAGGCAAAATCACTGAACCATGAAAGTTAACTATCACTACCTAAGATTTAAAGGTCTCACTCATATTGTGAAAGAAGTGTGTTCATATACCAACTGAATGCCAAGATACAAGGCAAAATCACCGAACCGTGAAATAAGGTCACACTGACCTATAAGTACTTCAGGGTCAAAGGTCTAGTCATGCTTACTCATAATGTGAAAGAAATATGATCATATACCCATTGAGTGCTGAGATATAAACCAAAATCACTGAACCATGAAATTAGATCATAGTGACCTATAAGTATGTTTGGGTTAAAGGTCTAGTCATACTCATTCATAATCAGAAAGAAGTATGAAAAAATACCAACTGAGTGTTGAGATATAAGGCAAAATCACTGAACCATGAAATTAGGTCACAGTGACTCAGGAATTCCGATTATCGGAAAAGATGGCGTGACGTCATCAGCCAGCATCCGGTTCACTCTCACGGGTACAAATCAGTAATGGCGGCTTTATTAAAAGCCAGTATGCGAATGGCTTATTTGCACAAATGACCCCAAACGCCCAAATCTTTAAGAGTTTTGTTGTGTAATGAGGAAAGATTGTTTCCAGAATGCATATTTGTTTAATTTGGAAGGAAAATATCTTGAATAGCGCAATATTTCCGTGTTTATTTTTACTTAAATATTTTGATTTTTCGGCCAGCGGGGGCGGCTTTGATCTCTCGTTAATTAATATGCACACATTTTCAGGCACTTCAGTCTCAAATAACATTGAAATGTTATGACAATTTAACGCCTTAGTACTTCTGCTGCCGTTTTATAGTATCTGTTTTTAGGGGAGACATATTTAAGATTTTAAAAAGCACACACATGTTTGGATAGTTTAAACTCCAACAACTTGAACGGTGCGATTATTGTTTATTTATAAAGTATCGTATTTACAAAATAACGTGATCGTGAAAAAAAAGCTGCGATTAGATTAAACAAATCTAGAAAAATGTGACCTGAAAATAATAAGAGAATAAATAGGACACAGTTATCCAATTACATGTAACTCTTTCTCAGAAGCTCATTCAGTATTCCGATTTACAACAAGCGTTGCCAAAATAATTTTTCAGACAGATGGCTGATAATTCTTTTTCAGTGGTTCTAATATTAAGTTAACTTTATTTAGTTATTTTAGCTTTGATTTCAACGTATATTAAGAATTTATGACACGCACAAATATATGTATTAAGTCTATGTATTTATTGACTTTGTACCCGTGAGTTCACATGTAATATTATCGATGACGTCATCGCCATCTTTTCCGATAAGCGAAATACTTTACGGTCAAAGGTCTTGCCATACGCAAACATATTGTGAAAGAAGTATGTTCATATACCAATTGAGTGTCGAACTATAAGGGAAAATCACTGAATCGTAAAATTATGTCATAATGGCCTAGGACTACTTTAGGGTCAAAGGTCTTGCCATACGCAAACATAGTGTGAAAGAAGTTTGTTCATAAACCAATTGAGTGCCGAGATATAAGGCAAAATTACTAAACCATGAAATAAGGTCATAGTTACCTATAAGTACGTTTGGGTAAAGGTCTGGTCATACTCATTCATAATCTGAAAGAAGTAAGAAAAAATACCAACTGAGTGTCGAGATATAAGGCAAAATCACTGAACCATGAAATTATGTCACAGTGACCTTGGAATACTTCAGGGTCAAAGGTCTTGTCATACGCAATCATATTGTGAAAACAGTATGTTCATTTACCAACTGAGTGCCGAGATATAAGGCAAAATCACTGAACCGTGAAATTAGGTCATAATGACTTAGGACTACTTTAGGGTCAAAGGTCTTGTCATACGCAAACATAAAGTGAAAGAAGTTTGTTCATGATCCAATTGAGTGCCGAGATATAAGGCAAAATCACTGAACAGTGAAATTAGGTCACAGTGACCTATAAGTATATTGGGGTCAAAGGTCTGGTCACACCCACTCATAATCTGAAAGAAGTGAGAAAATATATTGATTGTCAAGATATAAGGCAAAATCACTGAACCCTGGAAAGTAGGCCAACATACCCTTACCGTCATGACACACATGTCAGTGTCGCAAAGTCAAAAGATGAATGACCAACCATCTTCCTAAGTTGTTTCTATTAAGAAATAAAAAGAAAAGGAAATTCAGGGAGTTCTAGATTTTGACCTCTAGCCCCACCCTCCTGACTCTTACCCAGAGGTCCGATGTCATGGAACCTAAAGTGTATGAAGTATGAACGCTTTATGATAAGTTGTTGTCAAGATATGGACTCCTTGCAAAAGTTACACAGCAGTACATCTATTTTAACGGTGTTCTAGTTTTTAACCTCTAGCCCCACCCCCAAAGCATGGACCCAGAGATCCGATGCCATGAAATGAAACTCAACCCTACAGGGTATCTATGGTCCCAGTATGAAAGCCCCCTGATAAAAGGTTTTCAAGATATAGACTTCTAGAATACTATATCACAGACCAGAGGACCAATGGTCCTGTAAACGCTCACCTGAGATCTGCTGCATATACCAATAAATATGTTTGAATATTATAGTATTTAACCACAGTGCAGGGGCAGATGAAGCCCTTTGGCCATTTTCTTTTTTCAGAATAATCAATATTCTGTCCATTTGCCAATTTCCTGCTGACTTTTCCCTTCAAATGACATTTTAACAGTTTTCCCCATTCAAATGCATACGCAACCCATGTTGACCTTGCCATAAAGTTGGTCAAGGTCATCACAGGGTCATGATTTATATATACATTGGAGTACTTTAGCCATCGATGCTTCATGCCAAGTTTCCTTGAAATCAGTATATTGGTTTCAGAGAAGATTTTTGAAGGGTTTTTACCATATATGGGCACGGCGGCCATCTTGGTCATGTGACCTAAATTATTAATATATACATTGGTTCCCCCATCCTATGGATGCTTCACATAAAATTTACAGCTATTTCGGCTTTAAATTCAAATGCATTGGCGACCTATGTTGACCTTGTCGCAAAATAGGTCAAGGTCATCGCAGGGTCATGATTTATATATACATTGTAATGCTTGAGCCATCAAAGCTTCATGCCAAGTTTCGGTGAAATCGGTCCAACGATTCTGGAGAAGAAGATTTTTGAAGGGTTTTTACCATATATTGGCATGGCGGCCATCTTGGTCAAGTGACCTGGTTTTCTTATAGATACATTGGTTCCCCCTTCCTATAGATGCTTCATGTAAAATTTGGCTTTGATTGGCCAAGCGGTTTCAGAGAAGAAGATCTTTGAAAATGGTGGACACCGACGACGACGGACGGACGCCGGGTGCCTACCTATCCTATAACCTCACCTGTGAGCCCTCGGCTCAGGTGAGCTCAAAAGCCATTTTTATTAATGGTGTTCTAGATTTTAACCTCTAGCCCCACCCCCTGGCATGGACCCAGGATTCCGATGCCATGGAATGAAGGCCGACCCTACAGGGTGTTAATGGCCCAAGTATCAATCCTTTCTGATGAGTTGTTGTCAAGATATGGACTAAAGTTAAAGTTTAAGACAAAATTCCTAAGTCCGTGACCTAGACCTCAAGGTCATCCAGGTGGGTCATGATGACACAGCATCAAATTTCAGACCAATATCTACCAACACGCAAAGTATCAACTTGACCCATGAACGAGTTCGAGAGATATAGACTTATAAAAACTTTAACCAAAAAACTTTAACATTTGAGCAACGCAAACGCAGACGCCGGGGTGACTGCAATAGCTGTAAAATTATGTATCTTGATTAACTACAACAGGAGTCAATGGCCCTTTTTCAGATAGAGCCATACCAACAAGGTGGGGACAGCATTGGATGGCGTTTTGATAAGATGTGAAAGCTTTACAGGAAAGTTCGGAGGAGATGTGGGGTCGGGCGAGAGTAATTGGGGAACGTGGACTGGGCTAACAAGGTGTGACAACCAGGCGGGACTTCATCATTTTATAACAGGATTCCAGTTACAAGTTTAAGAATATCAGGTATCTTAGGGGAATAATGTTTAGGACGCCTCCATAGCGCAGTGGTTAAGTCACTCGCCTTGTAATCCAGGGGTCGTGGTTCATTCTGAACTTCTCCAATCCTTCGGGTGTGACCATAAAGAGGTCTCTTAAATATGCTGTGCCTGAAGACTGATTTGTGTGTACAGAGGGTCACGTGACCCATACAATCATGTGACATACTATCAGTTTGCAAAGTTGCAGGTGCCATGATGCAAACATTTTAAAGACACTTCGGAAGACAGATCTTGGCTATACTTCGGCTTTTAATTCTTGGCAGACTTCCGTTTCCCTCTAGCATGTAACAGTTGTTCTGAATATTGCGCCTGATGTTAACGAACTTCAAATACATGTAAACCCTGTTTCTTTCATTCAGCTGCCTCCTTTTTCACACATTAGCTGAACTTCGGTTCTGTGCATGTACCAGAGTAAATATACATCGAAAAAAGGAGAATGTATACCCCAATATACCCAACTTTCATACAGCAAAACTGGGGTATGCAGGGGTATACCTAATTTTTTTACTTTTGCCCCAAAACATAGATTGTGGGTACTCGGCGAGGGGGTTCTAACGTGTACCCACAATCTATGTTTAGACCAAAAATATTAAAAATATCAAAAATTTTCCAATGAAATTTCAATTTTTACTACTGTAAAAATTCTCTGTATATTGCATGGGCAAGTTTTCGTAATGTAAAACACGCATTTAGAACCTGTGAATATAAAAAAATTTCTTTTTTGTGAAATGGCAGGTGGGACTTGATGATACAGCTGCGAACTATATCAAATTCCACTGTCGAGAGTTCAACACAACTGGCCCAGAGTATGAAATGTCTAAGGCTCCGGGGCACGGACGCTGGGGTCACTATGGGTTGTGGAGCGAGAGTTGTCCTCAAGACTCAGCGGTTTGTGGGATTCAAGCCAAGATAGAGAAGCCACAGGGTGCTGGAGATGACACAGGGTTGAATGATATCAGGCTATTTTGTTGTGCAGAATAGACTTTCTTAGTGACTTGCAAGATAAAACATCTGATTCCATGTTTTGAATGTGATCCAATGGGCAATGCCAATCATGGTTCAAGAAAACTACAAAAACAATCACTTTTATTCAATTCACAAAAATTTTTTAATTGGCATTCAAATACATTGACAAAATCACTTATATGAACTGCCGCATGAGAAAACCAACTATCTGCATATGCAAAAACAAAGGCGCAGACCAGCTTCGCGGTAACCGCGAAGCTGATCAGCGCCTTTGTTTTTGGTACACTGATTATACAATTCCTCCTCTTCTTAAATACAAAATTTCAAGAATCTAGCCTGCTTCTGTGACTTTACAGGCCGTTTTGTGTCGGACCTGGTTAGAACTCCAAGTTGTTGGTTTTCTCACGCACAGGTCCACATGTTTTACATGCAAAATACAATGATAAATAATCTGACACCTGATTCCTGTAAAAGCTAAAACACTATCCACTTGCCTATAAGATTTTTCTGTGAAGTTTGATACATATACAGTATACAAACTGTATGATCTATCTCAGGCATTGAGTGAATCATTGAGAAAAATATTACGAAAACTTGCACATACAATATATAGAGATTTTTTCAGCAGTAAAACATGAAAAGTTTAATGGAAAAAGTTTGGTATTTTCATTATATTTGCTCAAAACATTGACTGTAAATACACGTTAGAACCGCCTCTCCGAGGTGGTTCTAACGAATACCCACAATCTATGTTTTGGATCAAAAATAAAAAAAAAATAGGTATACCCCTGTATAGTGTATACCCCAGTTTTACTATATAAAAGTGGGGTATAAGGGAGACATGTTTTCCTGATGATATAACATGATTATTATAAGTAGAAAATGTCTAATTAACTGTCTTAATAAGTACTTAAAAAAGATTGTGTCATGATTGTGCTTTTTGCATAAATGAATTGTCTCCTTAGAAGTACTTGATAAGATGCCTAGGAAGGTTTGCATGGTTGGATGCACACTCATATATGAGCTGTGGTACGAGAAAACCGGTCTTCAGGGTTTCCAACCAGGTCCGACATAAACCAGCCTGTACAGTTGCAGAAATGGGCTAAAAGCTGGAAATTACCGATGTAAGAAGAAGAGGAATTGTACTATCCGAATAGCGCAAACAAAGGCGCTGATCAGCTTTGTGGTTACTGCGAAGCTGATCTGCGACTTTGTTTTAACATATGTGAAAATCCGGTTTTCTCACGGTGCGGCTACTATTTAAGTCAATCACTACATAGTAATTTTTCAGCTGATAGGTTTTTAGTAAATAATTTTAATCATTGTACTTTCTTATTTTTTTCCTCAAAACATAAGTTGTGGGTACACATGAGAACCTCCACGGAACCCACAATCTATATCTTGAATAAAAAAAAATAAGAAAAATGAACATCCTTGTAGAACCCCCAGTTTCACTACATAAAAGTGGGGTGTATAGGGATATATATTTCACCGACACGTTATCCGGATGAGAGACTAAAATCACACTTTATCATCTTCTTAACTGAGATTCTGTTCTTCTGGATGATGATGAAGACGAAGCTGAAGTATTTCTATTTTTAGATGATGTCCTGGGTCGCGGTGGGGGCATATTTTCACTGTCTTGTACTGAGCCCCTGTCTGAGCCCCTCTCAGAGGCTTTTTCTCTTCTCTTACGTCCTAAACACATTGTCTTTAACATCTGTAATACTGCTAGAGGAGACACGTTCATCTTAAGGAGATCTAATATTATTCTGAAAGAAGATGCATTTAATTAAGCTTAAGTTACACATTATGTACAGTAAAATTACCTATACCCATATATATATATGAGCCGCCTCATGGGAAAACCAACAATCTGCATAGGCGAAAACAAAGACGCAGATCAGCTTCGCGGTAACCGCGAAGCTGATCAGCGCCTTTGTTTTTGCTACTCAGATAGTACAATTCCTCTTCTACTTAAATCCGAAATTTCAAGCTTCTAGCTCTTTTCTGTGCTTGTACAGGTCAGTTTGTGTCGGACCTGTTCGGAAACCACATTGTTGGTTTTCCCACGAGGTGGCTCATATTTTACAGTACCGGTAGACAATATGTGGCATTTATGGGATTTTCGGTGTTGTGGAGGTACGATGCTGACGTCACAAGATGTGAACTAAAGTTGACGTCACAAAACTGCATGCGACATTAATTGGATTTTTTGCACACTCAGTCACTCATGTATACACTAAAAGAAAGGTCGAAATTTCTAGCAAGACCTATGCATTTTCGATTCTTTAATATTTAGACAACATTCACTGTGAAGGTCAACAGAACAGGACATTGTAGCTCAGAGTTACAAATGATAGTCCAGGGCCAATTAATATCTTTACCAATTAAAAACCATAAGATGGATGCATGTTTTCTCTATTTTTCTCATCATTACGGAAACATCTCTATAATTACTTGGGCATTTCTTTTAATTACATATTAAATATCTATATATGAACTAAATTTTAATTTTACAAATATTTACCTAGCCTATCATAAAATAATAGTTTATTATATTCATTTTTGTTAGAATTTAGCATCTTTGACTTTTCAATTACATAATTACATCAATAATTGATTTTTTTTCTCTTGACCCCGTCAAACCTAAATTATACTCTACAAGTATTGGTTTGAAGGGGTTAAGTTCCACAGGGATATGTTTCCATGATGTTAATCGTTATGGCTATTTATTAAAGCTTTTGGACATGGATTATCAACATAATAAAAATTGTAAAAATGTTAAAAACTAAATTTCCAACTTTGACTCCACAAGACCATAAAATGTCAGATACTGTCACATATGATAAAAGAATTTTGTCACCTCAGACTCTTACAATTTCTGCTTGATAAATATAAATTATTATGAAAAAAGTTGAATAAAGCTAACACCACAGATACCAAAGCCACATTTTTGGATTTACATCTTTCTATTTCATCTGACATTAATGACTGATTTTGCTTGGATGTTTTGTTCATCCAGTGGCCAAAAGAAGAGACAAAAACTTTCTTGAGAGTAGATGGCTCTAAAGTGACTCATACAACTGAACACCAGTCCCTTAGGTTATAAAACCTTTTTTTCAAGCTCAGCTCAGCTGAGCATGAAATTTCAATTGCTCATAAATGTTAACTATCAAAATTAAAGGAAAACTCTGGTTCAAAACCCCAAAACTAGTAACTTATCCTGCTAATAAATGTTAAAATCCCAACAATTGTTGGCATTTTAACATTTATGACCAGGATAAATTTCAAGCTCAGCTGAGTTGAGCATGAAAAAAGTTAAACCTCAGGCTCTGGTTACACATTAATTATTTGGTGGACAAAGAAAGAAACTAGAACTTACTTGAAAGTAGCTGGCTCTAGCGTGACTCCAGCCAGTTGTGACAATTCATACAACTCCACTTCCTCTAGTGTCAGTATGTTCTTGCTGGTCAAGCTCACATTCATGGACTGTACTTTGGTTGGACTTGCCATAGCTTATCCTTCTGTGACTGTATCATCAGCCTGGTGATAACAATATGTATTTAAAAAACAGTGTTGAAGATATTATAGGTTTCAGTGGCCAATGACAAGATGACTTAGACGGAATGCCGTTAAACCTCTCCATACCGACGGAAATGGTATATATTCAGCCCTTGGTCGAAAATGAAAATTCAGCAACACAGCAAAACTGTGTTATCTGAACTTATGTTAGATCTTTTCTTGCATATATGTGACATTCTCTGAGATTTTCGGTCTTGTGGAGGTACGACGTTGACGTCACAAAACGTGCACTAAAGTTGACGTCACAAAACTGCATGCGACGTTAATTGGGTTTTTGCGACCTCAGTCATTTGATTGTAAACGCCGCCTATTAAGACAGGTTGGATATATCTAGCAAGACCTTCGCAATTTCCGATTGTATTTCTTAGACAACATTCACTGTAAAGGACAAGAGAACAGGAGACTATAACTCTGTGTTACAAACGATTTTCCAAGGGCAATTAATTACTATACCAATTAAGAACCCTAAGATGCAAACTGTGGGTGGTGCGTGTTTTCTCTATTTTTCTTTTTAATCGTAAGCGCTATTTATTAAAGCTTTTGGGCATGAATTATTAACATAATAAAAATTGTAAAAATGTTAAAAACTAAATTTCCGACTTTGACTCCACAAGACCCAAAATGTCAGATACTGTCACATATGATATAAATTATAAATATTATGGTTGTTAAAGTACGCAGAATCATAATATACTTCATTTTTCAATGGAAAATTTCAAAGATGTCTATAAATAGAGCAGGGGAGACTTCTGTCGAATTAGGGACTCAAAGTCGAAAATCATGTGCGGATCCAGAAAGTTTCATGAGAGGGGGTCCAACGAAAATGATAATTTTTGGTCACAGACGAGGGGGGGGGGGGTCCAAACCCAAAAAAATCCCGAAATTACCCTTTTTTAGGTAAAATTTTCAAATTCCAGGGGGTCCGGACCCCCGGTCCCCCCCTCTGGATCCGCGCATGAAAATCATTCGTTTTCTACATTAATTTAAACATTTCAGGAAATTATTTGATTTTACTGAAGATTTTTGGTACTGGTACAGATACATAATAAAAATAATAAGATTACATGTACAAGCAAAATAACATAGCTGCAAGACACTTACAAAATCCGCAATCAGTTCGACATTGGTTTAAATGCAACCTATGCTGTCAGGGAAGTGGAACGAGGTACCAAAGAGGAGCAGAGTGACAGTTAGCCAGCTGATGGGTCATTTTTTTATATATATTTTTTTAACATATATTATTGATTTAAAGATGAAAAAAAAGAATTTCTTTTTGGGGGAAAGAGGGGGGAGCCTGAAGGAGGTCTACATCTGTGAGTGTAAATAGACTGACATGAGAGAAGCATCATATTTGTCACTGTAAATCTGAGTAGAATACTCCAGTTGGAGGTGTGTACCGATTGGCAGAATATTCCAATCCACCATGGCTGCCAAAAAAACAGAGTTTGTTTGCTTATTTTAGCCTGACAAATGCAATTGAACAAGGAATTTAACAAGGAAACACAATTACAGAATGCTAAAATAGCAGCTTATCGATGGTTTTATCGTATTTTGCACACTAAAACAATTAATTTTTTGTGACAAACCACTCTCCCACTTTGTTCAGAATCAGTCAATCGGATGCTAGTCGCCAAAGACAATCATTCTGGATCAGTGCGTTCATTTACCGGCATGGACATTATTACCTGGACGGACAAACGGAATGGACATTTACATGTATGTGTGTCCTGGAGTATTTTTTGTTTTGAAGACAGGGTGACCTACGATATGCTCAGACTAAGGTTAGTCTGAGAATTGCGTGGTTTAGGTACCGCAAACATTATGGAAACATCTACGTTTGCACAAAGTATTCTATAAATCAGCTGATTTTGAATTGTATTTTTGCATTAATTACACTTGTTCTTCATAAAATCATGTATTTTGAGTATCTGTTACGATCACCTCATCAAAATGATGATAACAGATATCCACAATATATGATTTTATGGATTAATATTTAAATCAATAATTTCATACCTACCCCCCAGATAGCATGACAACGTTGGCCCAACGTTGGCGTTGAAGCGCATCGTTGGTAAATGGTTAGCCATTGGCAGTGTAACTTTGGGCCTACAGTGGGTCTATGTTGGCCCATTTGTGACACAAAATCTTATTTATTTGATTTTGACAGTCAAATAACACTGAAGTTAAGATAGTGATGGGAAAACGTTATCCATTTCTTGAAAAAAAAAAATTTATTATTTATTATTCTAACGTTGGCCCAAGATTGTAGCATTCCTAAAATGTACATACACGTGTATAACGTTGGCCCAACGTTGGCCCAACATCATAGGTTTCTCAAATGCAAATACATGTGCATAATGTTGGCCCAACGTTGGCCCAACATCATTAGATCCTTAAGATGTACATACATGAGGATAATGTTGGCCCAACGTTGTGCCAACGTAAGCACTTCAAACTGAAAACGTGACAATCCAAACTCTTAAATGGTTAAAATTATAGCAAAGCCCTTACAATATCTGATCAAGCCATAGATTCGTAAGTGATAGGTCGATCAGGACATTCCAGTTTCAATCTAAAGCATTCCCGAATTAGACCAGTCTTTCTTGTGTTTCTAGATAACTATTTCTGTTTTATATGTAGTTGAGAGAGTATTGTCTTGATACTGGAGATTTGCATCACTGAAACTTGCCCATCAAGGTTTGTTCTGCATACATGTTTAACTAAGCCGTACTGGCCGGCTTACCACAAAGCAGCAGCCCATTGACATGTGCTGTACAACCAGAAAACATGCATTTTGCTCATGCAAAAACAAAGATACGGAACAGCTGCACGGTCATCCCACAGCTGATCAGCACCTTTCTTATCGCTGCCTTAATGTTGAACCCGTCTCATCCTAAATCTGAAATTTCCAGCCTCTTTGTACTGTCCTGTTTCTTCTCATCTGGTGAAATTCGCAAAAAAGAGGCTTTTTCACGACATCATCTTTATACCAAATGAGCCGCCGTATCAGAAAACCGACATTCTGCATATGCCAAAACAAAGACGGAAATCAGATGTGCAGTACCCGGAGCGAAAACAAAAGCGCTGATCACCTGTGCAGTAACTGCACAGCTGATCAGCGCCTTTGTTTTCACTCCAGAAACAGTACAATGCCTATTCTCTCTAACTAAATCCAAAATTTCAAGCTTCTGTGTTCTTCGGATCTACAGTCTGGTTTGTGTCAGTTGGTTTTGTAAGCAAAGGTTTAGATAGAAAATGAGCTGCACTGATTGACTGCGTAGATGCACACGCTGATCTGCACACTTATTTGTACGCCTGATTTTGTTTAAATAAACAAGTATAGCTAAAGGTTTTTGTGTAGTAATGATTAAAAAGTGTAGATTTAATATTCATATAATTTTCTGCTTGCATTGATAAAACTGTATTTTTTCTTATTTTTCTATATTTTGATGCACATGCTTAGATAAGAAACACATTAGGTATAATCAGATTAATTGTTATCATAAAACAGACAGGTCACCTACTGCTTTCACTACAAATTAATCTGAAACATGATAACCGGGCCAGCAGAATATGTGGCCACAATTATCTATGTATAATTAGCAACATATACTAATTGCAGTTTGCAGAGACAAAAGAAGTGTTGCAGGAGAAAGACAAGGTAAATGATTTTCTCTCTCCATTTTATTTTCTAATTTTTTTTTCTGGTAATGTTCGTTTTTGTTGTTCCTAAACCATGTTTTGTTATTATTGTTTGAAAATTACATAAATATGCGATTTAAAAATAAAATATGCATTTTATTAATTGTTTTATTTCCAGATTTGCATAAATTGTGTTGCGATGAAGATACTGCCACTAAAACAGAAAGGATCAGTTTGCGCATCCAGAACCAGGTCAGCATGTACGCATTCTTACAAAGAAATGGAAGCGACTAACGAAGGAACAGATCGATCTGCACAATCGAACAATCAAACAAAGCAATGGATATTTCTGCACATCTAAAAAGTCTATTACGGAAGAATCAGCCTGTGCAGTCTATATAAGGAAAAAAACAATCCTGCAAATTCACTAGACCAGCGAATGGACAGACGAGTCCGCGCGTTTGTGTTAGCTCACCAACTCAGGCTTACGAGGAAACAGGTCAGGCTTAAACACTCATGCAGTTTATAAAAGAAACAGATCGGCCTGTACAGGCATGCAGTCGCCGCAGAATCAGAAAAGGAACAGATCAGCCTTAACAATGGCGACGGCTACAAAGGACAACATCGGACACATCCGCGCAGCCTAACAAAGGAAAAGATCTACTTGCATATCTGGTTTTTTTTCTAATAAAGATACCAAAATATGTGCAGTCTTTTTTGTTCATTTCATTTTACTGCTTGCATACTAAGCCATACTTCTTGTCAACATTTAGTGCACTGAAACACAGGCACTAAGGTTGGCATTTGATAGGCTAACTAATATTAAACCAACTCAAATGTAACGTTGACCCAACGTCGAATCAACGTATTCAGCACACTTAGGCCTACGTTGGCCCAACATTGCCCCATCACGTTGGCCAAACGGAGGCCCGATGAGCAAAATGATGTTGGGCCAATGTAAGTTGCCTACGTTGGGCCAACGGAGCACATTACCAAAATCCTACGTTGGGCCAACGTTGTCATGCCATCTGGGCCCTGATTTCCCCCATTTTATGTATGGGGCAAATCTGGGGTAGCTTCATACAGAGATGTTTCCATGATGATTGTGTTACGTATGATGGGGTAGAAACCTATCTCAAATGCTCATATACACTTGGGTCACTGTCTCAATGACAACACTTTCTTCTCATTTCTATTTGACCACATGATGTACAACAAAAAACACTGAAATTTCTATTAAATTTCTATCAAAGAAATAGCAATAACCAGACCCCAGACTACACCCCTACTGAGCTACTGTAAACCACCATGGGGAGCAAGTTTTGCTACACTTATATGAAACTTATGTTATGCAAACTACTTATCTGTTTTCAAAAGTATTTTTGTGCATATAAAATGTATTCAAAGTAATCAATGCCACAGACAAATGTCCATTCCAGTGGCCCATTTTGGTAATTTGGCCCATTCCGGTCAATTTTGGTAAAGGAATGTGCATATAGTCCCAACAGAGATGGGAACTTGGACACACAGTCATCAGACATGTCCATGATTCCAGAAGATCCCTCCAGTCCAATCTGTGGAAAGAAACTACTTTTGTACGCTTCATATTAAACCAACTCAAATGTAATGTTGACCCAACGTCGAATCAACGTATTCAGCACACTTTGGCCTACGTTGGCCCAACATTGCCCCATCACGTTGGCCCAACGGAGGCCCGATGAGCAAAATGATGTTTGGCCAACGTAAGTTGCCTACGTCCAACGGAGCACATTACCAAAATCCTACGTTGGGCCAACGTTGTCATGCCATCTGGGCCCTGATTTCCCCCATTTTATGTATGGGGCAAATCTGGGGTAGCTTCATACAGAGATGTTTCCATGATGATTGTGTTACGTATGATGGGGTAGAAACCTATCTCAAATGCTCATATACACTTGGGTCACTGTCTCAATGACAACACTTTCTTCTCATTTCTATTTGACCACATGATGTACAACAAAAAACACTGAAATTTCTATTAAATTTCTATCAAAGAAATAGCAATGACCAGACCCCAGACTACACCCCTACTGAGCTACTGTAAACCACCATGGGGAGCAAGTTTTGCTACACTTATCATGCTTATATGAAACTTATGTTATGCAAACTACTTATCTGTTTTCATAAGTATTTTTGTGCATATAAAATGTATTCAAAGTAATCAATGCCACAGACAAATGTCCATTCCAGTGGCCCATTTCGGTAATTTGGCCCATTCCGGTCAATTTTGGTAAAGGAATGCGCATATAGTCCCAGCAGAGATGGGAACTTGGACACACAGTCATCAGACATTTCCATGATTCCAGCAGATCCCTCCAGTCCAATCTGTGGAAAGAAACTACTTTTGTACGCTTCCTTGCTAGCTGAGGGTATCTGAAAAGCTAAAGTGTGTTATCTACAATGCCTATTTCTCGGGATAAGGTCGTCTGTGTGTATTGAAAATAAGTTAATGATAAAATATTACCGATAAATAAACATAAACAAACAAAAAAATAAAACTTCAACTTATTTCATGTCGAAGTTGATTAACGATTATTACGACGCACGTCGTTTTGAAACAAGTGCTACTAAGTGCCGTAAGAATCCGGGTCAACTCGGCCTCAGGGGAGTTTTGCCCTTGCTCTAGATTGGACGTTTCTGCACGAGAAGGTAGGTCGTTTCGCCGATTAGTCGGCAGACCGGAAGGCAAAAGGTAGGCAGACAGGCAGGCAGGCAGACAGACAGACATGTAGACAGACAGACAGACATACAGACAGACAGACAGATAGATAGATAGATAGATAGATAGATAGATAGATAGATAGATAGATAGATAGATAGATAGATAGATAGATAGATAGATAGATAGATAGATAGATAGATAGATCTGACTCTGAATCTGAATAACTGAGCTTCCATATTCCAAGACCGGCCGCAACAGTCCTTTATAAGCTGCTTCTTTCACATCTGGGGGACAAGAATACAAGAATATTTCTCCGCAAGAATCCAAGAGTTCTGTTAGCCTTTGTACAAAACTGGAAATATGAGTATTCCATTTCAAATCATTTGTGATAGCAAAAGCCTATGAAGGCGAAAGCCTGCATCGGCAATAGGTTTAGGAAACACATGTGACTAATTTCCCCGGCTTCCCGCGCAGATATTTGTTATATAATTAGAACAGTCATTGCGAAGAGAACAAGTCAGAGAAACAGAGCAGCAGGAGTTCATCAACGATTACATGGACTCTTATAAATGATAATTAACATGTAACTGATAATCAGCGATAACCAAATGCAATTGTGTTGGTATGGCAATATACAAATTAATGTTAATAAAATATCTAAATATCAACAAACGTATCCTAAAAGAGCATAAACATGTCACGACAAATCTTTAAAATTGCATTTGAATAACTGCATCACAAAGAGCGGAAGATTTCGGGGTGTCACGAGCGAGCATCTGTCTAAACTTTGAAAGAAAATAACGTAATGACAAAGTTGTGAACTCAAACTGTGTGATTTGCTCGCGATTTTCAACTTTCATGCATTAGCGAATATCATGGTTGATCTTCACTTTTGAAAGTCGCATATTTATATTGCATGTATTTGAAAGTCAATAGTTTTTATTATTTTTTTTTTTTTTTTTTTTTTTTTTTTTTTTTTTTTTTTTTAGTCAAGTCGGCATAGAACATGCTTCGTTGAATGTCTTAATTAAATTGTCTTTACGTGGAGGAAACATTGCGATTCTGCTGGTCTCGATTAACATAACCATTGCCGGTGTAACATGTTTTCAGTTTTCTCAAAAGGAAACAAATTGCACTGCGTCATTGGAATTCATGATAATGACCTTGACAGAACATACATATTAATGAAATAATTGGTCTAACAACACGTTCAATTATGGCCAAGTTAATGCCTGCTGTTTGATACAGATGGTGCTGCAGAGGTGCGATTTACCTATCCCATGAGCCGTTTCTATATATAGTAACACCGTTTCAGGTCTGCTACGTCATCACATGTTATCGGTATGGGGGAAATTAGTACTGTGCCTTTCCAATACCTATTATCAGCAGATGCAGACTTTCTCCTATTCATCTACTTTTGGTGATAGTTACACCCAGGTATTTTATGCTTTTAACGTTTTCCAGTACAGTGCCCTCAGGGGTGTAGTTAGCCTGTATCTTACTAGACCGTTTATTTGTCAACTGCATCATGTTGCATTTGACGGGTTGAAATCTCATTCCCCTTTTCCTAGCCCAACTGCCTAAACGACAAATGTCTTTCTGAAGTTTCAATGTATCCTCATTCTTGATTTCACGATAGCAAACACAATCATCAGCAAAGAGTCTTATTTCAGACTCAATGTCTGCTGAAATGTCATTTATATACAAGGAAAACAGCAAGGGGCCGAGAACGGTGCCCTGAAGTACACCCGACACAACTGGAGCCCAATCCGATTTAATACCATTAACCACTACCCTTTGTTGTCTGAAACAAAGGAAAGCATTTATCCAATTCAGTGTTGTTCCACCTATTCCATAGCTAAACAATTTGCTTTTAAGGAGTTCATGGGGAGGAGTATCGAAAGTATTTGAATCTGCCAGGTACTCCATACACCTCAAGAATAGTATTACATGGAGATAGATAGATAGATAGATAGATAGATAGATAGATAGATAGATAGATAGATAGATAGATAGATAGATAGATAGATAGATAGATAGATAGATAGATATAATTATTCGACACTCTTGGAAAACTCCGTAGACTTCCATGTATTTTCATGTTTGCAAGAAAAAATATCACGCCTCTTCTGGTCAACATGCATATATTCATGATTCTGGTGGCTTTCGAATTTTAAATTAATAAAGCAAAAAACAAAGGTTATTAAGTGAAGTTTCAACATTGCATTTTCAAGAACAGCAGTTTAAAATTTAGGACATTTCGAAAAAGCCACTTTTCCCATTGACGTCAATGTGACGTCAAATCAAATCAAATCAAATCAAATTGACGTTGCCCAAAAAGTGTCAAAAATCATCCGTTTTTAAAATGTAGCTTTAAAACGCATGCATAGAATTCAATGTAAAAATATTATATTTATTTATATCTTGTTTATTGCATTATTCATTTACCTTTCAAATGACACCAAAAATATTAAAAAAAAATGTTGATCAAGAGAAGAAGAATATGATTTCTTGCAAACATGAATTTACATGGAAGTCTATGGAGTTTTCCTTATGGTGTATACATTTCGCAACTTATTAGGTTTGCTAGAGTCTGCAATCATGTTACAGACTTCAACGTTCGAAATAAATGTTTAACGGCAAAACTTCTCCAACAGGGCTATCGGTATCATAAACTTCGAAAAACCTTTTCTAAATTTTATCGTAGACACTATAAATTGATTTCCAAATATAATGTTGGGTTAAAGACGCTTTTAAGTGAGGGCCTTTCGGAACCTGAATTTTATGGTGACTTGGTTTACAAATTTAGGAAACTTAAAGGAATAAATGATTTTTCTTTTCAGTTCAGAAAAATCATAACACGTTACAGACGTATAGGTTATAACTTGAATGTTATGCGACAGTCTGCATGCTTAGTTTTTAACCCAATCATGGTTGATAACTATGCTGCCTTCTTTAATTGCACGCCGGTGGGTTGGGCGTCAGACTCTATGATGGCCCCGACTTAAAGCTATTCATTTTAGTTGGTTGGGGCCGGAGCTTCTTGTCTGTTGCTTGGCCCACCGGGGTCAAACTGGTGTTTTTCTTTTGCTCCGGAGTTAGTAGGTTATTCGGCGCCCAGGGATCTCCATCGTCGGGCAGCTTACTCAATCTGTGAGTCCTGGTTTTTGATTCATCAGGATGTTTATAATGATTTATTTGTTTGTTCTTGATGATTCATTGACTAGTTAGAGATTCACCACGAGGACCGAAGAACTAACTAAATGTTATGAACCACTGCAGAGGCTGGGGGTGAGGTTAGGTACCTGTAAAACCGGTTTAAGCCCGCCAGTAACTTTGTGTTACTGATCGTTCCAAGTCGATACTTCTGTGGTGGTTCTTTTCGTTTTATGTCTTGGTGTTTTAAAAAAAAATTGTGCTGTTGGCGCCTTATGTATGTTTTCATATTTGTAGTTAAGTAAAGGTTACTGAGTGGCCACCTATTGGGAAAATAGCTTCTCATTCGGCTTACGGTATGTTTCATGGTATAAGTACCTGATTGTTAGTTTGGTTTCTTCCCACCTCGGTTTTTGGGGTGGGAATCTTTTTCTGATTGCGCCTTTTCCTGATCTTTGCTACTTGTACCTTTTTCCGAAGGATGCGAATAATAATTATTATGTCCACTGACTAGCGCAATCATATACTTTGTTAGGTTCGGAAGACCGAGTGACCTCCTCTATTAGGGAAATATATTATCATAACCTGATTGTCCATTTCACTTTTACCTTGGTTTTGAAGGTGGAATTTTGTTCTGGTAGCAACAGTTCCTGATTAATGTTTTCTTTTACCCTTTACGGTAGGACTGATTACTCTTACTAATATAGAATGTAATGATATGTCTAAAATACAATAATACAGAATAACTTCATATAAATTGCGCTTAACGTAAACTACGTTTATGTATGTATGAGACAAATTTCCTAATCATTTTCTTATACGGCCATAATTACTATTGTTGAGGCATTTTATAGTCATTCAATTCTTGGGTCATTTGTTATCTTCCCTTAAAAAGTGCTTATGTTTAGCATGTCCTATATAGATAGATCTAGATAACCTGGATTTGGGCCCCATCAAGTGGATTTGAACCAACTTTACTTGCTATATACAAACGCAGATCTTCTAATTCCGTTTATTCTGTTTGCTTCTCTGTAGTACCCGTCATCGCTACTTTGATCTTTGTCTACTTGTACTTTTTTTAGATTCACCAAGAGGACCGAACAACTAGCTTTCTGTTGTGAAGCACTGCAGAAGTTGAGGGTGAGGTTAGGACCCTGTAAAAGCGGTTTAAGCCCGCAGTTATTTTATAATATTACTGATCGTTTCAAGGCGATACTTCTGTTGTATTTCTATGCGTTGTATATTTTGGAGTCGAATATTTGTGCTGTTTGAACCTTATGTACGTTATCATAGTTTTAGTTAAGTTTAGTTACTGAGTCGCGGCCTATATATTGGAAAATAGCTGCTCACTCGGCCTAAGATACGTTTTCTAAGTACCTAAGTGTCAGTTTACATGCAGTTTTTCCCTACTTTAGTTTTTAGAGTGGGAATTTCTTGCTGACTGCACCGCCTTCTTAATTTGTACCTTTTTGTTGCGATCTCGCCAGGGCGAGAGCGCATATATAATTTACGGTGCATAACCATATCGGACTCTATCTGTGAAAATCTGCGTTACTTGACTATCTGTGCGTGTAACAGACTCGGCGATACTTCTGTAGTGTTTCTTATTGTTTTGTCTTGGTGTTTAAATGTTCTTTCGGACTGTATTTTATTTTCTATTAAATAGCACCTATACATGTAATAGTATTTTTGATTAAATTTATAATTTCCTGAACTTTCTCAGTGTTCTTGCTTTGAGGCCTAAGATCAGTGAAATTTTCAGGTTATCATTTAACTATGTAAATACATTTTATACTGACCACGTTTTGCTCAGTTAAACTATAATTTTGTCAGGTAAAGAGTTAACATAACATGCTCATCAACCATAACTTTGGTCGTCCTTCAGCTTTCTTAATTCTATTGAGAATGACATTCAAATTTTACATGTTAGTCATTAAAACGGAACGCGTTTTATATAATGTTTGAAAAAGACGCATACATATTAGTCTATTAGTAATATGTAAACATATTTTAGTTTGGATACAGTTTTCATGAATGTCACCATTTGATAAATTGGAATAAACTGGCTGAGTCTGATGTGGAATAAAATCACCAATTATATACCGGTATTTGATCAGACAAAGCTTACGAGCGCATCTGCTGATATTATTTCTATTCCAGATGCTTAACGCCTTTTATGTCCTGACATGTTTCCTGTCTGTAACTACTGTGTTTCTTTTTGATGATTGTCCAGCACCCGCCCCTTGTAAATGTACATACAGTCCAACCTGTCTTAAGCAAGCGGCCAAGGGAAACACTAAAATCGCTTGCTTAAGAGAGGTGCTTGCTTAATAGAGGTTATGTTCTGATGCCAGGGTGGGCATCCTAACTAAACCATGCTAGCTAGAAATAAATAATAGCACTGCTCTGTCTACAAAATAAAAAGGCATAAGGAACTGCAGATGCAGCCAAGAAGCACAATCATCTTCTTGATTAGCTCTTGGTATAATTTTAATTTATTAAAAGTGGTAGCACATTGCAAACAATGTGCCAAGACTTAAAAGTCATGAATAATTTGGCTTTTTTTCTTTGAGAAAGCATTTTTTCTCAGTAAATTTTATATTATTGACTGAAAGAATTTATGTCAAATTTATATTAAAATCAACAGTGTAGACTTTTGTTTGCCTTGGTTGAAAAGTAAAAAAAATAAAGAGATGGAACTGACACAGAAAATCTTCATGAAAAACGTGTTACAGACAAATGCATAGTCTCTTACTACTAGTATTGTTCTGTCAGTGGTTATTGTCGCTAAATTCTCCCAGACAAGTTGTCTAGGATTATCTTTTGAGACAATAAACAATAAATTATGGCATCTGGAAGTTGTGATGGCAATTTTGACACCTAGAAGAGTTTAAATATCCTTGTCAAAATATTTCTTTTTTATTAGTGGCTGCTTAAAGCCAAAATTGGGACAGAAACTAGTGGCCTCTGGCCACATAAGACAGGTGCTTGCTTAATAGAGGTTCATTTACATGTAAAATCAATTGGGGGAAATGAAAGTGCTTGCTTAAGACAGGTGCTTGCTTAATACAGGGCTTGCTTAATACAGGTTGGACTGTATGATGCAATTGAATGCGGGGATCGAAATCTAGGCGGATTTCCAGCTTTTCATAACACTTCGTTAAAACAACTGAGTTCGTGGAGCCTAAATTTATCGGGAAATTCTATACCAGGGCTACTATGTAATGGGTTCTTCAACCTGCAGTCATTTAGTAACGATAGACCTCAGTAATGATGAAATACGTGTTAACAGCTTTTGTATCAATGCATTTCACGGAATAGAAAATAATGTGACGTGGCTTAACTTGGATGATAATGAGCTTACGTCAATTCCGTCTGCTATAGGACAATTGAAACATTTGGAGACTTTAAATGTGCTCCATAATCCACTTACAACGATAGATCAGTCGGTTATAATTTCGATTAGACGCACTTTGTCACACATATCCATACCAAATATGTCTACATGGCCAGACGCGGTTCAGTATCTTACCAAGCTCATAACACTAGAATTACAAGGATTTTCTAGAAATATTCCAGTTGAAGCGTTCAAAGGATTTCGCTCAGCATTGGTGGAATTGTATCTTCATGGGTTTAACTTTACAACAATACCATCGGCTGTATGTGGTCTACAGAATTTACATTTACTTATTGTCACGACAAATGGCCACCTAAGTGGCAAGAATTTGATCAGTTGCAATCCAGGTTTGAATTCGCTAACCGACCTTATCCTCCAAAATAATGACAGGATGACAACATTTCCGTATGTATTTAATTCGTTTCCTAATCTTAACATGATGATCGTAGAAGGCACTGAAATCAGTTTTGTCGATGATGATCTCGTTCCAAATAACACTAAAGTTTCAATATTCGAACTGAATCGCGGCAATCTTACAATAGTGCCGGGAGCTGTTAACAAGTTTCCATTGCTCAACATATGTGTTCTTCATGACAACCAAATCCACACCGTTGAAATGTTTAGTGTTCAGAACCTCTCGCATCTCGCCTACGTGTACCTCGACGGCAATCCAATCGTCTTTATCTCCAGGGATGCTTTTCTGGATGTTCCGAGTTTAACATATATTGGACTTACTAACACTCAGCTCACAACGATACCCCCACTGGTTGAAACTATACTAAGTCTTGGATTCCTAGACATTAGGGACAGTCCTGTCATGTGTACCTGTGAGTTTCCACGCGTTACGTCACGTTTAACAATCGGTGGACGCTGCCATGTAACAAATGAAACAATAACTGACTTTACCAGAACAACTTTGCCAAAATGTCCATGAAGAATTAGAGAAAGTTGGGTTGGATTTAGGGCGCACTGTTTCTCTGTATCGCTTTGAACATACACGAAGAAACAAAGCATGTCTTTAAACGTTTACTGATTTAATTACACACATGTTGATGGTTTATTTGATAGGCAAGGCCCAGTCACTTTCAAGGAGGTCTGAGTCCAACACTGTCTGCGTTGTCTTAATGTATTTCAGACAGTCTTTTAAATGCAAATCACATTCTGTTGAATCTGTGGCCTTTTTGAAAAAGGTAATCGAAAGGTGAAGAAAAGAATCCATATTCTTAGATTGCGCATATAGTCGTTTCTTTCCCGCCTCGTTTATAAAATGACTGTCTTAAGTTTTGTTCAACTAAAAAAGTTTTGCTCCAAACTGACGTTTTCAAAATTTTCAAATATTGTAATGAAGTCGGAGTCCAACATTTTCTGTTTTGTCTTTATGTATTTCAGACATACGTTTAGCTGTTTACTCGACTTGCGACATGTTCGTTTTGTGTCAGTACATTATTGGCATTTGTTTTACCCCACCTGTGCATGAATTTAAATGTGGGATTTCGCATTTGATTGCACCGGTTCTTGTTTATTGCTTATTTTACCTTAAAATGCCAATCGCATGCAACTGAATCTGTGATCTTTCAGAAAAGTTAGTTGAAAGGTGAGGAAAAAAAGATCCATAGTCTTTGATTAAGCATTTCTCCTGATTTAATTTTCTTGTAATTAGAAGCATCGTGACATAATTTAAATTGTACAAAGAAAACTGACATTCTTGATCATTATAGGCTGCAAACATTATTATAGGGATCAACCATGGTTTTCAGTGTTCAAACATTTGATGGATCACGAGGAAGCCGTTTGAACACAAACGAGTGATCCAGCGAATGTTTTAACACTGAAACAAAACATGGTTGATCGCTATCCTTGCATTTTCACTTAAAGGTTCTTGAAAATAGCATTAGCCACGTCAAAACTCACCGCCGAGCTTCTTCAACGTCGGTCATTCTGTTTCTATGGAACACAGTGACGTCACGTCGCATTGACCAATGACGTCGGCCAAAACCCATGTTCAAACGGCACGTGAATTTGATGATTTGAATATGGGTTTTGCTATTTGAACACGGCTTTCGACTAAACGAAAACTGCTTCAAACAGCTATGTGCAAGAATCCGTGTTAAATTGTGATCTACTGAAACAAAGTGGCTGTCCTACCCCTTCAAATATTGTGAGCAGTACATAATACACAAAACTGTTAGACTAGTTTTGAATAGGCTATATCACATATTGTCGCATTATATCTGAGTCTCATTATGAATTCTATGGTTTAAATATTTACTATGGATGTTGGTTTTTGCATTGTTAAAATTCAGACATACAATATGACAGTAAATCTGAGACACTATCTCAAGACAGTCACTGTGAGTGAATATGTATGATAATTAATACATCTTCTGACGATGATCAACATGTATTTACTCATAAAATTATTTAAACGGTATTATCTTTGCATTGTTCAAATTTAAACACAACACGTGGCAGTTAAACGGAGACTGAGCTACCTCAAGAAAATCTACCAAATAAACTTAAATATGATCACATTAGCAATAACTATCCACAAATTTAAAAGTCAATGCTGTTAGAATGTTAGTTTGATCGACTTTTGTTTTTGGAATATTTGCTTAGTTGTCTATTCGGTGTTTGAACAAAGGTCACGCCTTTTCAGTCATAATGGGTGATGACTTAATTAACCTTTCGGATCTATTGACTCTTATTTCAACAATAATATACAATATCATAGCAACAACCAGCAATGTCATGGCAACAATAAGCTTCGTTGAGACACAGAGAAACCCACTATAGACGAACGTGATGGTGAAGCCCACTGCTTTCCACGTGTGATAGTTGGCAAATGCTGCATCGGTCTTGTTGGGGAATAGGTGGGCCACAAGAGCTGCAATGGAAACAAGAGGTGTCGTGAATAATCATATAACAATGTAAGGGAAACATGTTATATAAAACATACTCCTGAATGGCAGGTTTTTATCAAACGTGTTCTGTTCTCGTTTCGCAAAGTGGAAACGCCTAGACGTTTAATAGACCTTTGATGTTGTCGTAAGGTGATTTGTGGATCTAGCTGGATGATATATTAGGAAAAACGGTCTTCGATCAATTATTAATCCGACCATTATGTGTAAAAAGTTTGATCGTGATCTTTTGCACGTCAACAAAGTTTAAACGCCACATCAACGATTTCGTAAAAACATGGCCATATTGTGAAACATTTCATACCATTAGATTGCGTTTGCCAGATTCCCTCTGACAACCCCCAAGCAATAGGCACCAGGTATATCACGCTAATATGATCTCTACTCGGCGTCCACAGGTACAACACGACAAATGTGCCAAGATTGACGAGACTGGCAACAGCGAAAAGAATGTGTCGACCCGTATATTTGGACAGTCGACTGAGTAACAGAGCAAAAATCGTTGTAGAGGCACCATATGCTGCCATCACATATCCTATAGTCTGGATTCCTACAGGACAGCTGATGAAAGCCTGGATTATATATATACCAAATATGTAAAAAAAAGACATCGTAGAGGCAATTGACATGACTGGCCCAGCAGGGTATTTATATAAGCCAGAGATAAGTTAATTATCAAAAAGGCGAATGACAATACATGTATTTTGATTAGAAGATTAGTGTGCAGAAATTAACGATTATTCGAATAATTTCGCGTTGATTCTCCGATAAATAGAAAATTCACATTAGCCTTCTTCGCGGAGAAACGCGAAATAACTTTGTGTTACTTTACCAGCACAGTATATGGAAGATTTTATTAATTTTGATGTATTTAGCATTTTTGTGAACAAAAATAAAGTAAGGACAGTGGATTTGAAAAGGACATTGTAAAACAAAATAACGTCAGATGGCCTACCTTAGTGTAATCTGTCCAAAGAATTGCCTGTTCCATAGCCATAAACATAAACAGAGGCACTAACAACGCAATATTGAGATCACCAAGACCCTTTCCACATCTCGTGATGGAATCCATCACTTTTCGATTCACTGCTTTTGTACACTTCTTTAGCGGTGGGAGGAGGAATGTTGTAAGGCAGAGACCTATGACGTCACAGACGAGGTAAACTGAGAGAAGAATGTAAACTACATATCTTTCAGGTTCTTCAATATTTGTTGTTGTATTTACTGATAATGGACAGTCATCTTTCCCGCAGAATAATTCTGTATCGTTTCCTGAGGTAGAGTTGTAATCTCCTTGTTGGAGGACTAGAGATGAGATCAAGTTTCCAGTTACCTGAGTTGTCTCGAACATGCAGAAGAAAATACCATTGAAGCGTGATAATGTCGCATGGCCGTCCTTTCCATTCCTTTGTGCGTACGAAGAAGCTTGTTGAGACAAATAAACGCTTTGAGACGTCCACATGGGCCCAGCGGTGATGCCAAGCAAGATGGAGGACGGAAGTAGTGTGGCGAATGTTGGGTTGTAATTTGTTCCGGTGTATATCACGTGACATATAAACGAGATGATAAGGATTTTCTTCTCACCGATTAATTTCAAAATGGCGGGCGCTAGAATTCCAGACAGAATAATACATGCATACATGCACGACAAAGAAATGATGCCAAGTCCTTGCTCTTGATTAAGACTACTTTGTAGATTCTGGATTGCAAGATATGCAGTAAAAACAGCTGTAAATGACGATGAGAGGACCACTAAACTACGATACTCTCCACCATCGTTTTCGCGCTTTTGTGAAGCCATTTTGGCCTATACCTTCAGATTTTGCCTCTTTCCTATTCACTTGCTGATGGCTTATATTAATAGCACAACCCCAACGGCATATTGGTATCTGAAAACAGAGAATTACATTTCAACAAAATATCTACTGAGTGACCGCCTTTTGGGAAATATCTGCTCACTCGGCTTACGATATGTTTTCTTTATATACGTAAAGTTCTGATTTAGTTTTTCCCACCTCGGTTTTTGGAGTGAGAATTTCTTTCTGAATGCGCCACTGATGACTTCCTGATCATTGCATACTTTTACCTTGTTATTAATTCTTTCTTTTTCATGTTACGATTCTATTATGTCATAATTTGGGATTACTCAGTTTTAAAGCAGAACTTTTCGTGTTTACTTTTTCCACTGACAATTACGTATGCCCACATTGAAATTTTCGGTCTTGATTTATACTGCTGTTCGTGCGTTACATGTCAGGAACTTAAAATATAGTGTCAATTTGTTGCACAAGTGTTTGTTCCTCTCCCTCCTCCATAAAATGCTCAGACATCTTCTAAAATCCCTTTACTAAATGTAAAGAGAAAAAGAGGCAACATAATCTCTCCGAGAAACAGGCAAAACATGCGGCTGTAAATGTTCATAGCTGCACAGTCTGCATAAGGCTACACAGACGGAACTTTGGAATACATTCAATGTCGCAGCATCAGCGATGTTGTTTGGTAACCGGCTTCTTTCTCTGATCAGGCTTCTCATGGGCTGGTTACTAGGACAATCAGTTGGTAGAGCCGTTGCTGACCTTCAAAACGCCCGTCATTAGACCGAACATTATCACCAGTATCTGTCGTCAGTATTTCCCGAAGACGTTATCTGCAAGATGCACTCACTCAGGCAGGGTTTGTCCGTCAAGAAGGCTTGAAGAAGCGGAAGAACTCTAATTCCGTTGACCTAATACTGTGTACGCATGTATGTTCTTCATCTGCCACGCTGTATGCTATTCTTCTAGTGTAGCTATATCCTGACGCTATCATCTGTTCTGAAGCAACATGTCCCCTTTTGAAAAGTCTTTGGATACATGGAGCCTCCTTCCATTTACGTTTTACGAAGTACCAAAACTTCAGGTGTCTAAGTTGGGACTTAAAATTTAATTGCATCGATTCTTGGTTTCTCTATTCTTACTTACTTTTCGATCAGCACTTATGCATATATTCGGTCTCTGCAGTCAAACATGTAGCCTCTTGAAGGGTAACGAGGCCGTTTCAATGTTTCCTCCTATGTTTACTCCTAGCCACTTTTCGGATAATTATATAAAATGACGAGATGCATGTATTTAAATCAATTGCTGTGGCCACTGCCTATCTATATCTTCAACCATGCATCTTCAACCATCGAAGTCAGGTCTATTTACGGGGCTCAAGAACGTTCGCCTAGTCCGATGTTGGATTTAACTATATATAATGGTCACTTCGCAATCCATCATGTGGTTATGGCTTACTTACGGTCGTAATGTCCAGGTGGCTTACGACGTTAATTAATGTCAAGGGTGCTCCTTGTCTGGTGGAGATATCTATTATCTGATTTTGTTCTCGATCTCAGTTATTTAACCAATGATTAACTCGGCGGGTACTGTCTTGTTATTGTAACATGGATTTACATGTACATATGCGTCTAGCTTGTGTAAATAATAATGGTAGAGCCGTTGCTCCAAAATAAAGAATGATTAACTCGGCGGGTACTGTCTTGTTAGTGTATAAGTTTCCCTCTTATATGGATTTACATGTACATATGCGTCTAGCTTGTGTAAATAATAATGGAAAATATCTAAAATTGTCGAGAATCGACGAGTCTTTTATATGTCCACCTTGCAGATTCATATTTGTAGATTTGCACATTTTGCTAATAGGGCTGAAATCACTGCACTTTCAAGCCCCTGTGGAATGAATAATCGAATAAAAGTAATAAAAGTATAAGGTTGACCAACCTTATTTATTTTCTCTTTATATTAGTCAAACGCTCTATTTTGTAAGCTTGAGTAAGCTAAAACGAAGTAAACTTACCTGAACCTCAAAAAGGATGTCTTTGATGACTGAACTTGGTATCAACCAGCAAAGTCGTTCAGGCAAAGTCGTTCAATGCCAATTCAGTCTAAAAAGGCAAATTGAAGGACTTTGAGACTTGAGAATATTTTATTGACTTATTTATTATATAGGTGACTCAAATTAAGGCTTTAACAGATAGATTGCATTTGTACGAGTTTTTCACCATTACTTAAGCATATCATTTCCAATTTTAATGTGAAAATGGTAATACGAGATGAAAAAGTACAAGTAGGCAAAGATCAGGAAAAGGCGCAATCAGAAAAAGATTCCCACTCCAAAAACCGAGGTGGGAAAAAAACTTAACTAACAATCAGGCACTTATTCCATGAAAACATATCGTAAGCCGAATGAGCAGCTTTTTTCCCTATAGGTGGCCACTCAGTTCCCTAAACTTAACTAAAAATATGAAAACACACACAAGGCGCCAACAGCACAAAAATTTTAAACACCAAGACATAAAACAAAAAGAAGCCTCCGTGGCACAGTGGTTAAGCCACTTGCCTTGTAAACCAGGGGTCGCAGGTTCGATCCCGGGCTTCTCCAGTCCTTCGGATTGAGACTATAAACCGAGGTCCCGTCTCCATATGACCTTAGCTGTTGGTGGGACGTTAAATCCCAATCAATCAATCAATCAATAAAACAAAAAGAACCACCACAGAAGTATCGCCTTGGAACGATCAGTAACACAAAGTTACTGGCGGGCTTAAACCGGTTTTACATGGCCAGCTTCTGAAGTGGTTCATAACATTTAGTTAGTTCTTCGGTCCTCGTGGTGAATCTCTAACTTGTCAATGAATCATCAAATCACGATAAACATCCTGATGAATCAAATACCTGGACTCACAGATTGAGTAAGCTGCCCGACGATGGAGATCCCTGGGCGCCAAATAACCTACTAACTCCGGAGCAAAAGAAAAATACCAGTTGGACCCCGGTTGGCCAAGCAACAGACAAGAAGCTCCGGTCCCAACCAACTAAAATGAATAGCTTTAAGTCGGGGCCATCACAGAGACTGACGCTCGACCCACCGGCGTGCAATTAAAGAAGGCAGCGTAGTTATCAACCATGATTGGGTTAAAAACTAAGCATGCAGACTGTAGCATAACATTCAAGTTATAACTTATACGTCTGTAACGTACGTACACGTGTTATGATTTTTCTGAACTGAAAAGAAAAATCATTACTTCCTATTAGTTTCTTAAATTTGTAAACCAAGTCACCATAAAATTCAGGTTCTGAAAGGCCCTCACTTAAAAGCGTTTTTAACCCAACACTATATTTGGAAATCAATTCATAGTGTCTACGATAAAATCTAGAAAAGGTTTTTCGAAGTTTATGATACCGATAGCCCTGTTGAAGAAGTTTGGCCGTTAAACATTTATTTCGAGCGTCATGATTGCAGACTATAGCAAACCTAATAAGTTGCGAAATGTATACACCATAAGAAGCACGACGAGGAACGTCACCATCCAAAAACGGAAAATTTACTATATCAAAATCAAAGTCATCGCGCTTATCATAAATGTTAGAAGGAACAAATCCATTTGAAACAGAAAGATGTAGATCTAAAAAGGGGGACACATGTGATAACTACAGGTGATAAAAATTGTGAATAAAATATAATACCATTCAACATAGAAATGCATAATTTACTTTTTGCTATCAAATTATGTAAGCTATTTGACATAGTTACCTATAGTAAAAACATATATTCCCACGTTGTAGTAAAACATCCATTCACCCACATTGACGAAGCGTGATTGCACAGCTGATGAAATGCTTACACGTGTTATTACTAAAAGTCGATATCGAGAAACAATCCCAATCGTCTGATTTACTACACTGCTTATGACGACATATGAGAGCGGATCTTTACAACAGGTCGCACAGGCCTTAATTGTAGGCTTAAGATTAATTTTAATTGCTGCTCTTGCACCGAAATGAACCGAATGATTACAAAACACGGGTGAACAGGTGAATTTGACATTTTATTGCTGTCATGATTCTACTTACAGTCGTGGGATTAAGTTTAAAGGTTATTTTGAATTACATATCGTCTAGCTATGATAATCACTACACTTTGATAGCCATTTGCCATTAATACTGTGTGGCGGCCCCGTGGCCGAGCGGTTAAGAGCGTTGTTTCTTAATCACTCGATCATCTCACCGCTGTGACTGGTGTGGCTTCGAGCCCCTCTCTGGCCACATGTGAGACAAGCCAAGTTCTGCTTGCGGGTGTGTCAGCTAGGTGGTTTTTCTCGGGGTTCTCCCGTTTTCGCCCCACCTACTGATTAGCCCGTCTCATATGAGCTGAAATAATCTTGAAAGGGACGTAAAACTGAATTTAAAAAAAAATAATACTGCGTGTGTTCGGGGTTCTCACAATGGTACCATTGGTTGGTAACATTTGTACCATTTGTACCAATGTCATTACCATTTTTGTCATTTGCACCAATTTCTTAATTAAATTGGTACCAATGGTAAAATAGTACCATTGAAGAACCCCGAACACACGCACTATATATCTTTACACATCAAAAGCGCACAGCCTGTCTCTCTGTGCATTCGACTCATAAATGAATGGTCGCAACACGTGGAAGAACGTACACGTGGTCATATTGCAACGATTAATATCCAGCAGAGTGCCATCTGTCAAGCTAAATTGGCAGTAAGCAAGATGTCGCCATAAACAGCAAAATAAATACATGATCGATGATAATTGGTTGCACATGCTGATGAGACGACATTACGCAATACGCCTGTGCAATACATGTATGAAAAGATTTGTTTATTTATTTATTTATTTATTTTTTTTTTTTTTTTCAGAAATTAAAAATGATTAAAAAATACTTGAATTTTTTTAAATATCTTCAGAACATCGATTTTTGGTTCACGTGGTTCTAACGACGGAGTACCCACAGTCTATGTTTTGGATCAAAAATAAGACAAAAAATGTTTTACTATATAAAAGTGGGGTGTAAGCGGGCATTGACACGGACATGTTATTTTGATGATAAATAATATCACTTTATTTATCTTTAATGTTTTTCTCCGAATGAAAGTAAGCAATGGTCAGGAACTGCGTAATCAGAACGGAAGTCCCACTCCAAAAACGAGATGCAAAAATGACAAGCTGGTACAAATGCAAAGAAAGCATGATATCGTAAGCACCAATTTCCCAAATGGTGGCCACACAGTTAGCCGGACTTAATTAAGTATATGTTTGAACGTATATAGGGGGTGCAAATAGCACAAAACTTCAACTCCAAAACATAAAACAATAATAACCAGAACAGAAATATCGCCTTGGAACGGTCAGTAATATAAAATGACTGGGGGCTTCATCAGGCTAACATGCCCTTGCAATAAATAACCCCTTAAACCCCACGTTTGTATAGCAAAACTGGGGTATGCAGGAGTAACCTAATTTTCTTAGTTTTGCTCCAAAACAGAGATTGTGGGTACTCGTTAGAACCGCCTCGCCCTCAATCTATGTTTTGAGCAAAAATATCAGAAATTTTCATCTGAAAATCTTCATTTTTATAACTGAACAGAAATCTACATATATTACATGGGCGTGTTTTCGTAGTGTAAACCCCAGACGCCTTACCTCATCCCCAGTTTCCACAGTGCCGGATTCACACAATTTAGTTACTTATTCAGTCCTCGTGGTGAATTTCTAACTATTAAAAGTTGGATCACCACGGACAAACAAATAATTGATATTAAACTTCTTGATGAATGAAACACGATGACGATGTCCGGCAACTGGGGATCCCTGGAATCCAAGCAAAATCACTGAAAATCTGGAGCCACACTTGGAGTACGCGACCACCATCTGGGCGCAAAAGTACAAAAAAGATAAAATAGCCATTGAAAATGTGCAAAGGGGGTGGGGACAACTAAACTTGTAAGATCTTGCAAAGATTCGCCATATCCTGAACGGTTAAGAAAATTAGATTTACCATCATTAGAGTATAGAAGAGAAAGATCTGATCTAGTGCAAGTCTATAAAATTCTAAATTAAATTGATAAAGTAGACAAGGATAAACTTTTCAAAATGTTAGTTTATTGTCTACAGAGGACATCCAAAAAAGATACAAAGAAAGACCCTGTCTTAATATCTGAGCAAACAGTTTCTCCAATAGAGCTGAGAATCAGTGGAACAACCTCCCGGAAATTGTAGTAATGGCACCCTCCTTTAACCCGTTTAAGAGTCGTCTAAATGCTCACTGGAAAGGATATTCAACACTGCATGTGTCGAGACTGGATCAAACACCGGACTAAGAAACTACCCAAAGGCGTCTTTACAAGTCTGGTTGTTTTTCTAGCTTGACGTCGACTACGTGATTAAATGCGAGTGAACGTGGGGCAAAATAAAAACACCAGATAAAACCAGGAGGTTTAAGCAACAGACAAGAATCCCTGGTCATGAATAACTTTTAGTCAGAGCCATCATACAGTTGACGCCAATCCCAACGGTGTGCAATTAAAGAAGAAATCAACCGTGATTTGGTTAAAAAAAAAGTAAAACTGGGTTCCTTTAAGAGCAGTGAAAACATTAATGAGAGATGGGGATGGGCCATGCCGCGGTTTTGGCTATTCAAACCTCATCAGTGATCCTACAAATATGGTGAAGCCATAGAAAACTGCTGCCTTTGCATTTCAACAGGGCAGTCAATACATAGGCAGCCTAATATAAATAGACCCAAACAATTAAGATGGTAAAGAAACGTGTATCTAGACTGATCATAAATTTCTGACATCTCAGAATATCCTCGCTGATCTTAAAGGAACAAAAGAAAAAAAATCTGCACTGTGGATGATGTACGGTGAGACCCTTAGGTCGGTCACACGGCACAACACCAGCTGCGGTTATAGCAAATAAAACGTAAAGATGAACTCCAGTTAGAGCAATGAAAACAATAATATAAATGAAAAAGAAGATTAAGCATGCAGACTGTCGCATCACATTTAAGTTATATTCTTTGCAATTGTATCGTATTAAATGATTTATCTAAACTGATGGGAAAATTACTTCCTCCCTCTGTATAAGTTTCTTGTAAACCAAGTCATCATAAAAACATGGATATGATGATACCCTCTAGTACACAAAACAAAAGGTTCCACTTCAAGTTCAAAAACATACGAAAATTCGTGAATTTCGGAATACTGCGTCGGGATATTTATCTATATATCTATCTACTGATACTGAGTTGATCATATTATACAAATATTATGTGTACAAGTGTGTGCAATTGCTCATAGGGAATGTCCTGAAGTTATTCGTTTCGGGGAGATAATCGGAATGCTAAACTCTGATTTATCAGGGTGAGAGATGTCACGTCGCCTGGGCTATAGCCCAATTCTTGATCAGACGGGACTTATCCCAGAAAGTCAATCAATGTGGATTCAGAAAAGACAGAGGGACAATAGACATGATCTTCACAGCAAGACAGCTTCAGGAGAAATGCCAAGAACAGAATGTAGATCTATACATGACGTTTGTTGACCTCACCAAAGCTTTTGACACTGTTAGTCGTGATGGACTGGAAAATCATGGCCAAGTTTGGCTGTCCACCCAGATTCATAGCAATGGTGCGGCAGTTTCATGATGGCATGCAGGCACGTGTGCAAAATGATGGAGAGTTCTCTGAACCATTTGAAGTAACAAATGGGGTCAAACAAGGCTGTGTTCTGGCACCAACACTGTTCAGCATGATGTTTTCTGCCATGCTTATGGATGCTTTTCAGGACAGTGACACTGGTTTTCCAATCAGGTACCGTTTTGATGGCAACATATTCAACCTCAGAAGGTTGCAAGCCAAAACTAAGGTCCAGACTGATGTGCTAGATGAGCTCCTCTATGCAGATGATATGGATAAGAATGCCAGCACAGAGTAAAAAATGCAAAGAGCCATGGATCAAGTCTCACAGTCATGTGATAACTATAATCTCACAATCAGCACAAAAAAGACAGAGGTTGTACACCAACCAGCGCCCGGAAAGCCATATAATGAACCAACCATCACTGTGAATGGGCAAAAACTGAAAGTTGTTGACAAGTTCACCTACCTGGGAAGCACTCTCTCCAGAGCAGTACATATTGATGATGAGATCACTGCCAGAATTGCAAAGGCTAGTGTGGCATTCGGACGACTCCGTGCAAATGTCTGGGAGCGAAATGGAATCAAGCTTGACACCAAGCTGAAAGTCTACATGGCTGTGGTACTGCCAACCCTCTTGTATGCATGTGAGACCTGGACAGTATACCAACGCCATGCAAAGAGACTTAACCATTTCCACTTAAGCTGTTTGAGAAAGTTGTTAAAAATCAGTTGGCAGGACAAGATTCCAGACACAGAGGTCCTGACGAAAGCAGGGATGCAAAGCATGCATACAGTCTTAAAGCTAGCACAGCTAAGATGGACTGGCCATGTTATAAGAATGCCTGATGCGCGACTTCCAAAGAAAGTTTTCTATGGAGAACTACAGGAGGGAAAGCGCTCTCAAGGTGGCCAGAAGAAACGCTACAAAGACACCCTCAAAGCCTCTCTGAAGGATTTCGAAATACCAATGGGGTCCTGGGAACAGACTGCACAGGAGCGATCAAAGTGGCGAGGTCTCATCAACAAAGGAGCAGCTCTTTATGAAAAGAAGAGAATCTGTGAAGCTGAAAGAAAGCGAAGAGAGCGCAAAGCCAAAACAAATGTGCCACCATCAGACTCTATGACATTGACTTGCTCTACTTGCAACCGACAGTTTAGAGCCAGAATTGGCCTAGTCAGCCATCAAAGAACTCACCAACACACATCAGCACTATTCAAGAAATAATGATGGTCTTTCTCATTAGTGAGAGACGAACTATCAGCCCAATTCAGCGCGGCGATTAGTCGCCCGCTCAATAGATTTCGTCAGACTAATGGCGTTAGAGACAGGTTGCGTTCTAGGGGCCAGACATTACCACTCAGAGAGAAGATGATGCTGTTACAAGACTTGTGCGAAGAATTCCATTCGGAAACAGTACCATCTTGAAATACCGTTGGCTTATCAACAAAACCTGTTTGAAATAGGCTTAGAACAGCTAGATACCATGCAAGGAGGACTGCTAGGTCTATTATTTTATGAACTTCGATTAATCTGGGATTTTTACCAAATACTTCATCAATATTACCAATCATATCTCAGTCAATCGTACTAGTTGATGGAAAAAAGACAGATCTAGGTCCAGTAAGACTTGCTCTCTTGAAATAAACTAGTTATAACATATGTTTGCTTTACATAGATTTTTCATGATTTTCTACAAGTTCCCTAATTGTACATGAAAAACGTGGCACGGACTCCCAAAGCAAGGTCCATAGATACCAAAGAGTTGCTGGCTATGTCTCAACATGTCTGAAAATAGTTGACTAGGATGTTTAACCACAATACAAATATAAATTCATACAAACAAAATATATTTCATTGCAATGATACTTCGGCTCGAGCTCATTATGCTTCTACTTCTAATTCTATACTCCAAACAATCAATTGAGCACTGTATTACAGGGAGGCGAATATCGTAATGGATGACATGTTTTTCTTCACCGAATTAAAACAACAACATTAATTCTTATTCGCCCAAACATAATTTTACCGGTTTATCCGGGCGCGCCGATAAGTCAACGGCGGGACACAACAACAAACCCGAAACGCCCCGTTAGAATGACACGCAGTTGTTTCCCCTCCTACAGAAGAACGACCTTGACCTTTCTGTTGTGTGTTTGACAGGACCTTGCTTTTTTGTCGATTTTTCGGTAAGAACAGAAATTTACAGGAATTTAGAGACTGTGACTGTAGGATGTTTGTAATTATGTTTGAGGAAGTTGGGTATTATTAATTGTATGAGCAGCAGTGTCGGTTTAGAACTCATCTGAAATTTCCTTTTCAGCTTTCTCTTTTTCACATGTGATTCAGACTGACCTTGGAGGCTTGGTCATCAGTGGTTGAAAGACACTGAATTCTTCGTAGTTTTATTACAAATTCTGACACAAGATGCAGCAATCTTCTATCTTCTAGCATTTTAGTCGGGGGACTTGCAATAAGGATGCCTCCACTTGTCCTTGAATGTAGAGGGGGGAGCGGCATTGTGGTAGGATATTAAACTTTGAATCAAGATAGGTCCTTGGTTCAATCTCCATCACCATTCACCATTGTGGCACTGTGTTGTATACTTGGACAAGGCACATTTATTCTCAGGGGTACTGGTTTACATTGAGGAAGCGGTGGCTCCCATTCCGACTAAAAATGTTGACTGGGATGTTAAACCTCAATACAAATATTAAGCGGAATCATGCTAGAAACTTGGGCTGTGGCCCATGAATGGGTCTCTAGCTCAAGGCCCAGCCATGGTGCCATTTTTTTATGGTCTCGAGCAAGTCACAGATCAGCTGAAAATTGTCTGAAAATGATTGACTCAGTACAAAGTAAAATTAATCATATTGGGATATGATGCGCAACCCTGCCTAGAATGTCCGCGAGGGCGTATGGCAGTATATAGAGATAGATAGATAGATATCGGGTTCGGGCTAAAGAGAAAAAATCCTAATTTTGACCACTGTGAGACTGAATGACTTCCCTGATTCTCTGATTTTCTCTGCTGAAATGCCCGATGATTGTGTCTTTAAGTTTACTTCTCTTGTGAGAGCTCGGGACTAATCCCAGCTGGCCAAGCCCCATTTCCCTAATGTGGTATTGTAGATTTTGTTTTTCACTTGTAAACTATCTCTGATTCTACCTTGTGGGTAGTGTGTTGGACTTCTGGAATAAGAGTTTGAAGATTTGTGCCAGGCCTGCCACCTTGGGGTTATAACTTTTTTCATGCTCATCTCAGCTGAGCATAAAATTTAAAATGCTCATAAATGACAAAATAGCCCAAATATATTAAAATTTGAGGTTTAGTTCACCTCATGAATGTTTTTTTTTTTTTTTTTTTTTTTTTTTTTTTTGTCCGCACCACCTCCCCATCGGACACCAGTGCACAACTTGCTTTTATTACTATTTACAACGGCATACTACTATATATATATATATAATATATATATATATACATTTACAAGATCGGCATTAGCATCTGAACTGAAGTATGTATGTATGCAGGGGTCCTGCTGGCCTTGAAAATAGGGAGACATCACTTCTCCCTCCAAGAAAGTTAGGGAGAAGTTTTGGGACCTAGGGAGAAGTGACAAATAAAGTGACTTATGATACGAAATAGGATTGTTTTGGTTTAAAATGAAATCCTTGATTTGAAATACAACATAGTTTTCCACTCCTTGTATTTTTAATGACCAAATAAAAAAGAAAGGAAATATTTCTGCTAATCTTCTATTAATATTTCTATCAGACTGCATTTTGAAGTTAGGGAAACAGTGAAATCATTTTATAAACATAAAGAACCTCTAAATAGAAATGTCAACAATTTTGTAAAAGCTAGAACTTGTAAAACGATCTTTAAACTTTATAAAAAATAAAAACAACTACTGTGCACAAAATGTCAATCACTAGGATATATAACTGTCCACATCAAAAAGGCATAATTGTGGAGAAAACTTTTCAAATGCTTCTTTGACTTTTATTGATCTCATTTGAACATGTTGAATGCATGGATAAATAGGCCCGGATAAAAATGACAGGTAAATCTGTGACCACTCACATGTGGAATGATCACTGAAATGTGTCAATTTTAACACAATTATGACCTAATCAATGATAATTGATATGCTGAAGGGATTAGCAAACCAACTGCCAGCTGTTTGAAGTGTTGACAGGTAGGGATAATGTTCCAGTTCATTGCACTAGACATCGTTTGATGACCCATTTGTTTACACAAGTAAAGCTTTTAAAAAAAGTTGCAGAAATTAGCAGGCGAAGTTTTAGTAGCCCTTGGGGCTCCCCAGGGCGATTACTGTGCTCCTAGGGCGAAGTTTTTCGCCCTAGAGCCCAGTAACTGGACCCCTGGTATGTATGTATGTATGTATGTATGTATGTATGTATGTATGTATGTATGTATGTCTGTATGTACGTATAGAAGCGTGTGTATGTATGTATGTATGTTTGTATGTATGTCATGTATGTATGTATGTATGTATGTATGTATGTATGTATGTATGTATACCAGTTTATTGTATGTATGTTAATTGTAAGAGGGTTGTATGAAGCCCTCATGAATGTTAAAATGCCAACAGTTGTTGGATTTTAACATTTATGAGCATGATAAATTTTTGTTTAGCTGAGACAAACTTGGGGCCAGGTGTCCTTTTGCAAGACACTGAAGCTGAATTTAACTCCACTTGTATAAATTATTCCCAGGGAACCTTGGCTCAAGCCTGACTAATGTGTTGCTGAACAAATTCCATTGTTGACTGGGACAGAATTTTTTTTTCAGAGCCCTAATCAGCAGCCATGTCACAGTCCAAATATCCCCAGTATTTGACTCCTGAGCAGGAGGAGGAGCTCCGACAGATTGCCAATGCCATTGTTGCCCCGGGGAAGGGAATTCTGGCTGCTGATGAATCAACAGGTACTTAAAATCTATCTAACAAGTTATTCTTAAACCTTTACCGGTATATCTTATATGCCTTACGGTGAGTTGTAAGAAATTCTGGTCTACTAACTTGAATTTTTCAGTTAAAATAGCCTTTTTTTCTAAATGTTATTTATGATTTTTTTAAATAAAACAGTCAAAGTAGTTATGTTTCTTCTACAAGTTTTGTTTTCTTGCTCCAAGGTTCCATGGGTAAGAGGCTGGGTCCCATTGGTGTTGAAAACACAGAAGAGAACCGCAGGCGGTACCGAGAACTTCTTTTCACGTGCGACAATGTCTGCGCGGAGAACATCAGCGGAGTGATCATGTTCCACGAGACGTTCTACCAAAAGACAAAAGACGGTGTCCCATTCCCAAAGCTTTTACAGAGTAAAGGAATCATCCCTGGTATCAAAGTTGACAAAGGAGTCGTGCCCCTGGCAGGAACGGAGGATGAATGCACTACACAAGGTACTATTTGCTCGACTAATAGACTTGTCTACATAGTAAAATTTTTGTTTGATTGAGGCTACTTTTTTGTCTGACATGTCAGACAGACTTTTGTGAACACTGCTCCAGACTGCTGCCTATGATCTTGACTATGGATTAATGATATATTGTACACCCTTTCAGCTATTTTCATTTTCAGCTATCTGTAAGCTTATGGATGTAAAAAATCAGACCCTAAGTTGTTTCATAGCCAAGAGGCTTCTTAAGGATTGACTAAAGGTTTATTATTTCACTCCAGGTCTGGATGGTCTGTCAGAAAGATGTGCACAGTACAAGAAAGATGGTGCCCAGTTTGCTAAATGGCGATGTGTTCTAAAAATAGGCCAATATAATCCATCGACCCTGGCCATGTTAGAAAATGCTAATGTGTTGGCAAGATATGCTGTCATATGTCAACAGGTAATTTACATAATTTGTTATGAAATAGGTATGATACGAACATAAGTTTGTTTAAGGTGATTCGCTGAAGTATAAGGTAGACTGGTAGCACGAATACGCAAGAATAAAAAAAAAAATTGAGGCTACTATATTATAATGGTTTTCAATATAAGGATAACAAGTCAGGGTCATGTCATGCTGTCATATTGATTCTTTTCTATGGACCCAAAAAATAGCATTATTTTGAGGTTGACCTGTACATATTGTAGCGTCCCTGGCCAGTCAGCAATACTCGTTTCTATGTGTTTTATGTCATTTTACCTTGTTTTTCTAACTGATAATGAACGATATCGTAGGGTACATAATTGCGTATTGTAAACTCGTCGATTGTGGCTCTATTTCGCCTTTCCTGTCTATATCCAGCTATGGCCTTATTCCTCAGATGTGTATAATCAAGTTGCTAGTGATGATTATTCTTGTTTCATTGTTAAAATTCTGTAATTGGCCTTTTTGTATGATTTTTCGCCGCACCTCCTTGTTTAAATTATCGTGGGCGGCCATCTTGGAAAGACGTAGCGACTATTGGCTCGATTCTGTGCGCGTGCAAAAGCCGGTATCCAAGGTGTCGCGTGCGCCGTTCGTTTGACTATAAAAGCGAGTGTTTGGGTGTGGAGATAGGCTTTTCCGTCCAGAGGAATTGCCGCAGAAAGCCTCTGCACCTAAAAAGAGGTATCGGTGAACACACCGAAAAACCTTCAGGAGGTGCAAGCTCTAAATAGTCACAACAGTAGTGACTTTGACCAGAAAAGCACTGGTTTCACCGGATCTGGTGAAGATACGGGATCTCACCAGATCTGGTGAAAATGCACGACATATGGGTGTGAATCGTCTTCTTCCGTTCCTTCGTAATAGTTAAGACAGAAAATGAGAAAAGACGCTTCGTTATGAAGGTACAGGCATTTTGTGAGGAAAAGGGTTTGAGATCATTTTTAGGGGTTTTCGGGTATGCTGAATCCAAAAACCAATGTTGGCAAGCTGAGAAATGGCTCCTTCACCATCTAATTTGCATATTTCCAAGATGGCCGCCAAAATTAAGAAAAACACCAATTGATGCAAATTGGTATATGTTTAAGGATTCCAAACTGCTACAAAATAATAAAAATAACATTTTATAATGATTAAAATGTCTTCAGTGAATATAAAAAATTCTCAAAGGTTAAAAGGCCGAGGTCGGGGTACGGCGGGGGCAGGGGTATGGACTTTTCTATATGTACCTACAAAAGTGATCATATTTCCACTGTAACAAGTCCTAGGCCACTGCACCTGGTCTCACTGTAAAGCATAGATAAAGCCTTTTTGTCCTTTGGTAAGCATGGTAAGTAATGCAAATTATCGAATTTGCATATTCATGAATTTTAATGAAAATAATAAAAAAAAATGGCTGAAAATGGTTTTAAAATCCATAAATAAACAAATTTCAGGCCGAAGCTATCATTATGACAACTTATTTTTGCACCAGTAATACCATATATGACAGATATATTGATGTCATGGGTCAATATGAAACTCATCTCATTAGCATATTCATGAATATTTATTGAAATGTCATAAATAGGGGCGAAAACCAGGGAAAACACCATTGCCATTGAAAGGTTTTTTGTGCGTTATATGACTGTCAGTTTGGTCAGATGGGCCAATTAAATGCAATAAAAAGTTGTCTTCAACAATCAACACATTCGCATGATATAAACATCACATTGTTTCTACAACTACTGTAGTGTGATTCTATAGAATGGGATGAACTTACAAAAATACCCATGCCCTACCAAAAGCATACTTTAGAATACTATGATTGGTCCGATAGTTTTGCATTGACATAGCAATTTAACCTTCATAACTAATATTGAAATCATTGAATTTACATATATTCATGAATATTATTAAATATCAGAATGGGAGAAAATTCGTGGAAAAATAGGGGGTATACGTACAAAAACACCTGTACCCAGGCTGTTAAAGAACCTAGGATGCCGAAAGAGATGTCAAATGAATGCTGTGGCAATGTACTATCACTCTGAAATATGATATGAGCCGCTGCATGAGAAAACCAACAATCTGCATTAGGCGAAAACAAAGGCGCAGATCAGCTTCACAGTAACTGCGAAGCTGATCAGCGCCTTTGTTTTCGCTACACGGATAGTACAATCCCTCTTCTTCTTAAATCCGAAATCTCAAGCTTCTAGCCCGCTTCTGTGACTGTACAGACCGGTTTATGTCAGACCTGGTCAGAGAGCCAAATTGTCGGTTTTCTCATGCACAGGCTCATATAAGAATAATCGGATTTGCAATTTCATGTATATTAATGAAATCTTTAAAAACAGGTCAGAAAAGAATGGAAAAATTAAAGGGCTAAACGTAAAAAAATGACTTACATCTTGGCAACCCAAGCCCTAAAGTGCTGAATAATGTATCAAATGGTTATTAAGGCAATATTATGTCATCCTATATTACAATTTATAAGTCATTTGATTTTTATTTTCATGAATATTAATAATTTCTTTAGAAATTGGGGTAAAAACCCTGAAAGCAAAAGGTGGTATACACGTAAAAAACGCACATATCTTGGGCCTTTCTTGGCTATTGATAGACCTAGAGAGCTGAGATTGGTATCAAATGATTGCTTAGTGTTATGTCCCATCGCACCACTCATTCATTCGAGATCACATGATGCGTAGCTTCTATGAATAGCACAGCATTCGATACAATGTATCATATAAGTACAATCTCTGACATACTGCGTCAGGGGGTCGACTCTTTGGCTTAGTGGTTAGAGCATTGGGTTTCTACCCCGGCGGTCCGGGTTCGAATCCCATCTGGGACGTGGGATTTTTTCAAGCTATGTATCATTTCTTAGTTACGAATTTTCATATTCGTAAGATTAGACATTGTTCTATAACCATATAATCTGCTTTTTGCTTTATCTGACATATTTGTTGTAGGAATGTTAATAAGATCCTTATAAATATGAGAAAAATGACCAGAAAATTAGGGGGGTTTACCAATAAAATTGTTTATGTCTGGACTGCAAAATAGACTTAGAGAGTTCAAAATGGCATCAAATTATTGCTAGTACACATACAATCTATTATTGCCATATGTTCAGATTTATAAAGCATAAGATTCAAGAGATTTTGTTTGAGCACAACCTTCAATTTTATGTATTTTTTTTATAATTTTTCATATGGCTTTAAATACGATATGGTTTATCTATCAGACTAGATGTTTTTTAATCGGATACTGTTTATCTATCAGACTACATTGGCCTAACATTCAATAGGTATCATTTTCATCCCTCTAAGGGTATTAGCAGTGGAGATATAAGCAACTTTGTTGGTATACCGCCTTTACCTTTATGTGATTTTTCTCTGATTTATAAGATCTCATTAATATCCATACAACAAAAAATATCTAGATTCCTTATATATAAGATCATATGGTTAAAGAACATTGTCATAGCAATCATTTGATTTCAACTTCGGCTCTTTAGGTCCTTCAGTCAGGATACATGTGTTTAAATGTAGACCTCCTATTTTTTCTACATTTTACCCAAATTCCTACAGGTTTTATTAATATTTATGAAAATGAAACTCAAATAACGTATGTATTACAGTATGGATGGTATAATATTGCCCCATTTCAACCATTTGCTTCTATTTTCAGCACTTTGGGGCTTTTGGTTGCCAAGATACAAGTGTATCTGAAGGTGTATTTGTTTAATCTTTTCCTCCCCCCCCCCCCCCCCCCCCCCCCCAATTCTATTAGTTTTCAATAATATACATGAAATTGAAAATCATTTTTTCTTATATCACACTTTAAAGGAATAGTATGATATCTTAGCATTTATTTGATTCAATTTTCAATGTCCTAGTATTTTTTACAGCCCAGGTACAGGTGATTTTGTATGTACACCCCATATTTTTTCCATGATTTTCCTCCCATTTCTTACGATTTTCATTAATATTCATGAATATGCAAATTCAATGATTTAAATATTAGGATAACAATTAAATCATTATGTCCAAGCACTACTTTCAGATCAATCATAGTATTCTAGAGCATGCTATTGGTAGGATATGGGTATTTTTGTAAGTGCACCCCATTCTTTAGAATCACGCAATGGATGGGCACAGAAACAATATAATTTTACATCATGCAAATGTGTTCATTGTTGAGAACAATATTTCACAGCATTTAAGTGGCCCCTCTGAACATACTGGCAGCCATGAAAATTTGTCCTAAAATGCAAGAAAGATCTTACAATCCACCAAAAACCTTTCAATGGCAATAGTTTTCCCCTGGTTTTGCCCCAGTTTTCAACATTATAATTAATATTCATGAGTATGCAAATGTGATAAAATATTTAAATAGGTCCATGACATCAATATACTTGTCACATGATATATTACAAGTGCAATAACAGTGTCATAATGATGGTTTGGGCCTTAAAATTGTTTATTTATGGATTTTAAACCATTTTTAATGTTTTCATTAAAATTCATGAATATGCAAATTAGATAATTTGCATTACTTACCACAGGATATAGGGATATGTCTAAGCTTAACAACAAGACCAGGCTCAGTGGTCTAGCACGAGCAAAAGTGGCTATATGATCAATTTTGTAGGTACACCCCTCGTCAAGAATCACATTAATAGTTGACATGCATTTTTTATAGTCAAATTGAGTTTATCTTTCTGGGCAAAAATTCTTTGCATTTAAATCTATGTAATTTTGTCAAGCAATCATCTAACAATATATTTAGCTCACCTGAGCCGAAGGCTCACAAGGTGAGCTAATAGGATAGCCATGATCCGGCGTCCGTCCGTCCGTCCGTCCGTCGTCCGTCGTCGTCCACAATTTCAAAGATCTTCTTCTCTGAAACCGCTTGGCTGATCTAGTTGAAATTTTATGTGGAGCCTCCTTGGGTAGTGGCATTTCAAGTTTGATCGCGGTCACATGACCAAGATGGCTGCCACGCCCATATATGGTAAAAACCCTTCAAAAATCTTCTTCTCCAGAACCGGTGGGCCGATTTTCACGAAACTTGGTATGTAGCTTCAGGGACTTCAGCCCATCGTAGTTTGATAAAATGATGACCCTTGGATGACCTTGACCTATTTTACGGCAATTTCAATTTGGAAACATAGGCTTTTACATGGGAAAAAGTGAAAACTATGGATTTTTTGAAAACTATTGCAGCCTGAGGCCTGAAAAGTGGTAGATGCAAACAACTAATGGAGTAGATGAAAGTATATGATTAATATAGGTCAAGGTCATCTCTTGACCTTGGCCAGTCTGTCGTCCTTACACACTTTTCAAAGATATTCTTCTCTGAAAATGCTTGGCCAATCAAAGTGAAATTTTATGTGGAGCATCCATGGGTAGGGGAGACGAAAGTTTGATTGCTAAATCCAGGTCACATGACCAAGATGGCCGCCACGCCCATATATGGTAAAAACCACTCAAAAATCTTCTTCTCCAGAACCGGCAGGACGATTTTCATGAAACTTGGTATGTAGCATTTGGGACTTCAGCCCATCATAGTTTGATCAAATGATGACCCTAGGATGACCTTGACCTATTTTACGGCAATTTCAATTTTGGAAACATAGGCTTTTACATGGGAAAAAGTGAAAATAATGGATTTTTTGAAAACAATTGCAGCCTGAGACCTGAAAAGTGGTAGATGCAAACAACTAATGGAGTAGATGAAGGTATGTGATTAATTTAGGTCAAGGTCATCTCTTGACCTTGGCCTGTCTGTCGTCCATACACACTTTTCAAAGATATTTTACTCTGAAACTGCTTGGCCAATCAAAGTGAAATTTTATGTGGAGCATCCATGGGTAGGGGAGACGAAAGTTTGATCGCGAAATCCAGGTCACATGACCAAGATGGCCGCCACGCCCATGTATGGTAAAAACCACTCAAAAATCTTCTTCTCCAGAACCGGCAGGCCGATTTTCATGAAACTTGGTATGTAGCATTTGGGACTCCAGCCCATCATAGATTGATCAAATGTTGACCCTGGGATGACCTTGACCTATTTTACGGCAATTTCAATTTTGGAAACATAGGCTTTTACATGGAAAATATGAAAACTATGGATTTTTTGAAAACTGTTGCAGCCTGAGACCTGAAAAGTGGTAGATTCAAACAACTAATGGAGTAGATGAAGGTATGTGATTAATTTAGGTCAAGGTCATCTCTTGACCTTGGCCAGTCTGTCGTCCATACACACTTTTCAAAAATCTTCTTCTCTGAAACTGCTTAGCCAATCAAATTGAAATTTTATGTGGAGCGTTCATGGATAGTTGGAACGAAAGTTTGATCGAGAAATTTGTGTCACATGACCAAGATGGCCGCCATGCCCTACTATGGTAAAAACCACTCAAAAATCTTCTTCTCCAGAACCGGCTGGCCGATTTACGTGAAACTTGGTATGTAGCATTTGGGACTCCAGTCCATCATAGTTTGTTGAAATGATGACCCTAGGATGACCTTGACCTATTTTACGGCAAGGTCAATTTTGGAAACATAGGCTTTTACATGGGAAAAGGCTAAAACAATGGATATTTTGGAAACTGTTGCAGCCTGAGACCTGAAAGTTGCTAGATGCAGACAACTAATGGAGTCAATGAAGGTAAGTAATTAATGAAGGCCAAGGTCATTTCTTGACCTTGACCCAAGGTCATTTAAATTCCAAAATTAAAATTATGGTTTTCTCAGAAATCACTGGGTTTGGAAACTATTGCAGCCTGAGACCTGAAACTTTGCAGATGCAGACAACTTATGAAGTCAATAAAGGTGTGTGAGTATTCAAGGTCAAGGTCATTTCATGATGACTTAATACTCCAAGATCAGGATTCAGGTGAGCGTTCTCAGGACCAATGGTCCTCTGGTTAAGTGATTTTAGGCTCAGATCATGACAAACAAATGCAATGTTTCATCAATATAACAGATTCTACATATTTTGGCGGCCATTTTGAAAATATGCAAATTAGGACATGAAGACGCCATTTCTCAACTTGCCAACATTGGTTTTTGGATTCAGCACACCAAATTACCCTTAGATCAAGTGTCAAACCCTTTTCCTCACAAAATGCCTGTACTTGTTAACTTTTCTCAATTCCTGTCTTAACTATAATTTAAATTAAATTCGATCAATGTTCTTATAGATCCAATCTTAATTTATATAGGCGTTGGTAAATTAAGGGAGTTTCGTAGTTCAAGAGCCAGATTTAGGTGTGAATAACAGTTCACACCAGATCTGGTGGAAAATCCAGCATTGTGGGTGAAAATAACAGTTCACACCAGATCTGGTGGAAAATCCAGCATTTTGGGTGAAGACGCCAAATCTCGTATAAAATACATTGTTTCGGTGCAAGAGCGCCGTTAAGTCTATTCTAATGAGTGAAAACAAGTATTTAAAGATTTCACAGGTCGGAAGTATAAGCTTTCATTTTTAATAGCATTTGATCAAGAGACACACCAGATCTGGTGGCGATAACGCCGATCATACCGGAAAAGACGTGCTCGTATTAAGATACATAGCATCGTTTGTAATGAACCCTACATAACTGTTATTGTGTATTTCAATCTATTTATTTAACTTTCAAATATATATAAGACCAACTTACATGAGCTACATCGACAGAGTGTATGATTAACCCACAGTATATGCACACATTTTTCCTACATTTATGGTTGATTTTTGTAATTTTGCATTCATGTCATTCTTAATCCATTTCATTATCCATAGAATTAATGCATATGAGAAATTCTAATTCAAGTATTAAAATGTTCATTTTTATAATGTATTTTTGTATTCATTTGTTATTCTTTCACCACATTCCGTCCGACCCAGGCGGACCCACAATCTTCTTGTAACCCCTCCCACTCTTGGTATGAGCACGGCTTCATCCTGACAATGTTTCAGCCCATAGTTAACCAAGAGTAGAGGCCCAAGTGTTACAATATAAATCTTGATTTCTAGAATGGTCTGGTCCCCATTGTTGAACCTGAAGTTTTACCCGATGGTACCCACGACCTACGCACAGCCATGCAGGCCACCCAGGATGTGCTGGCATTTACCTACAAGGCCCTTGCTGATCATCATGTATACCTGGAGGGCACACTACTCAAACCCAACATGGTTACTGCCGGTCAGAGCTGTTCAGAAAAATATACAGCAGAACAGATCGCTGCGGCCACGGTGAATACACTCTTAAGACGTGTACCACCAGCCGTTCCAGGTAGATACTGACTTTATAGTGTACAGTATTATGTAAAAAACATGATTTTTTTTCTTTAAAATATCAATCTTTTTTCTTTAAAATTTCAATCTTTTTTCTTTAAAATATCAATCTTTTTTCTTTAAAATATCAATCTTCAATGAACATGGAGATGTCTTTTATTTCACCTGGAAAATGTCCTATATAAATATAAAGTCTTGTCTCTCCCCTAGGAATAATTGGAAGAAGTTTTTACTTGAATTTCAGGTTTGTCTATATATTCTGTACATTTTCACTTCTCCCTCAGCTAAAAAAAGGGAGAAGTTTGTTTATTTGGGAAACTATTTCTCCGCAGTCACCCTGTAGGCTGTTCCCCAAGGCTTTTCCAATCTTTCTGATGAGACATGAAAACCTTGCCCCGAGGTTATAAAACTTTTTTCATGCTCAGCTCAGCTGAGATTAAAATTTATCATGCTCATAAATGTTAAAATGCCAACAATTGTTGGCATTTTAACATTAATTAGCAGAATAAATTACAGGCTTTGGCAATATGAACCTTAAATTTTAACCAATTTTGGTTATTTCATTAATTCTGAGCAGTTGAAATTTCATGCTCAGCTGAGTTGAGCTTGAAAAAAGTTTTATAACCTCGGGGCCTGATCCCAGCACTATCTGATCTGAGCTGTTGTCAGAGTGATACACAAATCATCAACACCAAAAAAAAAATCTTAAAGTTAACATGCACTGAATATATTACCATATGAGCATTCGCACGAGAAAACTATCAATCTGCTTATGCGAAAACAAAGACGTAGATCAACTCTGCAGTAAATGCACAGCTGACCACGCCTTTGTTTTCGCTACACAGATAGTACAATCCCTCTTCTACTTATATCCAAAATTTCAAGCATCTAGCCTGCTTCTGTGACTGTACAGGCCTGTTTGTGTTTGACCTTGTCAGGAACTCAAATTGTTGGTTTTCTCATGCAAAGGCTCATATATATACATGTACTCTATTTACAGGAATCACATTCTTGTCCGGTGGTCAGTCTGAGGAAGACGCCACAAAGAATCTGAACGCCATCAACAGTTTCCCCGGCCGTAAACCGTGGGCCCTCACATTCTCCTACGGCAGAGCACTGCAGGCCAGTGTACTGAAGGCTTGGCAAGGAAAAGATGATAATGTTAAAGCCGGACAGAAGGAACTGATGATCAGAGCTAAGGTAACTATGTTTTTTTTTCTATTCTTTTTTAAGTGGTTTTCAGGGTTCAACATAGCCAAGAATTTTAGGGAGAAGTTTCTTCTCTCAAAGAAAATTTGAGAGACGTTTGGACCCGAATTTCAGATTTTCCTATAGCATCTATACATTTTCACTTCTCCCTCAGCTTGAAATAGGGAGAAGTTTATTCATAAATTTAAGTCATAAATCAATGTTTTGAGAAAATATATTAAAAATATCAATTTTTTTCTGATGAAATTTTCAATTTTTACAGCAGAAAAATTATCTCCATATATATTGCATGGGCGTTTTTTCGTAATGTCATTGCCGCAGCTCATAATTTTTCTTTTTCAGGCCAATGGGTTGGCATGTATGGGACAGTACAAGGAAGGAGAATTCAAGAGTGCTGCAGCGGCAGATTCCTTATTCGTCGCCAAACACGCGTACTAAACTGAATCTTAGAAATCCAAAGAATATATTTGGTGCATATTTTATCAACAAAAATTTTTTGATAAAAATAAATGGCTGGTCATCATGGTAAATATCCGTGAGCTCATAAGAAGTGCATTAGACACTTCTTTTGTGTGTTATCGGTTAAACTGTCTCAGAAATGCGAGAAAAAACATATCACAATATTTTTACAGCAAATATGCACCATATCTATTCTTTGAATATATAGACTGTAGTGTTCCACACTTTGATGTTCAGAAAGAGAGCAATTCCCTGTGCTTGTTTTATGTGATTTTAGCAGATTTTATCCTTTTATTACATCAATGTGACTTTTTTCATCATACATGTAATTGGAGGTTTAAAGAAACTCAAAAGTGATTATAGTTTAGAATGTCATAATATGAAAGAGGTTAAAAGAGTTAGCAGTTAATCTAAGAGAAATGATCGTGCCATGTATTTGAAATTGCTGCTAGCCTATGAGGGCTACATTATCGTATATCTATTCACTGGAAACGAAATCTTGTAAAGTGGTTTCTTAAAAAAATGGTTTCAAAAGAAAAAAGAATGTCCGAACTTCAGAGTGAAAAGTGCCATTCTCAAAATATAGTCAATTTGAAAAGCCCTCAAAGGGATAGCAAGACTTGTCTCATTTTATTCTTAAAAAATGTTCTTCGGCTTTTAGCAGAAATATGTAGGCTTATAGAATTATTCAATTTACTGATAGAATCTCATATTGTACATATGTATTAAAAGTCACAGCGAGGGATGAAATTTAAAAGAACGAGATATTTCGTACAGTCACCCAGTGTGTCTGTTTTGGATGCATTTTAGTATACAGGGCATCTGTCTTGAGTCATTTTATCATTTATTTATTTATTTGTGTCATGTATTCCCCTATTCTCTTTTCTTGCATTTATAGTGATCTCTTTATGATTTGATATGTGACTTCTTAGCACCTTATATCATTCTTAGATGTCATGGAGCCTCTACATGTATTCCTTCAACCTGCTAAGTACGTTAAAATACATGTATTTACATGTTACAAGTATTGTTACAAGGTGTTCAATACTGCCTTCACAAAAATGATTATGAGATTATTTTAGATGCCATATGGTATCCTATTTAAGTTTTCCTAGCTCTTACATCTTATTTATGAACCCTTCCCAGCTCTTGTAACTTACAAAAAAGTCTTTATGAAGAAGTTTTGACCCCTTTTGAAATTCAGTCTAGTGAAGCATTTATCTTTATTCTGAGCTGTGCTGGTCAATTCGTTTGGGTGCTATTCACTCTCTTTTTACTTTTTTTTTTGTTGAAACTTGCATAATGTAGATGCGTTTTTGTTGTTGTTTTTTTTTTAATCTGGCTTTATTGTATCGTCCTATTGTGATAGTGCCGTAAAAATAAAAAATCAGTAAATTTCCAGTTTGAGGTTTATTTGTATTGGTGTCCTTATAACCTGTCTAGGTGTAGCAGTGACTGATTTACACTTCCTATAGACTACAAAACATATACACTGTAAAGAGTGCAGTGGCCTGGTCCTGAGGTTATAAAACTTTTTTCATGCTCAATTTAGCTGAGCATGAAAATTCAACTGCTCACAAATACTGAAATAGCTTAAATTCATTGAAATTGAAGGTTTAGATCACCAAAGCCTGTAATTTATCCTGCTAATGAATGTTAAAATGCCAACAATTGTTGGCATTTTAACATGTATGAGCGGGATGAATTTTAGTCTCATCTGAGCTGAGCATGAAAAATGTTTTGTAACCTTGGGGCGTGGTCGTAGAGCATGAGACAATGAATCGAGAAATCCTGGGTTTGATCCCCACATGGGACACTGTGTTATGTCATTGAGCAAGACACATCGACTCCCCAGGTTATTACCCAGGAAGTGGTGGCTCTGTCCCAACATGACTGAAAAATTGTTAACTGGGACAAAAAGCTTAATACAAACAAACCTATTGATATATTAACTTTTCGATTGGCTTCCCTCAAATGGCTATTTAATTTACATGCTCATAAGTCAATAGTGACTGATATCAGCCTATATCTTCACTGTAGAAGAGGAACTACTTTTTTCAGTTTAAAGTATAAAATAAAATTAAAAAGAAAATTTGCTTTTTTTTGGTGAATACCAAATATATTTCATCTCGTGAGTTGAAAACATCAAAATTCCCTCGGGGGCCCAGCAGATGTTAATGCATATAAAACCATGTTTGATCCCTATATTGATAATTGATGGCTATAGTATAACTGTCCTGGCTTCACATGACTTTTTTCTCAAATGCAAAATGCGGAAGGAAATAATTGGCAATGAATAATGTTAATCCATTTATTGAATCTTCTCTCTCAAAAACTACAATCTATCAAATAAATACAATTCATTGTTTGATTTTTTATCACAGAAATGCTTGGCAGTAAACAAGTATAAAAAAAGAATCAACAACTTAGGTTTATATACACATTGTATAAGTTTGTTCTAGATACCTAAGTTATGTTTTGGTATAATCTACAAATTACCACCTGCATAATTCCATAGTCAAACACACAACGTGAAGCTAAAATAATAGCATACATTTAAAATGACATAAAAAGAAGTGCATGTTAACTCATTTAAGCCTTGCGTCCTTTTATGGGACATAGGCAAACAGTATAGCCCCAGATGGGACGCCATCTAGGGCTTTTCTGTTTGCTTAGAGAAATTTCATCGAAAAATTGGAATAAAAATTCAAAAACACTCATGATGTCCCTAATAATGAAAGTGGACTGACCCAAATGATAATGTTGGGAAAATCCAATTGTCAAATATGGGTTAATCATATTTGGCACCTCGATTGAAGAAAACGTGTTTTTTTTTTTTTTTTTTTTTTTTTTTTTTTTTTTTTTTTTCATAATCGTAGGGACTGTAAATATCGATAATTCACATATTTTTAAGTTCATATTATTCATCTTATCAGCAGGCATAACTACCTTAATGACTGTCAGGTTTTCTTTCAACACGGATATATCAACCTTTTCGTGTCCATGCAAATTCATAAGAAAGCAATGACTGGTTTATTCGGATCTGCACATTTCCACAGTATTTGCTGTCTAGAAACGTGTCTACATTACGAAAACTTGTCCATGCAATACACAGAGATTTTTTTCAGTTGTAAAAAATGAAAATTTCATCAGAAAAGTTTTGATATTTTTCTTATGTTTGCTCAAAACATAGATCGTGGGTACACGTTAGAACCGCCTCGGTGAGGCGGTTCTAACGAGTACCCACAATCTATGTTTTGAAGCAAAAATAAGAAAAATAGGTTTACCCCTGCATACCCCAGTTTTTTTCGATATAAAAGTGGGGTATAAGGGGGTAGTTATCTCACGGACATGTTTTCCTGATGTAAAGTGCAGAATTCTATGCAAAAGTTATTTCAGTATGTCAGGAATGACATCTTATTACATGGTTGAGGTTCTCAGACATTTTATGTTCTACAAAAATAAAGAGCAGAAAGATAGGCGCAAAATGTTATTATGCAGCAAACATAACATTATATTGTCTTAGAATAACATCAGTGCCGCGACACAAGAAAACCGGTCTTCGAGATGTCCGACTAGATCCGACACAAACCGGCCCGCTGTACACCTACAGATGAAAGCTAGAATCTTTAAACTTTGGGTAAGAGTAGAGAAGGAATGTTTTTTCCGTGTTGCGAATACAAAGGCGCTGACCAGCTGTGCAATTACTGCACAGCTGATCTGCGCATTTGTTTTCGCATAGGCAATAATATGATTTCCTCATGACACGGCTCATCACATACTTGCCAAAATTATCACAGATTGTCTTTTGTACCTCAATATGAAAAATGATGAAACATGTACAATGAATAAAAATCATCACACATTCTACATTTAGACACACTTGTATAAAATAGTTATTGTGCAAATCATCACTTATCTTAGTGTCACGTAACCATAATTTGGGATCTTCTGGATTCGCCAATGAAGATCGACTTGTACTTAATTGAGATTCACCCATTCATTTGTACTTGCATCGGCATTATACGTAGTATGCAACGACAGTTTGTCCAGCAACGCAAACCTTCCGTTTTAATCAAATAACCAAAGCATATTTCTATTTATGTCATGACTTCGGTAGATGTCTAAATGAGCGCAGATTATCCCGATTCATATCAGTAATCTATGACTTTATTCAAACAGAGTTTGTGCAGAGGAAAATGACATCACCGAATTCTTAACATTGGTTTGACCAGGGAAGTGTAATTCAGACGCACTTCCCTGGTTTAACTTATCTTTACTGGTGTGTGCATACCATTGTTTGACTTGTCTTTACTGTTGTGCGCATGCGCTTCCAGCTCGCGACCTACTAGACTGCCGAGAAACTGTCACTGCTCTATACAGTGTTGTATAAGGCGGCGGCAGTCTTTCTTGATCAAGCGACACTTTCCTCATTCTTGCAGATAGACGCTGCTGGTCTGGAGTCGACCGTGAAATGTGGTTGACATCAGTCGAAATCAAGTTATCCTCGTCATCTTCCCGACATCTGCTCGGTAGCTTTTCAATATACTCCCTTACTGGGTCGCAAAACTCCAGTATCAGGCTCAGTATCATCACTCTCCCGTCATGACACCCTACTACTACCGTCCGATCATCCTCGGCTATGTCCAAACACGTAGCGCGTCCATGAACAAACACATAACCGAGTTCTTTAGCATCTGAAACACGGTAGACGAGAATTCTGAGCTGGTCTTTCGAGATTCCGATCATATATTTCCCCTCTAGGGCCAGTTTCGCTGATTCCGGACGCATCGTCGTGCAGTCCGCTCCCCCTACATGTCTGCTTGTCTCCAGCTTGAAAGCATTTAGCTTCTGATCAATGATGACCGATGAAGAGGTGGAGAATCGTAGACTGTCAACATCAGAGGATGGGTTCAGGAAACACGGCATGTGCTTCAAAGCTGCTCTAGCGTTGGAATCAAAGACTACCGCTCCTTTTGGGATGCTCTGTGGCTTAACAATACCTTTGTCGGTCGCAAAGGTATATGGATCCACATCATTAGCATATACGATGAGAATATTCCCATCTGGTAACCCATTTACTGCCAGCAATTCATCGTTCTCATTCACGGCGTCAACTATATTATGAAGTCTAAGTGTCACCTGATCTTCTGGCATTTCATTTTCAGATAGCTTTTGAACGAAGAGAGCAACTTCTGACCATCTCGCAATCTCTTTCTTGCTCCTATCGTCCAACGTCTTCTTACAGGTCTGAATAACAGCGACAAACGAGTCTTCTTTGTTCTTCCTGGCGATGCAAGGTTCTCCAACAAACTCTGTACTGTATGGGAAGTCTAGGGCATAGTTGGACGACGTTTCAGGATTGACAATGAACACATTGTACATGTTCTCACTCCAGTCGTGGGGATTGTAGAAGGCGCATGTTACAAATGCAGCCGTTTTGGAGGAAGGACTGAACACAATGTATCTGGAATGAACAAATATAACAGATCTTTAGATTATTCAAGTTTATCAAAATAGATTTTACTTTTTGTCTTGTCTTTCTATTTCCTGAGCCCACAAAACTAGTTTTTCTAATTATCCAAGAAAAGAAATGAGACAATTCATCAAATATATACACTACAGATATTCTTTTTGTTTAGGCGAAATTGGCCTCTTGCATCACAAATCCCTACTGTCAAGCTCAAAATTGACATGTTCTCTTTTGTTGTTTATCCAAAGGTATTGGTTTACTATTGCCACGTAGGTGCATACTATATAACCCTGTGATATTTATTTTTATATCCAGTACGTTTGGACATTTCTTAAACCAGTGTAATCTTACCTGTTACTCATAGCATGAAACACTTTCGATGCTGTCTCAATTTCCCACATAATGTCGTCAGTAATCGGCTCAAATGATGTTGTAGCTGCACTCCTTGGCGTCGGCACCAACTTGGCCCTTGTAACCGCATACTGTCCGTCGGGAGACAGCTTCACATCCACAATCTTGTCCTCTGCATTGTCACTATGTTGCAAATTATCCACCACTTTCCCGTCATCTAAATTTATGACTTTTGCATCGGGGATCTGCGAGTCATGTGACAGTATACACCTCGCTGAGGACGAGACTACGAGGGATTTCACGGGATGGTCGTGGACTTCTGCTGAATGTTGAACGTCCCGGTCAAGGTTATCTAGGTTCCAGACTTGGAATACGTTGTTCTCAAGAAGAGTTACAACTTTATTGATTGTGGAGCATGTGAACAGTTTAACCATTGGAGAAACCATTGATTGCAGAACTCTCAGAGGTTCGCACGAATCAGAATCCCAAACAATCAGATATGTGTACCTGGAATGAAGATGGTTAATGAGTTTAAAAAGGATGCAAAGGAAGTTTTTGGAACATGTTTAATGACAAAGTACGATATGGTACATGTTTTAATGACATTCATCTGCATGTTAATGCTGCAAAAAGTTAAGATGCATGAAAAGGTAAAGTACCTTTGGCGCCTTACTCTGAATAACCGTTCCCTAAACATGATAATTGACGATAATAGTGCAAGACGATATGAAAATGAAAAAAAATGTGTAAAGAAACCGATGCAATCAGAGTCAAATCCACGTCCCTAGATCTAAGATGGGAAATAAGCACAAAAATGAATAATCCAACAACAATACATAACAAATGTATTTATTACCTTGTTGCCAACACCATGGAGTCATCTGGTGAAAATCCTGCTCCGCTAAATGTGGAGGAGCTGTCAACAAATACCCCTGGAGGGAGCTTTCTGAATCTCGCCTTCACTACATCTTTGACCGTATCTATAAGGTGTAATGTTTTTCCACATCTCACCAACATTTGCTCTTTCTGATTGGAGGGGATGCATTCTCTGGAATCAAGGTCCGTCAGAACTGTTTTGGTAAAATATTTCCGATTGATCACATCAAACTGAACAGCTTCAATGAGTTTGCTTTGTGTCTGAATATAGCACTTCGGTGTCTCGTCGACAAATATGATATCACTTGCAATGTCCGTTACCTGGGCAACGCATCGCCGTTTGATCACTGGGAGCTCATACAACAGAATAGAACGTTCTGAGTTAAATGCAACAAAAGACTCCTCTCCGCTTATCGCCACAGCATGAGTGTGATAGGCAAACTTGTGAAGGATCTCTGACCTTTCGGTATCAATTATACACGGACCAGCACCTTTGTAAATTGAAAACATGACATATTTGCTCCCAACGTCAATATCTGCTATCTTTCCTTGTCCGAAATAAACCTCGCCATACAGTACCCCACAATCTGATCTAAATGTCCTCACATATGAATTATCAACTATTATGTTGATAAACTTTCCATCTCTCGATGGATATACGTCACCAACTGGTAGCATTATGTCAGGTCTTTCATCACCCTGGCTAAGTTCCCATACTTGTAGTTTCTGACTATGGTGGGGCTTTGCGGTCAGGAGAACGCCATCTGGACTTGAGAAAACCTCCATGTCTACGTCACACTTGATTCCATCTGCAAATTATGCGAAAGGCAAACAAACTTATCAACCATGGTCAACAAATTGCATCATGTGGAAAAAGTCTCCTCAGCGCGTCTTATCGTATTATCAGCTTAGGGGATTAGTGGTACAGGTAAATCATCTTCGGTTCTTTCCGGTGATTTACGATTTACTTGGCGCCTCTGTCCGTAAAATTACCTGTGTAACTTTAGCCCGAGGGCAACCTTAAAATTTGATCATAAATTGTCTTAAAAATTTATGAACTCAAAACTTCGACTATGAAATAATATGAATATAAGAAATACAAAATGTGTGGCTTTGATGACGGTAAAAAAAAAAAAAAAAACACGATTTCGAATGAAAGAAAACTCGTGTTTTTCCCATTCAAATGCACATTGTGGGTACCCGTGACAATCGCATCGTCGCGGTTAAACTCATGGACCAGTTTGTACTGTAAGCATTCAGTTGTATTATTTTTATTTAATTATTTATTCATGTATTTATTTCTTTATTTATTGCTTCCTCAAAATAAGTGCTATGAGTATATGATATATGTTACATATTAAAATTTTTTTAATGTAAGCATTACGAAAACACGCCCATGCAATATACAGATTTTCCCCAAATTGTAAAAGTAGAAATTATTTGATATTATTCTTATTATTGCTCAAAACATATATTGTGGGCACATATTAGAACCACCTCGCAGCCTGATCACTAGCTTAATCTTTATTTCCAATTTTCAAGTATTTATGTATGCGTAGACCGGTTTGCTTTTGAATCCGTCAAACCTAGCTTGGACAAGTTTTTCAAGTGCACAGGCTGATCGACTCCTTGCATTTTCGCAATATTTATATAACAGGTACACCTTCCATTAAAAATGAGCCGCGTCATGCGAAAACCGGAATTTAACTATGCAAAAACAAAGGCTCAGGTCAGCTGTGTAGCAGTTGCCTAGCTGATCAGCGCCATTGTTTTCGCTACACGGGTAATACAATTCCTTATCTTCCTCAATCCGAATTTTCAAGCTTCTTGCCAAATGGTGTAATACACAAGTGAAGCCGGTTTGTGTCAGACCTGATCGGAAACCCCTAGTACCGGTTTTCTCACACCGCGGCTCAAATGTGAAATGGTATCGTTTTATAATCCGAGACTGCATGTCATAAAATCAAGCACGCTTTAAATCATACCCCTAGGTCATTGATAAACTAAATCAACATTGATGCGCCACTGATCGTGATCAAAATCGTGTCGCTTTTTTTGTGTAATATTGAATTATAGTACTATTTTTTTTTTCTTTTTTCTTTCTTTTTTTTTTTTTTTTTTTTTTTTTTTTTTTTTTTGTTGTTGTTGTTGTTGTGCTGTTTAAAAAAAAATGTTGTAACATACAAGCCGGTTAGTGTCAGACCTGGTCGGAAAACCCCTAATACCGGTTTTCTCACGCCGCGGCTAAAATGTGAAATGGTTAAGGTTTTATAATCCGAGACTGCATGTCATAAAATCAGTCACGCTTTAAATCATACCCTTAGGTCACAACATTGATGCGCCACTGAACTGTTCAAAATCGTATCGTCAATATCTGCATTTTTGTGTAATATTAATTATAGATCTAGTACATATCTTTTGATAAAAAAAACAACAACAAAAAACATTTAATGAATGTTATGCGACAGTCTGCATGCTTAGTTTTTAACCCAATCATGGTTGATAACTATGCTGCCTTCTTTAATTGCACGCCGGTGGGTCGGGCGTCAGACTCTATGATGGCCCCGACATAAAGCTATTCATTTTAGTTGGTTGGGGCCGGAGCTTCTTGTCTGTTGCTTGGCCCACCGGGGTCCAACTGGTGTTTTTCTTTTGCTCCGGAGTTAGTAGGTTATTCGGCGCCCAGGGATCTCCATCGTCGGGCAGTTTACTCAGTCTGTGAGTCCTGGTTTTTGATTCATCAGGATGTTTATCATGATTTATTTGTTTGTTCTTGATGATTCATTGACTAGTTAGAGATTCACCACGAGGGCCGAATAACTAACTAAATGTTATGAACCACTGCAGAAGCTGAGGGTGAGGTTATGGCCATGTAAAACCGGTTTAAGCCCGCCAGTAACTTTGTGTTACTGATCGTTCCAAGTCGATACTTCTGTGGTGGTTCTTTTTGTTTTATGTCTTGGTGTCTGGAAAAAATTTTGTGCTGTTGGCGCCTTATGTATGTTTTCATATTTTTAGTTAAGTTAAGGTAACTGAGTGGCCACCTATTGGGAAAATAGCTGCTCATTCGGCTTACGATATGTTTCATGGTATAAGTACCTGACTGTTAGTTTGGTTTTTTTCCCACCTCGGTTTTTGGAGTGGGAATCTTTTTCTGATTGCGCCTTTTCCTGATCTTTGCCTACTTGTACCTTTTTAATGAATTTTTAAAAAGTAAAAAAAAACAAAAATAATGAATTGATGTATCTTGCGACTTGTGACTGAGAATGAATGAATATGCGATTCCAGAAAACTCAACGGGATGATCTAGACCGTGGCTGAGAGCAGAAATAAAATAAGAAAATAAGAACGAATCAGCGTAAAATGTAGCAGCACAGTAAAAACAAATCTTAATTTTATTGAAAACAGTGTACAGTTTCAGTGTTTTTCTGCAGCTTTAACGAGAGAGAGAGAGAGAGAGAGAGAGATTTGAATGAAGATAATTAAGAACTTTTATGTCGGTTTTTGCTTTGTTCAAACTGGGACACGGAGACGCTATTGTTTGGTCATCAGATTGAGTAAAAAGTGTTACTTAGGTGTGAAATGCAAACTTTAATTGGACAAATTGCAATTACGACAATAATGTTGATGTGCATTCTTACAATGCACAATGCGTTTGTTGTTCAGAGGTGTCACATTCTGTGAGGACATGTAATGTTTATAAAATTATACTCAACAGTTAATCGCGATCATTGTGTAGCATCTTTCATAAATTTTAAATCGATTATCATTCGAGGTGAGAAAAAAAGACTTTTTATATTTTTTTTCTTTTGTGTAAATAAGTAATCTCCATGTTAAAGAAAATAAATAAATAAATAAATAAATAAATAAATAAATAAATAAATAAATAACAAGGAAAAGAAGTATTACACCTTTATGCGAAATAGCAGACGCTTATGCACAGGTATTTCGTAATTCTCCGCCCGGTTTACGGGATTTGCCGATAAAACTATTGATTTACGGAAATTAGAAAAAAAACTCAAAGTAGCTATAAAACACACGCAATTTTTCCACGCCAAATGTCGCTTGATTTTGAAGTTAAGCATGTCTTTAGAAAGATCATTTTCTTCTGATGAATAATCCGAAAGAACAAATTTAGAAAAAAGGTTTTGGAAACGATATATTTGGCATTTAACCAAAGCACCTTTGGTAGATTTTACACTTTTTGTATATCAGATATAAGAAATGATGCGATCAAACAGGACCTTTTTAAATTTTGATTTTGTCCATTCAAAAAATCAAGATAATTTAACGAAACAATATCCATTAAATCAGGAATACATTAAATTACAATATTCCGAAAGAACAAATTTGATATCTGCCGTAATTAAGTTTTAATTAAACATTGAAAGTCAATGTCCTATTCATTTATGTACATTTTTTATCGGCAATAAACTGAATTACAGGTAAGGTATCGGCTCAATATTTCTCCGTATGAATACGACAATGAAAATACAAAACAAAAATCTTACACAGTTATCATCTATCGATGGACATTCACTCATGCTCTACTAAAATATTACTTCTGCTGAACAGAAACCGTTGATCACCGTTGATTAGAATAAAACGGGTTAGATTAAACATATTATATTAGCAAAATGCCTAATGTTTGTATGGATTACTAGCTGTATTTGCACTAGAGAGAACGAAAATAAAACAGAAAACTAAGTAAAATCGTCGACCGTCACAATAAAATCGTAAGTATTTGGGACATACGCAAACAAAAAAACCCAAGATGTGACGCTTTTCTGTTTGTTTATAAGAATATAATTGAAAATGATGATGCAAAACTTGTAATCACCTGATGCCCGTAAAATTGAAAGAAGACTCATTCAAGTGATAATGGTGGGCAAGTCTTTTCGTCTTAAATGAGTAAAAGAAACCATTTTTCATACCTGCGATGTCACACTCGTACTGTAGAGGACCACCAGGCGTGGTGTAAATTTGGCAGTTCGGAATAAGCGGACATGATCGCTGACAGTCCAAGTCACACTGGCGAATCATTGCTTTTATATGCGGATACTTGTGAATGTGAGGCAAAAGTCTCCCAGTCAGTTCTAATCCCAAAGCATCTGGATTGATCTCCAACGCCGACTTTGACATCTCCAATGAATCAGCGACTAGACTTGTCTCTTTATCACTATACATTTTGTAATCCGACAGAAGGGACTGAACGGAGCTTATTTTCAGTTTATTGTAGATGTAATCATAGTTACAGAGCACTTGAGATTTCAGCTCCTCGCAGCGATAACAGCATGAAAGACTGAACGGTAGTTGAGACAGTTTACGCATGTTATATGATCCACTTTGTCCAAAGTTGAAAGGTTGTTCCGGAACATTACGACATTCTTCATCTTCACCGTCTATCAGTTTGTATTTTGCCATAAGGACAGCCGGGTGTCTGAAAGGTTTCTGTTTAATGCCTGACCAAACACCAAGATAATAGTCAGAGATGGTAGTATGAAGGCTTGAACAATCTCCGTCAATGCTAGCGTATCTATCGCGAGCAATATCCGCGAAGATCTTATACTTCCATTGTACAACGCCGATATTATCGACTGCCTTTTGGGCTAGGTAAGGCGACAGCAACTTTCGAATGGCTATCCAGCAGTGTGGTGGGAACCGCCTAAGTGTTGGGTAACCTCCTATATGTGAAAACACATAATTCAAAACATTTTCGTCCAGTGATAAAATGTCCTCGAGTTCGGATTCACTCAATCCTTTCTTTGCTGTTGTGATGTAGCCTAAAACGTTTGTGATCAATTCATTTCCAAATTTTGCTTCTAGCTGGTCAAACAATCGTTCTATGATTCCCTCAACTGAGGAACCGGCATACGTTATCTTTTCATTATATGATTTCCAGCCAGTTGCCTGTTCAAACACTAGGCGAACAAACAACGGAGAAGTACATGCTTTAAATGCGTTTTGTATGCCTTTCCACTGATTGTAAATCACAGAGCGATCTATGTCATTCATCAACAATTTCATGATGTTTTCACAATCCGTCGACGAGAACGTCGGTATCTGCAGAATTCCCTCACTGAACTTATTTTGTATCCTTTCAAATACTTCGTGATTTTCAGAATTCACGGTAGCAACAATCTTTATGTTTGCTGCTAGTCTCGACGGTAACCAATCCAGTTTATGACCACCATCTATTGGAGATATTTTCTCTAATCCATCAATGAGAATAACGAGCATACCACCATATTCACCTCTCTGAATCAGATCTATGAAATAATTTTTCAGATTTTGATAGCTCGATGGCACATCTTGTCTATATCTACCAGTAACAAAAGCAAGTTGATGGCAGAGGTAGAATAACAACTGCTGAATATCTTCGCTACCTCCATTCTGTCCGATAAACCGCGCGATAAGGGAAGTTGGCATCGACAAATCAGAGTTCTCGATTGCCTCGTTTATATCAGAAGCTGCTTTCGCTAATGTCGTGGACTTGCCACTACCAGTTCCTCCGTGAATGATCAGTGGCTGATCGGTTTCTGATAGTAGATATACCTTAATAGAGTTCAAAACGTCTTCACGCCCAGCGAAATCGGTTGAATATTGTTTGATATGGTTCCAGTTACCAATGACCTGTTTGCACAATTTGTCTTCACAGATACTGTCCATTTTATGTACTTCCTCGTCTATTAGTGAGGTTACCGTGGAATAAAAATGTCTAGCTATATTCTTTGTGTATTCCTCAGATTTGCTTTCATCTAGGGTACAACCGTTCAAGTGAATTGTAGATTTATGTACATTAGCACCTGCTAAACTGTCTTCAATATTTGACTTAAGAACTTTAATTTTCTCTCTCTTTATGGGGTCCCAATCTCGGGTATGCTTTGTTAAATCCACAAACGTCTTAGAGTTTTTGGCACTTAGGTGCTGTTCTATATTATTTATATCTCGCATGTACACTATACATTTGGAATTCCTCTGCTCTTCGTCCAAATCCAATAAGCCTTTGTGATGAAGCAACTCGAGATCTGTAATTAAGGAAACATCAACAATATATTTTCAGGTGCAAATGATATCTAATGCATAATGGAAGAGAGAAGCTATTAAAAATATAAGCGCCGTTATAAAGTTAGAAATTTAAACTTTTTTATTTCACAGACAAATGTCTAGAAATCTAACTCAGAGTTTTCAACCATGTAAGATAGTCAGTTGTACGATAGTCAGTATCAGTAGGCTGTTCTCTTTGTCAAAAATGACAAAGAGAACAGCCTACTGATGGTGACCATAGTACGTTGTTGAAAGCTCTACGTTAGAGAATTCTAAATACGTATTTTTGTGTGAAATCAAAAAAGGTAACATTTCTAACTTTATAATCGATAATACCATGTAGTTGAACTTACACCAAAGTATTAACAACGTGTTTGGTTGCAAGTTAGGCATTGCAATTAACAAAGACATAATGAAGACAGGATGTCGACATAATTCCTGTTCGATATTCAATATATTGTTGAAATACGGGTCTATCGACAATGCTACATTAGAATATGTAGTACCCTTTTTATAGAATTCATTACCCCCTGTGGTGCAATATGATCCAAACATCATAAGGACTGTCATAATGAAGGCAAGGGATAATCATATCCTTATTTGGGGAGTAAAGAGGTACCAAAGGATAATACCTAAGGTTGTTTTGATTTTCAATTACCATTGTATGCATTTTTATTTCACATCCATCTATAATGAATGATGGCATCACCTAATTCATACCTGATGAAATGAACTTCGCTGCACATGCACTACTCAATCGTCCCGTTATCAAACACTTTGTCGCCCCATCCTCTAATAAACCAATGGCTTCTCTCTGAGATTCCGATGATTTTCTTCCTAATAAAGACAAATATACACTGATACACAAGCATGTGCCTTTGATAATATTAATCAAATGAGGTTTCCATTCACTTGTTTCTGGTCTAGTCAAACTGTTGGCAAGCAAAGTTTATTGAAACATTTCCTTGCTATCGCCACAGTGAATAAATCATTTCAAATTATAAAAAAGTTTAAACTTCACTCGGCCAAAACGATTACTTTGCTAATTCTAATAACATCAATTTTTTGATATTTTTTTTTCATTTTCTTTATGTATAAATCTTTCGTTTCAGTATGTACTTTACGAGCCTGCTTATTCCCCTAGTAATAAGTGACAATAATTGTTTCAAGATCAGGTTGTCCAAAACCAATACCTATGTGGGCTTGATGTACTTCTAGCCGATATACATTTGGTTTAGTGTTGTAATCTTGTTTGTACAATTCATCCAACAATGAAATATCTCTCCCACTCTCTTGTAGTACTGCTTTAATTTCATCGAGCTCGTTGGAAGGAATAGTGGATTGCAGCCGTGTAGGACCGTATTTCTGGCCTATGAATGACTAAAAGTAAATGGGAAATAAAACATGTTTCTTCTCTATCAATAATATTTGAAAGGTATTTAATGGATACAAATAGAGTAAACATTATTGGATTCGAATACGAAACCGAAACAATTTATGATGGTAACTAGGGGAAAGGCGTGTGGACAATATGTAAGCGGTGTGAAATGTCCTTATTTCTTGTATTAAATTTGCAGCTTTATTTTATTGGTCTTCAAGTTGTCCGGTAATATAGCTTTGGACTTATAATACTATCAAAAGAGGCACTGCCTTTGTCTTCAGTGAAAGAAATGCAAAAGTTAATGCATCTTATTATAAGTTATAATTCTTAAACATCGCCAACACGAAGTTTATGTATTATAACATCTAGGGAAGTTACTTTACCACAAAGTTTGGTCCCATTGACACATCCTGGCAGTGTTTAAGTTCGTCATAGAGGACATCCATCTTTTCTGGATCAGTGCAGGGCATGCCGGGGTTGCCCCAATACATGTCTGAAAGCTGTAAAATGGTATAAAAATTAAAACTGAGATCCTTTAAGGGAGGTGAACACATTAATGAGAAAGGGAATGGGCCATACCGCGGTTTCGACTATTAAAGTCTCATCAGTGACCGTTTAGATTTGGCAACATGGAGCCAAAGAGAATTACTGAAATTTTGCAACTATTATTATTTTTGTATATCTATCAAATGTATATTTGTATATTTTGATATTATTTTTGTATATCTAGAGAACTTTCTATTCGATTCCCACAAAGATAATGTTTTTAACAATAATAAATAAGATATATCGATATCTTATGTGTTCAAGAGATATAGCACGTCAAGAAAACAGATCAAGATTTCATGGGCAAAGCCACAAATCATCAGTTGAAAGGTCAAAGTGATTAGTTTGTACCTGAAAGTCAATCCCATGTGTCTCTCTGCAGTACTGCCTGACCAATGGATAAACATGCTCATGAAGATAGTTCCGTTCGGCATCGAAGTCTGCAAATGAATCAGAAAGCTAAAGGTAAACGATGATCGGGAGCTAGTGTTGCAATTAGAACAAAAATACCATCTTAAAATTAAGGTGTGCATAAGGCAAAAATGACAATTCAAACTTGAAGATTCCTTCAATAGACGCTTTTGTTTAACCTATAACAATTTGTAACGACACCGATTTTGTATATTCGTTTTTTTTTTCTTTAAATTTTAAACCAGTATGACTCTTTTTCTTTCAGAGATTTAGAGTTGCAATTTACTTTTCGTTCCAAATCTATTTCAGAATTTTATTTTCAAAGAGCAGATCAATTTGAAGGCAGAATGATTCATACATACCATGGCCGGATGAACAGACGAACATGCGAACAGTTTTCGATCGAAGTCGAGGAACATGGTCCAAACTGATGCCGCCATTTAGAAGTTTTGTGACTTTTTCCAACTGAGGTTTATCCAGATTAGAGTATCGTAGAGGTCGCTCTAAATCTTGGCGCCTTTTATCTGTGACATCATTCTCTATTACATCATCCAGATGGCGGATCCGGATTGGGCAACCCGATGCTGAAAAAAGACAATGTATTATCAGCGTATGAATGCTATTTCATTTTGTCCTTTGTGTTGGCAACATCATCTATGATTATAATTATGTAGCGGCGCTTGGGCTACGATTCTCTATTTTCAATGGCAAACCTTGGTATAGAAAAGTGCCTTAAATTTGAAGATTATAATGAATGTATTAGACATACATGAAAGTCAAGGGGGTCTTAATTATCTTTTTGGTTGACCTTAATGTGGATTTAAGTTTTATCCAAAGGATTTATAAAAGGAGACTATCGTTCTAGCACCATTAAATAGTCCAATTTAGTTCTATAAATCGCTTGATTTTCGAACGCTTTAATTATGTTTGACATTCGATAATGATAGTTCCACTATTCATTGATTGGTTTTGATTTTGATTTCTGCCATCAAGCCTGTTTAAAATGAACTGTATAATGCATCATTATTTATAATATATAACAATGGTCATACCATACCAACGAAGAAATTAGGTAATTTCTCAAGAATGTTTCAATAATAAGTACTTGTAAGTTTCATCATTTATTTGAATTTTTCATATACCTACATGTACGCTCGTACATGTATAATCACATTTTAATTTAATTCCCCAATATTCTTTAATTCTATGATTATATATCTTTCTTCTCTATGAAAAGAAAAGGTATAATTTGCGAAATGAAAGATTCGATTCATGATCTGATGATAATTGGTTTCTGTCCATACATAGATTGACGTGTTTTGTCGACATGGGAGCTTCAAAAAACGACCAAAGTTCGTATAAATATAATTACCCGAAGAAACTGAAGCGCTTGACAATTTTTGGCAATGCTGGAAGTTAAGTATAAAACAATGGTTAAAGGCACAGACAAATGTGTATGAAATTAGAATTTTCCATACTCTTACTATTAAGGCAACCAGTCTTCATTTGATTTCTCATTGCTGTATTGTCTTCAATTCGTTTTCTACAGTATCAGATATAACATTTTAGAGAAACAACTTCTCTTTATTTGAATTGTTCCTCTTCACTTAAATTGCCAATTTTCAAGGACCCTTAGAGTCCACGTATTATATTTTATATAGCTCGGGTGTTTAATGTTGAAACGGTATGTCAATTTAACTTTGTTTAAATAAATTTTGAGTGTTGGATCTATATTATTGATCTTTAATACTTTGACAGGGAATGAAAATCTCAAGACAATACTTTAACACATACTTTTCCATCATTATCATTTATTTGCCATACGTGTAAACATTGGTAAACATAAGTGGGACATACATGACTCTAAAGTATGTGGCTACTTATTAGTTGTCTTGATTTCACATCTTTCTGCCAAATAATTGTCCATTACTTCAAACAAACCGAATGGCCTGAAAGGAGACTTCCTGCTTGCATAATTTAGATGCAAACTCTTGATCCAAGGTACTTTGTTAATTAAAATACTTTTCTTGGAATAATTGCATACCAAAAAGTTCCATGAACATTATCACCATTATTTTAAAATATTCAACAAGTAAGTACATGTATATTTTTATGTTATATCATAGAAAGGTAAAAGTAAGCAATGGTAAAGAAATCAGAGTCAGAGGAGGTTCTATAGCGAGTACCCACAATCTATGTTTTGTAGCAAAAAAAAAAAAAAAAAAAAAAAAAAAAAAAAAAAAAAAAAGAAGAAGAAGGTATACCCCTGCAAACCCAGTGTTTCTATAAAATAAAGTGGGGGTTAAGGGGATGTTTTTGCACGGACATGTTATCCTGATGGGCGATTTTTAGTAATGTATAAGCAGAAAGTCCAGTAGGGTTAATGTCTATCTTCTTGGCTGACCTTAAAAAACGATTAAATAAAATTTATCCGCAGGATTCAAGAAAAAGAAAACTATCATTCTACCAATATGAGCCGCCTCATGGGAAAAACAACAATCTGCATAGGCGAAAACAAAGACGCAGATCAGCTTCGCGGTAACCGCCCGCGAAGCTGATCAGCGCCTTTGTTTTCGCTACTCGGATAGTACAATTCCTCTTCTACTTAAATCTGAAATTTCAAGCTTCTAGCTCTTTTCTGTGACTCTACAGGCTGGTTTGTGTCGGACCTGTTCGTAAACCACATTGTTGGTTTTCCCACGAGGCGGCTCAATTATATTGGTCAATTCAATTTTAATCCATTGATAATAAAAGTATTTGTATTATTAAAACTCAGCGATAATAGCTCGACTAAGTTCTTAAAATTGTATTGTTGATTTCCGCCATTGAGCTCAAGCAGATATAACTCTAGAAACAACAGGCGAAACAAAGTCCCAATTAAGTTGTACATACTGTACCAAATGAATAAATCTTAAATAATAAATAATAGATTTAAATATAGATTTAATAAAAATGGTGAAATGCACCAAGAATAGAAAGGTAAAAGTAGGCATTGTAAAAGTAGGCAATGGTCAGGAAATGGCCCAATCATAAAGAAACAGAAACCATGCTGCTGCGTTTATTATTATTATTATTATTATTATTATTATTATTATTATTATTATTTAAATACACCGCCTTTCGATTTATGTGTTTTCAATTCTGTTTTATCAAAACGGCCCCAGACAACATTTTAGAGAAAAAAAAGTAGAACTGAGTTCCTTCTAGGAGCAGTGAAAACATTCATGAGATAGGGAATGGGCCATACCTCAATTTCGGCTACTCAAGCCTCATCAGTGACCAAAACATGGAGCCAGAGACAATTTACTGCAGTTTTACAAATTTTAAATGTGGTAACAAAACATAGACAGGAAATTCTAAATAGAACCAAACGATTTAACATTGTTCAGATGAATGTATCTAAACTGAGCATAAGTTTCTGATTTCTCAGAATATCATCACTGATATCAAAGGACCAAAACAAAAATATAATCTGCACTATGGATGATGTACAAGGGAGACATAAGGGCCGCCACACGGCACAACACCTGTTGCAGTATTAGACATTTTTCACTTTTGAACGTAAATGCTGCTAGTGCGTGCGGTTACGGCTTTCTTTGTGATGGGGAACGACTCGTGAGGGCATATGTGAAACTAAGACGAGGGGCAATATGAAGAATTACACAGTCAAAACTACCAACAGCCCAACGGAGACGAATTAAATAAGTCATGCAATAAATGTTATAGTGTAGGACGTCTAGCTCTTTAGCTCAGTAGCTAGTGTGCTAGGATTCAAAACGAATGGTTCTGGGTTCGAGTCCTGGTCGAACCGCTTTTTTTTCTTTTCTTTATTTGTCTCCTTTGTAACAATAATGCTAAGGAAATAAGAAAAATGTGTTATCAGCTGATTATATTTATTGGCGAATGCAAGAATCAGGAAATGCCCTTGTGCATAAAATACATAAATCGTAAAGGAATGGAAGTGCGAGACGGCATCTCACATTAATGTTTCTGTCTTGTTGACTTTTAACAGCTCGATCGTATTTTTTTTGGTAGAAGAGCTGATCTTCGAGCGATCCTCACGTCAATATTTCTTTCTTGGGGACATAAAAATGTTCATATTCTGAAGGCTTGTACAGGAATAATGTGGCTAGGATAAGTTAGCCACCCTGAATGACTTTAAATGTTTTCCGCGGACGTAAGGCACTAACTCATATAGTATAGTGTACCTGTACAGACATATGTATATTTATAAGGTGTAAAAACTACAGTTTCACGTGCTGTCTCGTGAGCGAACATAATTCATTTGGCATGTTTATACATGTATTTAAAACAGATACTCGAAAGCTTGGTGGGGTTTAGTTGGTTGATGTTTCGTTTTGATCCCATTCAACAGCCATCTGCATGTCATAAGTGCGATATCCTAACTACATTATGCATAGCCATACTAATAATTTGAGGTTTTGTAGACCTTCAACAGTATTTCAGCCATATCGAGTGCGATAATTACGAATTTTAGATGATTTTAGAAAGCCACGGGCTTTCTGTATGATCCTCATTTATTCTCTTGTAGTATGCGTGCTGTTTGTCTGGTTGACTTCAAATAAATATAATTAATCTTCAAACTAACACAATGTTATTTTCAAGTAAATAAATGATTATAAAACTGAGAAACATCTAGTCTTTTTTAGCTTATAGGATGGCCATGACCCGTCGTCCGTCTTCGTCGTCGTCCACAATTTCAAAGATCTTCTTCTCTGTAACCACTTGGCCAATCAAGTTGAAATTTTATGTGGAAAAGTACAAGTAGGCAAAGAGCCTCCTTGTGTAGCGGCATTTCAAGTTTGATCGCAAAATCTATGTCACATGACCAAGATGGCCGCCACGCCCATATATGGTAAAAACCACTCAAAAATCTTCTTCTCCAGAACCGGCGGGCCGATTTCCACGAAACTTGGTATTTACCATTAGTGACTCCAGTCAATCAAAGCTTGACAAAATGATGACCCTGAGATGACCTTAACCTATTTTACGGCAAGGTCAATTTTGGAAACAGAGGCTTTTATATGGGAAAAAGTGAAAACTATGGATTTTTTAAAAAATGATTGCAGCCTGAGACCTGAAAGGTGGTAGATGCAGATAACAAATGGAGTAGATGAAGGAATGTGATTAATTTAGGTCAAGGTCATCACTTGACCTTGGCCAGTCTGTTGTCCATAGCATCTTCATCTCTGAAACCGCTGGGCCAATCACAGAGAAATTTTCATGTGGAGCATCCATGGGTAGGGGGGACAAAAATTCCGTATATGGTAAAAGCCACTCAAAAATCTTCTTTTCCAGAACCGGCAGGCTGATTTTCACGAAACTTGGTATGTAGCATCGATGACTTCAGCCCATCATAGTTTGATAAAATGATGACCCTGGGATGACCTTGACCTATTTAGCGGCAAGGTCAATTTGGGAAACTTAGGCTTAAGTGACAACTATGTCTCCGGTGAGCGTTTACAGGACCATTGGTCCTCTGGTTTTCATGACGTGCAGCTAGACGGAATATTTCCATCGGTATTCTGTTAGACCTCTCCATACACAGAAAAGGAGCGAGGTCACAAGTGTATCGGAGAGCAGGTTAGCCAGCTGATCAAACGTGCTGCGAACCTTGCTTAACCCTAAAACAGGACAACAATATTCTGAATTTTAAGCGTGCATACACACTCTAAGTCACAAACTCACACTCACGCAAACACGTTCCGTAGAGGACTTTGTCTCGCAGTGGCTCAGTCAGTCGCCTCTTAAAATCACATGGCGAGAATAAATACGTAGTTGATATAAGACAGGTACAAAATGGGTTTAATAAGAACATAAATTTTGACTCGTTTCGCAGGTTGAGCGCGAGAACGAAATTCCTAAAAATGAAAATTGTTGTCTTTCCGTACAAACTGTCTAATTCTGATGGAACAAGGAACCAGAGGTGACCTTTGACACGAAATATTTTCTAAAATCGCATACTGGCGTCAACAAAAAACGCCTCAGTCAACTTTGACACGTCATACTGCCAAGATTAACAATATTAATTATTTTAAATATTAGTCATATCTTTTGCTAACCTTTTACGCATTCGAAAATGCTGAAATGGAATCAATCAGACGTCTTCTTGAAACACGACATGCTGTTGAAAACATACACCCCTCGCAAAATTCCTATTCTGTTCATGAACCGATCTATCAGGCATCGCTTCTTTCGATCACTGAAAGTCTCCTTTGCAAAACCAACACATATGCCATAGAGTGGGATATCCATACGTGGCCATATGTTGTTGAAACACATTTTTGAAAACCAAATGTCGTTCTCTATAGTTATTGACGTCATTGCAGCTAATGATCAATGCTTAAATGGTTATTGCCGTCAAAATGGTCAAAACGTTTTCAAATACATCCTGACATGGCTATTTGACAAAGAATAGTTTCTATTGTTACTTCTTTTGCCTTTCAACGTGAAACGAACGTCCTTACGGATAACGTGTATTTGACGTCTTGGGAAATAAGCGTCAGAATACCATTGCTCTATTCTTGGCAATTCATTTGAAATAATGCGACTACGTTATGAAAATCAACTCAAGGTGTACATCCGAATATAACGGCATCGTTTCTGAAATGTTTCATCATTAGAATTCGTGGGCATAAGAGACGTCGACGTTAAAAAGATTTTGCTACAGAAGCGTCGGCGAAAAAGCTAGGGTAACAAAAATCGATAGAGGGAATATTGTGTCGATGCGAACGATAATACCCGACTATGGAGTCGCTTCGAACGCAAGAAACCGAGCAGTATCGTTTTTTCGTTCCGTCCGTTTCCTTTCTTGTGAAAAGTCCCTATGATAATTTCAGTATTTCAACTTCACGTGGTCCAGTGATGTTACGTTTCAAAATTTTGATGTTCACAAGTTTGTAAAACAACTTTCACACGGCTTTCAAGATTTTTTACGTCAAAAACGTCTGTATAATGACGTCAGGATGCATTTTTAAAAATGATGCACCCACGCAAGTTTTGAGAAAAGTGCGCGTCTTAATCAAATTCGGTTTATGCTATACCATGAGAGAGAAGGTAAAAGTAAGGATGATGCAAATTTTGTTCATATTGTGTATCGTTTGGCCAAGTTATGCAACATTTTTGATGAGGCGTTTTTTATTGACGTCAGTATATATATATCACTTATCATGTTTGCCATTAAAGATGCGTTACTCGTTCAATGCGAGTCGGTTTTACAAATGCTTGGCGCGAATAAAATGCCTCCATTTTAACAGCTTCCAATGCAGAATTCGATTATTTTAGACACTCGTGTGTATAACTAGGCGTCGCTCGTTCGATAAACCGAGGACCCGTTTTCATATGACCATAACTGTTGGTGGGAAAAACCAATATCAACTAGTTGTTATCGCCATGTGGCATTTTACATACTGGCTTATGTATATACGTACATTGGTTCTGCTAAGCTACATTTTCACGTGTTTTTCGTGAACGCACAGAAAACTTTATACATGTATACATAGCATGATTTTCGATTTGAAACATAAGTTGATCTTTCATTTTATGTGCAGTTTTTTTTATTCTACGTCTTACAACGTTTTGACATATTTCAAGTTATCTCGAGCATGGTCGGTTATCTATATCAGGATAACATGTCTGTGAATACCCCATGAACCACACTTTTATACAGCAAAACTTTGGTATGCATGGGTATACCTATTTTAAGCTCACGTGAGCCCTTCGGCTCAAAAAGCAAGGTTATAGGATGACCATGCCCCGTCGTCCGTCCGACGTCGTCCGTCAACAATTTCCATGATATTCTCCTCTGAAAACAAATGGCAAACCAAAGTTAAACTGCTTGCTGAGCATTCTTAGGAAGGGGGAACGAAAGTTTGCATAAATGACCCAGGCCACATGACTAAGATGGCCGCCATAGCTATAAATAGCAAAAACCTTTAAAACAATTTCTTCCCAGAACCAGAAGTCCTATGATTTTGAAACTAAGTTTGAAGCATCAGGCAATATAGTTCTTCAAAGTTAACGTTGGTATACATCATAATGCTCGGATGACCTTGACCTATTTTATGGCAAGGTCAACTTAGGTCGCCCATGTATTTAAATGGGGAAAATAAGTTAAATGTAATTAAATGGGTGGAAACTCGCGATGAGCATGCAAAGGTACTGAAGATTTATGTTCATGAAAACATTTAGTCCCCAGGGGTTTGTCTGCTCCTGCCCGGGGGCTATATACATGCACATGACCAAAATATTCAAACATCTCTGCAATCGCATGGCCGATCAAAGCCACACTTCATGGAAAGGGAACGAAAGATTGTATAAATGGCCGACACTGCAGAAACCTTTAAAATGTTCTTCAGAACCAGTAGGCCTATGATTTTGAAACTAAAGGCATTAAGCATTTACAAAATTTATACATGGCCTAAATCATGACCCAGGGATGATACTGACCTATTTTACGGCAAGGTCAACTTAGGATGCCCATGCATCTAAAAACACAGATTGTGAGCACTAGTTAGAACCGCCTCTGCGAGGCAGTTTTAGCGTGTACGAACAATCTATGTTTTGAGCAAAATAAAAAGATAAAAATGTTGAACTGAAAATTTCCATTTTTTACAACATTAAAAACACTGTATATTGCTTGTTAAGGTTTTGTTATGCTAGCGTCAAGATACACGGCGCCATTTTAGTGCACATGTATTACAAATGCTGACGACAGAGCTACATGTACAACACCTTGATCATTCTTAACCTTACTCATATGGGCATTTTTTGCGTCCGGAACCGGGCGAGCATAAATGCACATAAGCTTCTTACTCAATCAGATTTTACGTAAATAATAAATTTAATTGGTTTGTTGATTTGAGGTTTAACGTTAATCCAACAGCAGAGGTCATATGGAAACGAGACATCAGTTTATAGTGTCATCCGACAGACTTAAGGATCCCGGGATCAAACCCGCGGTCCTTGGTTTAAAAAGACGAAAACATGCCGTTAACACTAACTGATTTCGGCTTGTCAAGCAGCAATGTGGTTTGATAACTGATCCTGCTCGATAATTTTTTTTTTTTTTTTTTTTTTTTTTTTTTTTTTTTTTTTCGAAGAGGCCGTGGGACAAAAATTCAACAACCAAACACAGCACAATTTTAGGTTCACGGATGTCGTTTCGTTTGTTTACATATAAAAAGCCGGTAAATTGAGCACGTAAAATAACTGCGTGATATACTGTACATGAATATGTATATTCAGGAATTGTCTATCAGTGTCAGCACCATCGTAAATGCCTGCGATACAACAAAAGTCCTTACAGCAAAGATTGATGCAACATCACACAACATGTGATTGAAAAAAGCAATATCGCTTTGGCAACAACCATCACCAAGACAATGAACACTTCGTCGTAGGTTGCTGCCCAATTGATCAGTCTTACAATCACAGGTGACACAAACCAAATTCTGCTTGTGGGTATGCCAAGTCGTTTTCTCAGGGATCGACCCTCACCCTCACCCCCCCCCCCCCCCCCTTGTTACTGATTTATCCGTCTCATATGAACTAAAATAATTTTGAACGGGGCGATAATTGTATAAAAACGAAATTATGACCAGAAATGAGCACAATCAGACCCTTATCTGTAATCAAGTAACAATAGAAGGACCTGGAATCGATACATCTATTTCACATCCTCACTAAGGTGGGCGTAGTGTAATTCTGGGCCCTGATTAGATTTTAACAGATAGCAAAACTTCTCCGATGTTACTCGCGCCGATAAGAAAAAATGCATTTATATTCAATCATGCATGCATGCTTAATGTAAACCATATAACGAGGAATATTCGGGGTCTCGCGTGCAAATAACAACTATTTACATACTGGACCTTGGACTCGCCCGTTGGATTGAACGCGCGGCCCGTTTTACGAGGCGACTGACTGAACCACTACGACATGGAGTCCTTTATGGAAACACTTTAGCAACTGATAAAAATAATATTGTGTTAGTTTGATTTTAATCATATTTATTTGAATTTAACCAGGTAAACATCACGCATACAATATCACACAGAATAAATATGGATCAAAAAGAAAACTTATGTCTTGCCCAATTAATTTACTACATCGTAACCAGCACACTGGATATGGCTGAATTACTGTTGAAGTCTACAATAAACAAACTTAGTTGTGTGGCTTGGCGTAATGTAGCTACATGTAGGAGGTTGCCTCCATCGCACTTCGTATGACTGTCGAATGAACGAAACTTCGACATCAAGCTGATAATCTGTTTGAAATATAAACAGAATGAATTATGTTCGCTCACGAGACAGCACGTGAAACTGTAGTTTTACAATAAACACAGGTATACATGTATCCGAACATGTACACTATACTATTTGATTTATCGCATTTTAGTTCAGTTTTACGTCCCTTTCAAGATTATTTCAGCTCGTCAATCAGTAGGTGGGGTGAGTACAGTAAAAACGTGAGTACCCTAAGAAAAACCACCTGGCACTCCCGCAAGTTGAACTTGGCTTGTATCATATGTGGCCAGTGTGGGGCTCGAACACGCACAAGACACAGCGGTGAGATGAACGAGTGACGAAGAAACAGCGTTCTTAACCGCTCGGCCACGGGGGCCGCTAAGTCATTAGAGGCGGTCAACTTATCCTAGCCGCATTATCTGAAAATAAATGTTGACGTGAGGATCGGTCGCGGGTCCGCTCTTCTGCCGATAATTACGATCAAGCTACCGGCTTAAAAAAACAACAAGACTTAGTGAAAAACCTATACGTGCGGACTGCCTTCTCACTACACACTTTAATCCACAAATTTACGATTTTAGTATTAAATGCAGCAGTGCATTTTGTGATTCTTGCATTTTTTTCTTTTCTTTTCTTTTCTTTTTCATTTTTCTAAGCTATATTGTCACAGGGGCGAAAAAAGGAAGCAATTAAGAAGAGAAAAAGAATTTTTGTTCTAGCCGGACTCGAACCCAGGACCTTTTGGTTTTATTCCATACATGCTACCTACTGAGCTACAGAGTAAGACGTCGTGGACTATTTCTTTTTTGCCTGTCTTCTTTAATTGGTCTCCGTTAGGCTATTGGTAGTTTTGACCAAGTAATTCTTCATATCGCCCCTCGTCATCGTCTCAAATATGCCCTCACGAGTCGTCCCCCATCACACCGAAAATCGTAAACGCACGCGCCAGCAACATTTACGTTCAAAAGTGAAAAATGTCTATTAGCAAACAACTTCTGTTTGTTATTTGCAATATTCCTCTTTACTTAAATTGCCTATTTCGAGGGCCCTTAGAGACCATATATTGTATTTTATCTAGCTCGAGTGTTTAATGTTGAATCGGTATGTCTATTTACCATTGTTTAAATAAATTTTAAAGTGTTAGATCTATATTATTGATCATTAAATACTTTGACATGGAATGAAAATCTCTAGATAATACTCTAACACCTACGTTTCCATCATTATCATTATTTGCCATACGGGTAAACATTGGTAAACATAAGTGGGACTTCACGACTTTAAAAGTATGTGGCCGAGATACGTCACATCTTTCAGACAAAAAATGATGTTGAAAATATAGGGACTTTTTATTTTCTTTTGGACAAACATTGGCGCAGACGTTGCTACTAATATGCAAAATAATGCATTAAGAACTTGTTTGTTTAATTTTAGATGTGCTTTATCAGACTATTGTAAAGCATGTTGAAACAGGGTGAATAATAAATGAGCCGCCTCGTGAGAAAACCAACAATCTGCATAGGCGAAAACAAAGACGCAGATCAGCTTCGCGGTAACCACGAAGCTGATCAGCGCCTTTGTTTTCGCTACTCGGATAGTACAGTTCCTCCTCTACTTCAATCCGAAATTTCAAGCTTCTAGCTCTTTTCTGTGACTGTACAGCTCGGTTTGTGTCGGACCTGTTCGGAAATCACATTTTTGGTTTTCCCACGAGGCGGCTCAAATGAGGCTTTGTAAGGATCAATAAACCATTATTAACCTCTATAAAGACATTAATTGGAACCAATTAAGGAGAACAATAATGCTATCGAGTATGGTGCGTTCACGCTTATAGTGTGATGTAATGCGAGTAACCTTTAGAACACAACCTGCCTAGATACATAACAAAGACTGCAACTTGATTTTGGTAATATCAGCGTATCACGGAATCACAGGGAAGCACATGAAATAAACAAACATGAAATTAACAACCATACAAATAATGGGATGGAAATGAAAATGCCAATAAGAAACATTTTGGAAAGGCATATACACATGTGCAACATTTGAAATTCATACGTACGTGAATTTTACATTTGTACTGATTGTTCGGCGAAGCAATTTCGTGTGTTCAATGGAAAAGCTCAAAACCACATTACAAAACTTAAAGCAACACTTTAAAAGACGCATGAAGAGCATAATCTCAAGCGTTTCCCCCTATATATTTATATATTAACATTTCAGGTATATTCACGTTTTCCAATGGTCCATCAGCTAACTTAAAAAAGTACAAGTAGGCAAAGATCAGGAAAGTGCGCAATCAGAAAAAGACTCCCACTCCAAAAACCAAGGTGGGAAAAAACCAAACTAACAATCAGGTACTTATACCATGAAAACATTTCGTAAGCCGAATGAGCAGCTATTTTCCCAATAGGTGGCCACTCAGTTACCTTAACTTAACTAAAAATTTGCAAACATACATAAGGCGCCAACAGCACAAAAATATTTTAAACACCAAGACATAAAACAAAAAGAACCACCACAGAAGTATCGACTTGGAACGATCAGTAACACAAAGTTACTGGCGGGTTTAAATCGATTTTACACGGCCGTAACCTCACCCTCAGCTTCCGCAGTGGTTCATAACATTTAGTTAGTTCTTCGGTCCTCGTGGTGAATCTCTAACTAGTAAATGAATCATCAAGAACAAACAAATAAATCATGATAAACATCCTGATGAATCAAAAACCAGGACTCACAGATTCAGTAAGCTGTAAACAGTGCAATGTGTTATAGGTCTACAGCGAGAACATGTACGATTGACTTACCCTTGTCTATTGCAGCGCTCATCCGCCGCATCATGCAATTTATTTATCCTTTCATAAACACATCCACCATTTTCAAACCCCCAGTCTTTGTTGCTAAGGGCTATTTAACTTCTATTCCTATTCAATTTTATTTCATATCTGTCGGCTAACCTATAAAGTCAAGGCAGTGACTTCGATTAAAGCCTATTACAAATTGCCTTGAAGTCTAAGAAAATTGGCGATCGAAGTGCTTGTCTTCATTTAAGCTACTTATAATCTATAGCGACAAGTCCTATTCCAAACAAAGTTTAAATTGGGTTCTTTGTACTGCCACGTATAGCGAATATTGGAATGTCAAATAGATATAACCATGTATCTATCTTTTATACGTATTGTGTATTTTGTCAAGGCATTGCAAGGCCCGAAAAAATCCATAATCAAATAATGTAATTAAAGCAGATAAACGGTCTGATAGTGTAATACAAATAGGAAATATGTGGCCTAATGTTCCATTCCAGTGATCTATGCAAGAATGAAGATCTATAATTACTAACGTTTTCAATGAATAAGACCTCCAGAAAAAATTCAAGAAAGCACTACTGCATGTAGACACCAAGACTAGTACAAAAAGGTTAAATAGTCATTCAAAGATAGAATAATAAAATAAATAAACTGGCGTTTTAAAATAACAGCAATATATATCGTATCGTGCATAGCGACGCTTTGCGACAAGAAAATGGCACGACTACATGATCTCCAATTATAAAAAGTAAACTATAACTGACAATGGGAATAGTAGAATAAAGGCTTGGGGAAAGATTTTGGTAGATTTGGTAATATATATAAAGCGCATGACCTGGTACAAATTTAGATAACGTATACATGATATAAGCTGAAAGAATTTCTTGAATCACAGAGTTTGACTTTAGAAGAAATGTAGTCCACATGCATGACAATTGTGGATTAAAGCTATTTAAGGTTAAATGTTATGAAGGTGCTGATAACAATTGTTTCTGAATTAGAGAAAGGTCGGAAACAAATTGCTGACAAAACGATTAACGGATTATGCTAAATCATTTGAACGTTTTGTCACCTGAAAACAAATGCGTCTGATCACAGTTAAACCAACTACTAGTGTGTTTAGGTTGCGTATCATGCATAGCTTGGGTACATATAAATCTAAATCGAATTTCGCTTACTCCGACCAGAAAGCATTGTTTCATATCAAGTACGTAGTGTAACAGATTTAATACAGGAGAAAGAGATGCGACTTGGTAGGGTTTGTTGAAGAGTAGTCCCCATAAAAATACTGTATTTGCTATAGGAAAAGATTAAATTTCTTAACGAATAGATTACAATTGCACATGAATACATTAAATCCACAATTAATTCTTTAAATATCTTTTCAAATAAAGTAACAAATGGGATTTAGTACGGGTATACAAGTTATATTAGCTTTTCTTATTCAATATAAACGGTGAATTTAAAAGTCACTTTTCTAAATAGGAGACCGGTATATTTTTAATGAAACAGAAGCTAAGATTGCCGGTAACAATACATATGCCGTGTTATTGTTAATCTTGCTCGTATTTCGTCTTTAAGACACATGCGAAAATTCTTTCTGATTATAAATAAAAATATAACTGAGATCCAGTGTGAACAGTGAACATATCAATGAGAAAGTGGATGTGCCGTACCGCGGCTTTGGCTACTTAAGCCATTCATTGACCCTTTAGATTTGGCAACAAGGAGAAAAAAAAGAGAATTACTGTATTTTGCAACTTCCAACAGAGTAGTCGATACAAAGACTAGTATAATCCAAACAAAGTTTACTTTGGTAAGAAAATGAATCTAAACCGATAATTTTCTGAAAGTTTCTCAAAATACCCTCGCTGATCTCAAAGGACCAAAAGGAAAATATAATCTGCACTATGGATGATGTACGGGGAGACTTTTAGGGCCACCACACACAAGGCACGGCATAAAACCTGTGACTCATGTTTCCAACAAGAAAGATCTCGTGTACTGCCATCGTTTTTATGATACAAGCGCTATAAATTAGATTTTAAATCAGCGCTAGATAAAGTCCTATATAAATCGATTTTAACAGTTCAATACAAATGAAATACATTTATTACCCATATGGTTTTGAAGATCTACCAGTTTACTGCTCAAAAAGGACACAATGTCTTCTAAAACTCAAGATATTGGTGAAGCACTTTGGAAAGCCGTATTCCATAGAGACCTATCTTACGTTTCGGAATTATTAGGAAGAGGTGCTGATCCAAATTTTATTGATAATGGTTCACCTGTGTTAACAGACGCTGTCCGTGGTGGAAGTCTCGACATTGTTAAGAGTTTATGTGAAAACGGCGGTGATCTTAATGCAGAAGATGATTTGGGAAATGGTTTACTGTTTTTCTCCACAGCTAGGGATAGTAATGGAACAATATTGAAATATCTTATAGGAAAAGGAGTGGATATACACCATAATAAGAGCTGTCGCAGGACAGCGTGCTCGACTGCTTCTGACCTTTGTCAAACATAAGGCCAAAACCGACCAGTAACCCAAAGCATTATGCTCATACATCTTTTTGCCTTGATGCAATAAGGCAAAATCACTGAACCATGAAAGTTAACTATAACTACCTAAGATTTAGAGGTCTCACTCATATTGTGAAAGAAGTGTGTTCATATACCAACTGAGTGCCAAGACACAAGGCAAAATTACTGAACCGTGAAAAAAGGTCACACTGACCTATAAGTATTTCAGGGTCAAAGGTCTATTGATACTTACTCATAATGTGAAAGAAATATGATCATATACCCATTCAGTGTTGAGATATAAAGCAGAATAACTGAACCATGAAATTAGGTCATAGTGACCTATAAGTATGTTTGGGTTAAAGGTCTGGTCATACTCATTCATAATCAGAAAGAAGTATGAAAAAATACCAACTGAGTGTCGAGATATAAGGCAAAATCACTGAACCATGAAATTAGGTCACAGTGACCCAGGAATACTTTACAGTCAAAGGTCTTGTCATACTCATACATATTGTGAAAAAAGTATGTCCATATACCAATTGAGTGCCGAGATATTAAGGAAAATCACTGAACCGTGAAATTAGGTCATATTGACCTAGGACTACTTTAGGGCCAAAGGTCTTATCATACGCAAACATTGTGTGAAAGAAGTTTGTTCATAAACCACTTGAGTGCTGAGATATAAGGCAAAGTCACTGAACCGTAAAATTAGGTCACAGTGACCTATAAGTATATTGGGGTCAAAGGTCTGGTCATACTCACTCATAATCTGAAAAAAGTATGAAAATATACTAATTGAGTGTCAAGATATAAGACAAAATCACTGAACCGTGAAATTAGGTCACAGTGACCTAGGACTACTTCAGGGTCAAAGGTCTTGTCATACGCACACATACTTTGAAAGAAGTTTGTTCATAAACCATTTGAGTACCCAGATATAAGGCAAAATCACTGAACCGTGAAAATAGGTCACAGTGACCTATAAGTATATTGGGGTCAAAGGTCTGGTCATACTCACTCATAATCTGAAAAAAGTATGAAAATATACTGATTGAGTGTCAAGATATAAGGCAAAATCACTGAACCATGAAATTAGGTCACAGTGACCTATAAGTATATTGGGGTCAAAGGCCTGGTCGTACTCACTCATAATCTGAAAGAAGTAAGAAAATATACTAATTGAGTGTCAAGATATAAGGCAAAATCACTGAACCATGGAAAATAGGTCAACCGACCCTTATCGTCATGACACACAAGTCAGTGTCACAAAGTCAAAAGATGAATGACCAACCATCTTCCTAAGTTGTTTCTATTAAGAAATAAAAAGAAAAAAAAATCGGAGAGTTCTAGATTTTGACCTCTAGCCCCGCCCCCCTGACTCCGACCCAGAGGTCCGATGTCATGGAACCTAAAGTGTATGATGTATGAATGCTTTATGATAAGTTGTTGTCAAGATATGGACTCCTTGTAAAAGTTACACAGCAGTACATCTATTTTTTACAGTGTTCTAGTTTTTAACCTCCAGCCCCACCCCCCAGGCATGGACCCAGAGATCCGATGCCATGAAATGAAACTCAACCCTACAGGGTACCTATGGTCCGAGTATGAAAGCCCTCTGATAAAAAGTTTTCAAGATATAGACTTCTAGAATACTATATCACAGAAAAGCCATTATTATTAATGGTGTTCTAGATTTTAACCTCTAGCCCCACCCCCTGGCATGGACCCAGGGATCCGATGTCATGGAATGAAAGCCGACCCTACAAGGTGTCAATGGCCCATGTATCAATGCTTTCTGATGAGTGGTTGTCAAGATATGGACTTCTAGAAAACTTTAACACAAGAATTGCCATTTTTGAAGGTGTTCTAGATTTTAACCTCCAGCCCCACCCCCTGGCCTGGACCCAGGGGCCCGATGCCACGGAATGAAAGCTAACCCTACAGGGTATCTATGGTCCAAGTATGAATGCTTTCTGATGAGTGGTTGTCAAGATATGGACTTCTAGAAAACTTTAACGCAAGTGTGACGCGCACGGGAACGCGCACGCGCACGCGCACGGGAACGGGAACGTGGACGACCGGGGTGACTGCAATAGCTCTATGCACTTCGTGCAGTCGAGCTAAAAACATATTCGGTCAAACGTCTTTATTTGGAATTTTACAAACCCCAATTTCTACAGATGTCTTGGAATTTCTAACACAGTACATTGATAAATCAGTGGTTGACCAAAGAGGTAATAAAGGAGAAACCCTCGCTCATATGATTGATTTCATTCATAGAACGAAAGAAGAAAATCCTGCAGAAGCAAACGATGAAGATAATCAACAGAATGATGACATGTGTGTGAAATTACTTAAAACATTGTTCGATAATGGACTGGATATGAACGTCAAGGATTTCAAAGGGAATTCGCCTCTTATCGTTGCATGTAGCATTCCATGCTATTCTTCTGTGAAATTCTTAATCAAAACAGTCAAAAACATTGCCATCACAAATAAAAAGGGAGAAACGGCGTTGCATGCCTTAGCTAGTCAAGCTGGTTCAAAGGACTTCGAAAAATGCTTGGAACTTCTCTTAGAGAATGGTTTTGAAATCAATGTCACGGACGTTTTAGGTCAGACCCCTCTCCATCATTACGTAACTTCTTCAGATGTATCTACAAATTGGATTCAATTTTTCATCGATAAGGGTGCGAAGTTTGACCAAATCACTGCATTTGGCGAAACCATTTTACATCAGATGGTAGCAAAATCAAGTAAATACTCTTCCAAATTGAACGAGCAGGACGAATCATGCTGTGAAAATATAAGGTATCTAGTCGGATTAGGATTTGACGTGAATCAGCTAGATGTGTTCGGACAAAGTCCACTAAGTACCGTAGCCCGCGACAATAGCCAGGCTGACGCAACAATTACTCTACTTGAGCTAGGAGCAAACGTTACATTGCCTTCTAAGACAAGTGAGACACCACTTCATATTTCAACAATGAATCCGGATATTTGTCGAATCCTCTCAGAACACTCCGTGAAATGCGGAATTGGTGTAGATTTTCAAGACAGATTTGGATCCACACCCTTGCACTGGTCAATTTGGTTCAAAGAAATTGAAAGCGTGAGAATTCTCATAAACAAATCAGCCAACATAACGTTACGTGACTCCTCTGGTATGACACCCGTCGATCTGGTGGGATATCTAGGTTTGGATAACAGCTTTATGACAGTTTTGATGCCGGGAAAAGAAATATTGGGAAAAGACTGCCGTGTTATTGAGACTTTTCATGTCAAGAATGACCTTATTGACGAAGGGAAATCAGTAGATGAAAAGAACCTCCTTGAAACTGATGGAACGGTTGAGGAAGAAACTTCGAACAAAGAGAACAGTTTCACAGAATATATTGGAGACGATGAAGTGATTTCAGATGGAAGTGAATTCGGAGGTGAAAATGAGCTAGAGTCGGACGGAATCACGGTGGACACTGAGAGATGGTATAATAAAGTCGAGGGTAAAACTGTTTCTTTGAAGAAAATGGCGTCTATGATACTACTTTCTGAAAGTATGGGATTATATTTCTGCTTTGATGAAAACAAAGCAATACAAGACGTTATTTCCCATATCATAGAGAAGCTGGCAGATCACGTCTCTTTGTCTGACCCTACCCTACAAAGCACCATTTCGTTAGCAGGTAGTGTAAACGAAGGCACAAAAGTTGGATGGCAAAACGAATTTGACTATATTTGGTCGTTGAATCACTTCAATGAAACTTTCGTGCCCATTGAATCCCCATTACACCCGGAGGGCTATGTGCAACTAAAGCTAATAGAAAACGTACAGAGTACCCATGAACTTGAAAGATTTCTAGACTCCGAGTGTTGTCTCGATGCATATGAGCTGAACTACCATATGTATTCGCTAATTAACCAGGGACTACTGGAAATTTTCATAGGAAAACAGAACCATGGTATTGACCTGAGCTGCATTGCCATTCAAAAGCTGTTGGATATCAAAACTGGCAAGCTCTCTCACATAGACTTCATTTGGACAGGACCTACAATGAAAAATATCATAATAAATGTTGACATCGTACCAACGATCGTGCCAAAATTCTGGGATCCAGAACGTTTTATAATTCCACAACTACCCATTTTCAAGACATTGAATGTGACCCCTTCTTTAGCAGTTGTAACAAAATGCCCAAGCAGCCGTCTTGTTCCAAAATGTTCAAAATTCTTCAGAATATCATATGCCCATTGGGAACGAGCAATTATTCGAAATGCACCAGAGGCTGTGAGAAAAGGGTTTATACTTGTGAAAGCTTTATCGAATTCCCATTTACCATCTGTACGCAATATGTACACAGGTGACGAAGTTGAGTTATCAACTTACAAAGTCAAGACATGTTTTCTCCACGAACTGAATGACCATGTAGGAACGGACAATGACGAAGTCAATAGACAGATATCCGCAAATGAAACAAGAGAAATTACTCTTGACTGGGCAAAGAAGATAGTCAGCAGGCTAGGTCATTCTGTAGAGCAGAGGAAGCTTCCGTCATTCTTCGACAGCAATAAAAACATACTCTGCACTGAGGGGGATAATGTTTTAGAGGATGAAAGAGTACTTGGATATGGGACACTTGTTGACTGTCTAAAGGCACTACTGATACTTAGTACAGAGGACATTCGTGAAGACCATGAAAATAGTGCTTATAAGAACCTATTGAAAGAAACAAAAGAAAAATCACGGACAAATCCATATTCACAAAGCTACTGGGCATGAATGGTTCTGTGACACAATGTACTGAGGGTGATAGTGCTTTGGAAGATTAGAGTAATTGCTTTGAACCTCCTGTTGACTGTCTTATTGTTGACTGACATTATTGATGACATTACTTGTAAAGGGTCACTGATGAGGGTTCAGTACCCGAAAGGAGAACGTCCATTCCCGTATTCAGTTTGCCTAGATTTTGAAAGCCTGCATTGGCAAACATGCATAAGAAATGCCTGAAATTGTGTGTTATTATGGAAGCCTGACATCCTGTGCACACAACAAAACAAGTTTGAATTGAAAATTTTACATATACTCGCCAGAGCGTTAGTTTTTGGGGGACAGGGGTAATTTTTTTGACAAAATATTTTGATACCAAAAACCAAGATTTTCTCAAGTATTGATCGAAATACGTGGTAAAGTAATATTTGCAGCATAAATGTATGCTGCAAATGGTCACATTTTGATAAAAACAAGTTAAAATATTTCAATGTTTTTGTCAAATAATTATTTTATCTATAACTTTTGAACATTGCCTGTAAAGCCTATATCCTACACTGTCATCATTCAAGTGAATCACAAATACATACTGTCCACATGAAATTCAAGGTGAATACTCTACATGTCTGATAAATTTACCTTCTTATACATGTAAGCAACAAAAAATCGACTATCTGTGCTTTAAGGCTAGTTAATATTTGCCCACTTATTTTGAGCAACACAGTTTGTTTGACATAACATTTAGCAAAACATAGAACCCGATGACTATGTAGACCATGACTTGCCAAAAATATTATGCTAACACAAGCTTACTTGTTACTAAACCAAGACAAGGGTATGGGTCACCACTTAAATATAAACAAACACATTGGTACAGACACTCTAATTTCTAAAACCTAACCAGTGATGCTCATCAAAGTTCACCAAAAGTGTGTTTGGTTGAAGAACAGAGGACAGACTTTCACCTGATGTGGCTACTTTTCAAACACTAGGTCATGTTCAACCAGGTAGAAATATGTATATAAACAAGCTACAGTCCTAAACAAAATTATTGAAGTGACTTGATTTGATGGGCTAGCATTATAGATAGTTTTTGAGCATTTTTACAGCCTCCCCCCCCCCGGGACCAAGCATGCCATTTTTATATGATGTCTGTAATGTATAACTACAACTGTGTGCAAAAGGATTCTCTCGGTCCCGGGGGGGGGGGGGGGGAACACACCTGAAAAAAAAAAAAACGCTTCAATTTCCATTAAGGTTAATTGCAGAAACTATGTTTTCACACCAAAAATTTTAATCGGTACATTTTTCCTGGAGGAAAACATTCTAGGAATCAATGAATGCATGTTCTAACTATTAGATTCACTGATTAAAAATTGTTTCTGAAATAAAAAATTATTTAGCCTTTGCTATAGGCAGTCTCCCATACAGAATGGACGTTCTCCTTGAGCAATATGGTCCGTACTACCTCCCTTTGAACGTTTTTACTGCTTTCAAAGGATCGAACTTTAATATTTTTATACCCCGCCACTTACAAAAGTGCGGGGTACCCGCCACTTACAAAAGTGCGGGGTATTATGTTATACCCTCCAAAAAAATGCGTTCGAGTGTCCGTCCGTCCGTCCGTTAGCGTTTCGTTTCCGGGCTCTATCTTGAGCATTTATTGACCGATTATCTTCAAACTTTGTATAGGAGTTAATAATAGGAAGGAGTGGTTTGGGATTGAAGATCGGTAAATTTCGTCAAATAAGTACAGATTTATGGCCCTTGATTTACGTTAAAATTTCATTTCCGGGCTCTATCTTGAGTATTTATCGACCGATTTTCTTCAAACTTTGTATTGGAGTTCATACCAAAAAGGAGTGGTCTGGGATTGAAGATGGGTAAATTTCGTCAAATAAGTACAGAGTTATGGCCCTTAATTTACGTTAAAATTTTGTTTCCGGGCTCTATCTTGAGCATTTATTGACCGATTTTCTTCAAACTTTGTATAGAAGTTCATACCAAGGAGTGGTCTGGGATTGAAGATGAGTAAATTTCGTCAAATAAGTACAGAGTTGTGGCCCTTGATTTACGTTAAAATTTTGTTTCCGGGCTCTATCTTGAGCATTTATTGACCGATTTTCTTCAAACTTTGTATAGGAGTTCATACCAGGATGGAGTGATTTGGGATTGAACGACGGGTAAATTTTGTCAAATAATTACAGAGTTATGGCCCTTGATTTACGTTAAAATTTTGTTTCCGGACTCTATCTTGAGTATTTATTGACCGATTTTGTTCAAACTTTGTATAGGAGTTCATATCAGAAAGGAGTGGTTTGGGATTGAAAATGAATAAATTTCGTTAGATAAGTACAGAGTTATGGCCCTTGATTTACATTAAAATTTCGTTTCCTGGTTCTGTTTTGTGCATTTATCAACCAATTTTCTTTAAACTTTGTATAATAGCTCAAATCAGGAAGTAGTGGTTTGGGATTGAAGATGGGTAAATTTTATCAATGTATACAGAGTTATGATCCTTCATTTATGACAAAATTTTGTTCTGCTCTTTATCTTGAGACTTTATTGACAAACATTTTTGCTAAATTAAATTTGCGTGGCGGGGTATCATGCATGCCTGCAGCGCTTTTATATTAGTACTGGGGTGATTCGTGAAGGTAATAAAAATATTGCTTCTAAGAACCTATTCTTGCACAGATATCTACGCGCATAGCAGTTTGTAGCCGTTTTCGATTAGGCCGAACGCTGTGTTCAAACAGCAAAGCCCTTGTTCAAATCATGAAATTCACGTGCCGTTTGAACATTGGTTTTGACTAAAATCCGCTGACGTCATTAGCCATTGCGACGTGATGTCATTGTGTTCCGTAGAAACAAAATGGCCGAATTGTGGGAAAATGCATGAATAGCGATCAAGCATGTTTTGTTACAGCGCTCAAACATTCGCTGAATCATTCGGTAATGGTTTGAACTCGCGGCCTTTGGCCTCGTGTTCAAACACCTTCCTCGTGATCCACCCAATGTTTGAACACCGAATTTTAACCATGGTTTAATATCCTTACAATAAAAGAAACAAAAGAACAATCTTGGACAACACCACATTCTCAAAGCTATTGGGTATGAATGTTTCTGATGTATGGTGGGCTGAGGGTGACAGTATTTAAGTGGGTGATAGTTTTTTTTTGGATATGGGACACATGCTGACTATCAAAGCTATATTGGTCATTAGTACAGTTGATTGTCAGGGAAACCATGGAGAAAGTGCTTTCAAGGACTTGTTTAAAGAAAAAATATGAAAGTTCAGACAAATCCCTAGCTATTCACAAAACTATTGGGTTTGGACGTTTCAATGGAATTGAAAGACAGTAACAAAGTAATAGTGCTTATTCTACATGTATTTATATAAACAATTATTAAGTTGTTTAAGGACATGGAGTAAACCAGAAAAAAAAGAAGGCTATAATTTTGAGATGGCAATTGCGTACTATCAATGATTTCAAAAAGAAATATGTGTACATGCACTATCAAATTCTAAGCATATTTCTAGCTGTTTTGCCTTGTGGGTGTATTTAAAGAAATTTCAAAACATTTATCTTCAAGTTGATCACAAATAACATTTTAAATGTGTATTAGGTGTACTTCATGTACAGAAAGGTAGGATATTGGATGCCATCTTTGTGCTCTATACATATTTTTGTCCGTTCCCACTTCCCAAAGAAGCCCAAGAATAAATTTTGATTGGACAATGGCTTTAAAAAGATAAAAGTAGTCAATGATCAGGAAATGGCACAATCAGAAAAAAAATCACACTCCAAAAACGGAGGTGGGTAAAACCAAACCGACAATAAGTTACTTATACTATAAGGGAACATATCTTAAGTCGATTGCGCAGCTATTTTCTAACAGGCCGCCACACAGTTTCCCGAACTTAACTAGATATATGAAAACGTACATCAGGCGCAAACAGAACAAAAATTCAACACCAAAACATAAAACAATTAGAACCTCAACAGAAGTATCACCTTGGAACGATCAGTAATGTAAAATTACTGGCAAGCTCAAATCGATTTTAAATGGCCATTACCTCACCTTCTTCTTCAATGGTTCAGTTATAATACACTGATATAAACAAAAAATTGGGTAAATCGAGTTAAGAAAATATTATACATAGGTACCTACATGTAACATAAGTGTTTCCCCTTGCCACTTTTACTTTGGCGCCGCGCCATGCCCTTTCTCTCTAGCCCCATGCCCTTTTTCTGAATCTACATTATGTGCCCTACATTTTGGTAAAATGTGTGTCAAAATTGGACAAAAAATAAGGAAGTTACAATATTTTTTGTTTCAGTCAGCAGAAACAAATTTGGCAAAATTCAATATCATGACTTCCACAGTGTTGTTGATTGCTTTAATTCTTTGTTTGTTGTCACTTGATTGCAGTGGCCAGTGTTGCCGGCTGCCCAGTGCAGTTTGGTACAAAATATATATTTTGGGCTTCAAAAAATAGGAAGTTTATGTCCAAACCAGAGGACCAATGGTCCTGTAAACGCTCACCTGAGACCCGAGATATATACCAATAAACTTGTTTGACTAGAATGGTAATATACATGTATATAACCCCAGGGCAGGGTCAGAGCAACCTCTGGAGTCAATTTTTTTTTTAAATCATAAAGATTCATTCCATTTGCCAATTTACTGCAAGTTTTGCCCTTCAAATGACATTGTAACAATTTTCCCCATTCAAATGCGTGGGCAACCTAAGTTGACCTTGCCGTAAAAAAGGTCAAGGTCATCCCAGGGTCATGATTTATTTAAACTTTGTAGAGCTTTATTGCCTGATGCTTCATGTTAAGTTTCAAAATCATAGGCCCTCTGGTTCTAGAGAAGAAGATTTTCAAAGGTTTTTGCTATTTATAGCCATTGCGGCCATCTTGGTCATGTGACCTTGACCATTTATATAAACTTTCATTTGCTCTTCCTAAGAATGCTCCACATAAAGTTTGGCTTTGATTGACCATGAGGTTTCAGAGAAGAAGATGTTTGAATATTATGGTCATACACATGTATATAGCCCCGGGGCAGGGGCAGACAACCCTCTGGGCCCAAAATATTTTCATAAACATAAATCTTCTGTCCATTTGCTCATTCTTAGCAAGTTTTTTGCCATTAAATGACATTTTCCTATTTTTTCCCATTCAAATGCATGGGCGGCCTAAGTTGACCTTGCTGTAAAAAAGGTCAAGGTCATCCCAGGGTCATGATTTATATAAACTTTGTAGAGCTCCATTGCCTGATGCTTCATGCCAAGTTTCAAAATCATAGGCCTTCTGGTTCTTGAGAAGAAGACTTTTAAAGGTTTTTTCTATTTATAGCCATGGCGGCCATCTTAATCATGTGACCTTGACCATTTATATAAACTTTCTTTCCCCCTTCCCAAGGATGCTCCATATGAAGTTTGGCTTTGATTGGCCAAGCGGTTTCAGGGGAGAAGATGTTTCATTATTATGGAAATATACATGTATATAGCCCCGGGGCAGGGGCAGACAACCCCCCAGGGGCTAAAATTTTCCATTAACATTAATCTTCTGTCCATTTGCCTATTCCCAGTAAGTTTTACCCATTAAATAGCATTTTACCATTTTTTCCCATTCAAATGCATTGGCGACCTAACTTGACCTTGCCGTAAAATAGGTCAAGGTCATCCTAGGGTCATGATTTATATAAACTATGATGGGCCCGCGTCCCCGATGCTACATACCAAATTTCCTGGAAATCGGCCCACTGGTTCTGGAGAAGAAGATTTTTAAAGGTTTTTGCTATTTATAGCCATGGCGGCCATCTTGGTCATGTGACCTGGACCATTTATATAAACTTTCGTTCCCCCTTCCTAAGGATGCTCCACATGAAGTTTGGCTTTGATTGGCCAAGCAGTTTCAGAGGAGAAGATCTTTGAAATTGTGGACGACGGACGACGACGGACGACGGACGGACGACGGAGCATGGGTATACTATAAGCTCACCTGTGAGCCTTCGGCTCAGGTGAGCTAAAAATAGGAGAAAAATAGGAAATTATCGGCTTAAAATGGCTTTTTTATAGCATTGAAAACCATAAATATTAACGTATAGCAGCAAGAAGGCAAATCTTACTGGTGTAATTTTGGTATAAGTGTGTGATCCATTATTTTAAAACCTACTCAAGTTGTAGAAATAACTTACTTCACGGGATTGTTTTCTGATGAAGAAAAAATAATTTATTTATCAAGTTATGAGCGAGCGAAGTGAGTGAGAAAAAAAATGAATGCCAAAGACATCAAAACTGGCATTTCAAACCAAAATTCCATGATTTTTCCTTGATATTACATTATTATCTGCAGCATTTTGAAAAATATAGGAATTTGATGGAGAAATATAGGAATTGGGATCAAAATATAGGAAAAAATAGGAAGCCCTGAAAATATAGGAAAAATAGGAAAAATAGGAGCACTGGGCAGCCTGGTGTTGATAATAACTCAGTGACAATACCCAATATGACACCAAATGAGCTGTTAATCAGAATAGGTATGAAAATTGAAGTCCTACCTGGCGTGCCAGTGAATTATTTTCAGTAGTTAGGCATGTTTAGTTTTCAAAAAAAATCTTGAGTGAGGAGGATATCTCTTATTTTGACAAGCATGACAAAGTCAGTATTAAAGAAAGTGAGGAAACAGATATTTTCTAAGTTGTCTCGGGTAAAAGTGAATCCTCAAATATGGAAAGTGTGGAAAGAACATTCAACAAAGCTGAAAAGCAAAATACAGGTAAAATATAACTAGTGTTAAATTTAATGGCTGTGATTAAATGTGCCCTCCTAGCATGCCATGGGCCACCTAAAAGGTGCCCTTTTTCGTTGTCGCATGCTGAAAGTGCCCTTTTGACATGCTGCTGCAAGTTGAAAGTGCCCTGTTTTAGCAACCTGTGCCCAGTTGTTCAAAATTAATGACATCGTTAGTTAACGATTCGTTAAATTTTCAAACATTAATATTACAAATACTCTGTTATTTGTTGTTGATAAAATGTGAGAATCCTTTGCCATGGAAAGGATTCTCACATTTTATCAGCAAAATATAACAGTGTATTTGCTTATGTAGTCGGCATTTACTTAACAAGTTGAGGTCTTAACGATGAAGTTAAACTAACGAAGTTTTGAACAACTGGCCCCTTACCATTCCCTTTTATAGGGCTGGGGGAAGCGTTAAACATGTATAATGAAAAACAGGGTAAGCAGCTACTGAAGTGAGGTGGTCACAGTGCTAGCTTGGACAGAACATGTAAAATGCAGAGAGCAGAGTGCTAAGTGAGCAGCCAAATTATATATGGGTGGCCACAAAGTCATACAACAAGAAACTCGTAATTGGTATAACTTTGATAAATATGCACCACAACAACAGTACCACCTTGGAACAGTCAGTTATAAATAAGAGCTGTCGCAGGACAGCGTGCTCGACTGCTTCTGATCTTTGTCAAACATAAGGCCAAACCCGACCAGTAACCCAAAGCATTATGCTCATACATCTTTTTGCCTTGATGCAATAAGGCAAAATCACTGAACCATGAAAGTTAACTATAACTACTAAGATTTAAAGGTCTCACTCATAGTGTGAAAGAAGTGTGTTCATATACCAACTGAGTGCCAAGACACAAGGCAAAATCACTGAACCATGAAAAAAGGTCACACTGACCTATAAGTATTGCAGGGTCAAAGGTCTAGTGATACTTACTCATAATGTAAAAGAAAAATGATCATATACCCATTCAGTGTTGAGATATAAAGCAAAATCACTGAACCATGAAATTAGGTCATAGTGACCTATAAGTATGTTTGGGTTAAAGGTGTGGTCATACTCATTCATAATCAGAAAGAAGTATGAAAAAATACCAACTGAGGGTCGAGATATAAGGCAAAATCACTGAACCATAAAATTAGGTCACAGTGACCCAGGAATACTAAATACGGTCAAAGGTCTTGTCATACTCATACATATCGTGAAAGAAGTATGTTCAAATACCAATTGAGTGCCGAGATATAAAGGAAAATCACTGAACCGTAAAATTAGGTCATATTGACCTAGGACTACTTTAGGGTCAAAGGTCTTGTCATACGCAAACATAGTGTGAAAGAAGTTTGTTCATAAACCACTTGAGTGCCGAGAAATAAAGCAAAGTCACTGAACCGTGAAATTAGGTCACAGTGACCTATAAGTATATTGGGGTCAAAGGTCTGGTCATACTCACTCATAATCTGAAAAAAGTATGAAAATATACTAATTGAGTGTCAAGATATAAGGCAAAATCACTGAACCGTGAAATTAGGTCACAGTGACCTAGGACTACTTCAGGGTCAAAGGTCTTGTCATATGCAAACATACTTTGAAAGAAGTTTGTTCATAAACCATTTGAGTACCGGGATATAAGGCAAAATCACTGAACCATGAAATTAGGTCACAGTGACCAATAAGTATATTGGGGTCAAAGGTCTGGTCATACTCACTCATAATCTGGAAAAAAGTATGAAAATATACTAATCGAGTGTCAAGATATAAGGCAAAATCACTCAAATGTGAAATTAGGTCACAGTGACCTAGGACTACTTCAGGGTCAAAGGTCTTGTCATACTCAAACATACTTTGAAAGAAGTTTGTTCATAAACCATTTGAGTACCGAGATATGAGGCAAAATCACTGAACCGTGAAATTAGGTCACAGTGACCTATAAGTATATTGGGGTCAAAGGTCTGGTCATACTCACTCATAATCTGAAAAAAGTATGAAAATATACTAATTGAGTGTCAAGATATAAGGCAAAATCACTGAACCGTGAAATTAGGTCACAGTGACCTATAAGTATATTGGGGTCAAAGGCCTGGTCGTATTAGCTCATAATCTGAAAGACATAAGAAAATATACTAATTGCTAATTGTGTGTCAAGATATAAGGCAAAATCACTGAACCATGGAAAGTAGGTCAACCGACCCTTACCTTCATGACACACAAGTCAGTGTCACAAAGTCAAAGGATGAATGACCAACCATCCTCCTATAAGTTGTTTCTATCAAGAAATAAAAATAAAAAAGAAATCGGGGAGTTCTAGATTTTGACCTCTAGCCCCGCCCCCCTGACTCCGACCCAGAGGTTCGATGTCATGGAACCTAAAGAGTATGAAGTATGAATGCTTTATGATAAGTTGTTGTCAAGATATGCCTCCTTGTAAAAGTTACACAGCAGTACATCAATTTTTTAGTGTTCTAGTTTTTAACCTCCAGCCCCACCCCCAGGCATGGACCCAGGGGCCCCGATGCCATGGAATGAAACTCAACCCTACAGGGTATCTATGGTCCGAGTATGAAAGCCCTCTGATACAAAGTTTTCAAGATATAGAATTCTAGAATACTATATCACAGAAAAGCCATTATTATTAATGGTGTTCTAGATTTTAACCTCTAGCCCCACCCCCTGGCATGGACCCAGGGATCTGATGCCATGGAATGAAAGCCGACCCTACAGGGTGTCAATGACCCAAGTATCAATGCTTTCTGATGAGTGGTTGTCAAGATATGGACTTCTAGAAAACTTTGACACAAGAATTGCCATTTTTGAAGGTGTTCTAGATTTTAACCTCCAGCCCCATCCCCTGGCCTGGACCCAGGGGCCCGATGCCATGGAATGAAAGCTAACCCTACAGGGTATCTATGGTCCAAGTATGAATGCTTTCTGATGAGTGGTTGTCAAGATATGGACTTCTAGAAAACTTTAACGCAAGTGTGACGCGAACGCGTACGGGAACGCGCACTGGAACGGGAACGGGAACGTGGACGACCGGGGTGACTGCAATAGCTCTATGCACTTCGTGCAGTCGAGCTAATAAACACATCAACAATAATGACTTGTCATCAGAAGCACAAGAGGCAGACATTCTCCTTTGGTCAAAAAACATGAAGTCATTAAATATAAATATGAATCTTCTGACTGTTTGGCCATTTCCGGTAACGATTTTGCCATGAGCCTGTGCGTGAGAAACCAACAATTTGGGTTCTGACCAGGTCCAACACAAACCAGGCTGTACATTCACAGAATAAAGCTAGAAGCTTGAAACTATGTATATTAGTAGAAGAGGAATTGTACTATCCATGTGGCAAAAACAAAGGCACTGATCAGCTGTGCATGCAATTACTGCACAGCTGAGCTGCGTCTTTGTTTTGCATATGCAAATTGTTGGTTTTCTCATGCAAAGGTTCACATCACATTTCCCCATTTCACTTCATCAGATTTGACCATGTTGTATCAGAATGTCTCCATATTTTCACATACTTGTACTTGCAACGATGATAGACGGACACAATATAATGGATATACTTAAAGCTCTACAATGAGCCTTAATACTCAAGGAGCTGAAATAGTTTTGATGTATACTGAACAAAAAAAAAAGAAACATAACATTACAACACCGAAGATTTTTCTCATTTAAGGGTGATATTTCTGGTTTTGCTTAGCTTGGTCCATAGTCACTTGATACCAAAAATACGAAAAAAATGCAAAAATCCGATTTTCATTCTGATCAAATTTGAATGAGTTACTGATTTTTAACAAAAATACTGCAAACAATGAAAAATGAACATTGGGCATGCGCACATTTTTTAATCTTAAAATGCTTAAGAAATCATAAGTGTTGTACCCTTAATACATTCACTAAGTTCAAATTGCTCTACAAATGAGCCCATAATTGAAACCAACAAAATCCCTATGTGTTAAATTGAAAAGGTGATGATTCGAATTTTATTTGTTTCATATACTGCTGAGCAGTTCATAGCGATTCTGAACAGAGTTTAACAGCAAATGACAACTGTGCCATTGGTTTACAATTTGCGGGTTGCATGGTTTTGCATGTCTTTAGATGGCATCACTCATCAGAATGAAAAAACAGTTTTGTTCATTTTGTTGTCCGACATCTAGCGCAAATCTAGCGCACATGTACAAAATAAAAATGATTCTGTACCTGAAAATATCATAGTTTGTCCAGAATTTAGAGAAACATAATTGATGCACTTCTTTTTTTGTTCAGCATAGTAATTCACTCATGAGGTGGCCAAGATCTGAGGAACTTCTAGACATGGCAGTATACATCTTTATGTTTTATTGAACAGTAAATATTAACCCATACTTGATGAATGGATTTTCCAGTTATTATCTTTTGGGTGAGTCCACTTCACTTCTTAGGGGCATCGGGTGTGATTTTTGAATTTTGTTCAATTTTTTCATTAAAATTCTCTAAGCAAACAGAATAGCCGCGTATGGGACACCACAGAATGCGGCGTCACATCTGGGGCTATTCTGTTTGACTTTGTCCCATAAAAGGGAGGCTAGTCTTTAATGAGTTAATACAGTCTTTTATTACCTAATTACATAAAAAATTGTATAGAAATGGCTATTATTTATTTTCATCTATTCCAGTAACTATTGTTAATACCATGAAATAGTACCAGGCAATAGAAAATTCTATTGCCTGGCTAGTGATCAGTCTTTTGCCCCATCATACGATATATCACATGACTGCAATATAAGAAGGAAACGACATGAAATAGTTCCAGGCAATAGAAAATTTTATTGCCTGACCAGCTGTCTATTGCCTGGTCACATGATAAGTCACAAGACTTAATGTATTTAGGTAATAAAACAGTTATTTCAAGGCAATAGTTCAAAACAGTTTCCCCTCGGTGCAGATACCGACTTGACAAGCCTGCCAAGTCGGTATCTGCACCTCGGGGAAAATATTATACAATTATTGACTTCAATGAGGTAGATATAAGGATTTATCTACCTGAGAAAGTGATATTCACCAAGGCCGCAGGCCGAGGTGAATATCACTTTTGAAGGTAGATAAATCCTTATATCTACCGAAATTGAAGTCAATAACTGTTTTGTTATATGACTTTTCCAATGTTTTAATGTTTATTTTATATTTTCATTAAAATAAATAAATGAACAAAATCATAGCAGCTAGATAAAGAGGAGCAATTGATTATAATTGAAGAATGATTTTGTTAGTTCTTAATAAAATCTATCTTATGGGTACTCATAAAAATCACCACGACGAGACAATTCCAATGGGTACCAACAACATAGGTTCTTATGAAAAATAAACAAAATTATCCCTTAACTATCACCAAATACACCTCATTATCTAGTGCTTTGTTTACCCGTAAAAATTTGTTACTGCAAAGCATGTAGATTTCATGAACTGAAATGAGCTCAGGCTATTTATAGCTAACTGGCAGGTTTTATACACATACAGCAAATCATGTCAATTTCACCTAGCCCATGCTGATTTCATGGTGATGGGTACTCGGGAGGGTAATATAGATTTTGGAAGTTAATATAGAAAAACTGTCAAAATAATTAACCTCGAAGAGCTGGTTTGATCTGGTTTTCATCAGTTTGGTCTTGTTTTCAAGCAAATATTAGGATTTATTAAAACTGAATGAGCCAATCAGGAGACAGGATTTTCTTCAGTCATATAACAATTTGCACTATTGCCTGCTGAAGCATGAAATAACTGTATATTCTTAATGCTCATTTTAGGGCTTTCACGATAAAGGTTGTTCTATCCACAATGTTCCATTGTCATTGTATACAAACTATTAAAAATTTGCAAATTGCAGGTTCAGTTGGAGAAGGTAGCTTGATGGTGCAAAAGTGAATTGTTCAGGCAATGTAAAGCCGTGTCATGAAAAAAACAACAACAAATTTTGGCTTATGAGAAAACGAAGGAGCAGATCAGCTGTGCAGTTACTGCACAGCCGATCAGCGCCTTTGCTTTCGCTACATGGATAGTACAATTCCTCTACTTCTTAAATCCAAAATTTCAAGCTTTTAGCCTGTTTCTGTGATTGTACAGCCGGGTTTGTGATGGATTTGGTCGGAAACCCCAAAGACCGGTTTTCTCACTTCAAGGCTCATATCATCTTGGCAGTGATAAAGGATATAGTGAAAATTGATCTTTATTATTTTTTTACATTATACAAAACTTCCCATGACACTCCTAAATTGTCCAATACAGTATTTATTGTACTGATACCATCACAAAAGTCATTCCTTTTTTGTTTATCAAATAAATCAGATACTGTATTACCATGCAACAACTTTCCAGCCATCAAAACTATATTTCTTTTCCATTCCAGTGGCTTCTGTACTGCAATGTTACATGTATCCTTGTAAGCCAAAGATAAAACACTATCTCTCTCCCCATTTCTCTCTTTGATCTCTCTTAGACATAAGCCAATGATCATCCCTCCTCTGATCATGTGACTGCTGCTGTCAGGATTAGATAGCCAATGACTATTCATTATCTGGTCATGTGATCTGTGACTGTAGTTCATTGGCCCAATGGTCACTGTCCGAGTCATCACCCTGGGAACACTGAAATGAGCCTCATAATGATAAAACAAACTATCTGCATATGCAAAACAAAGATGCTATCAGCTTCGCAGATTTCTCTACTTTCTAAGTTTAAAATTTCAAGCTATTGTGACTGTTCAGACCAGTTTGTGTCAGACCTGTTGGAAAACCACATTCTTCGTGGCTCAAATATTGGATAGAATAAAATTAAAACTGAGGTCCTTTAAGAGCAGTGAACACATTAATGAGAAAGGGGATGGGTCATCCGTGGTTTCGACTATTAAAAGGTACAAGTAGGCAAAGATCTGGCAAAGGCGCAATCAGAAAAAGATTCCCATTCCAAAAACCGAGGTGGGAAAAAAACCAAACTAACAATCAGGTACTTATACCATGAAAACATATCGTAAGCCGAATGAGCAGCTATTTCCCCAATAGGTGGCCACTCAGTTACCTAAACTTAACTAAAAATATGAAAACATACATAAGGTGCCAACAGCACAAAAATTTTAAACACCAAGACATAAAACAAAAAGAACCACCACAGAAGTATCGCCTTGGAATGAACAGTAAGTTACTGGCTGGCTTTAACCAGTTTTACATGGCCATATCCTCACCCTCAGCTTCTGCAGTGGTTCATAACATTTAGTTAGTTCTTCGGTCCTTGTGGTGAATCACTAACTAGTCAATGAATCACCAAGAACAAACAAATAAATCATGATAAACATCCTGATGAATCAAAATCCAGGACACAGATTGAGTAAGCTGCCAGACCATGGAAATCCCTGGGCGCCAAATAACCTACTAACTCTGGAGCAAAAGAAAAACACCAGTTGGACCCCGGTGGGCCAAGCAACAGACAAGAAGCTCCGGTCCCAACCAACTAAAATGAATAGCTTTAAGTCGGGGCCATCATAGAGTCTGACGCCCGATCCACCGGCGTGCAATTAAAGAAGGCAGCATAGTTATCAACCACGATTGGGTTAAAAACTAAGCATGCAGACTGTCGCATAACATTCAAGTTATAACCTATACGTCTGTAACATGTTATGATTTTTCTGAACTCAAAAGAAAATCATAATAATTAAGTTTCTTAAATTTGCAAACCAAGTCACCATAAAATTCAGGTTCCGAAAGGCCCTCACTTAAAAGTGTCTTTAACCCACATAATATTTGGAAATCAATTCATAGTGTCTACGATAAAATTTTAGAAAAGGTTTTTCGAAGTTTATTTTACCAATAGCCCTGTTGGAGAAGTTTGGCCGTTAAACATTTATTTCGAGCGTTGAAGTCTGTAACATGATTGCAGAATCTAGCAAACCTCATAAGTTGCGAAATGTATACACCATAAGAAGCACGACGAGGAATGTCACTATCCAAAAACGGAAAATTTACTATATCAAAATCAAAGTCATTGCGCTTAGTCTCGTCAGTCTTGTCAGCGACCCTTAAGATCTGGCAACATGAAGCTGAAGAGAATTACTGTAATTTTGCAACTTTCAACAGGGTAGTCTATACAAAGACTAGTACTTTCTAAATGGGACCAAATATGTTAAACATTGGTTAGAAAATTAATCTTAACCGATAATAAATTTCTGATTTCTCAGAATGTCCTCGATGATCTAAAAGGACCAGAAAGAAAATATAACCTGCACTATGGATGATGTACGGAAAGACATTTTGGGGCCGCCATACGGCACAACACCAGCTGCAGTATTAGCAAATAAAAATTAAAACTGAGGTCCTTTAAGAGCAGTGAACACATTAATGAGAAAGGGGATGGGCCATACCGCAGTTTCGACTATAAAATGACCCTTTAGATTGGGCAACATGGAGCCGAAGAGAATAACTTTAAGTTGTATAGTATAAGTACTGCTATTATGATATTCAGCAATGAGTTGGTTTGGTTTGTTTTTACTTTGACATCAAAGTCAACAGTTTTTCAGTCATATTGGGACAGTGTCCTTGCATACTGTGTATTAGCCAGTACTATGGGAAGCTTTAAATCTATTGCACAAGTACACTACATGGAGCGTGTTGGTATCGAACTGTATCACTAGGCAATCATGTTCCCCTTCAAATAGGAAAGTACAGAAACTAAACATATAGAGACTAAGGACAATTTACAAAAAATGTAAATAGGTTCTTAACATTTGTAAAATTTGTTTTATGCTTTATCATTTAAACCTCTGAATGTTAACAACATTGTATTTGTGCCTATTGGATGCAGGGTTCAAAGTGCCCATCTCTACCCGGGTTTACCCATGGGTTTTACCCGGGTAAACCTGGGTTGGGCTTTAAGCCTTATTTTGGAAAAGTGGGTACTTAGTGGGTCTTCAGTATTTTGATGTTCAGATTTGTGTATTTTATGGTAATTTGACAGACAAAACATCTTTTTTTAAAAAAAAAAACAACATAAGCATAAGGATATATATATACAAAATTCATTCATTTAATACTACTAATGTGTACTATATATTATATCCACTAAAATTCCATGGCACCATGGCTAATGATAATTATAGAACTGTACTTCAATGAAAGCTAGCAGTGAAAGTATGTCACCAATCATGTCTTGTTGCATATGACTCTCACATTTAATAGAAAATTGCTTTAATCCTTTGTTTGTGTTTTCACCTAATTATTGCTCTAGGAAGTGTTGATAACACTTTCATAACAATATCCCATATTACATCTATTTTAAAAGCACTGCTAAAATTATGTGTTAACAAATTGTTTGGTATGTTTGTTTTAAAATTGTCACTTAGTTGACTGCCTTGTAGGTCTACCTATAATGACATCTGGCATGGTAGTTAAATGATGAATTATAAGTAAAATGTGACTTAGCTAGATATTATAGGGTTATTGCACTGATATCGGTGAATATTGTCCCGAGTTGGGATATCGAAGGACGCGAGCTTGCGAGCGTCCGTAGATATCCCAACGAGGGACAATATTCACTGATATCAGTGCGATAACCCTTTTATTATATAGCTATAAATATCTGCTCCTCATATTTGATGTTTTGTTGAGAGTTAGCGTAAAAAAATGAAATAGCTACACGAAGGTCGCGATAATATCCAATAAGCGATATCATTTTTGCACTAGTGCAATATCAGATGATATCATTTTTGCACTGTTACTTTTCGGAAGCACATTTTGCAGTTGAATCAATATTGCTGACATTTTCTCTTCTTTTTTCGGCTTAAATTGCTTAAATCTGAAAGTGACAAATTTCAGCTGACGTTTTGGCCCGGTATGACGTCATTTTCCACGCGACGTCAGATGTAGATGACGTCATTAGAGTTGACGTCCCAATTTTACAGTTTTGCACGATGACACTCAAGTCAAGATTTTGGCAATGTTTCATAAAAAGAATTTTTCGCTTTAAACAAGTGTGCAATATCAAGTATAAGTGTGCAGATATCATCTGATATCTCAACACTTGTTACTCGGCTTTTATCCCTAAGTTTTAATGATTTGATATTTATAGCTATATAATAAATTTGATTATTTTTATGGCAGTAGAAATATCTTTTACCATTCTCTTATCATAAACCCTATCACAGACCAAGTCTTTCTTCTGTGCACGATCAGCCATTTAGTAACAAACAAACAAAAAACTCAATGAGAAGTGTTAAAACATCTGCATACTTCTGTCTAATCATCAAACACCCCTAATGCAATCTTGCCAGCTTGTTTAGATAGCTGATTGTTCTTTTGGATTTGCTTCATACAAAACTAAGTAGGTTATTCAAAGGAGAAAAATTTAAATGTCTTGTTACTTGTACACATAATATTTCTAAAATACCTTAATACCTTGCTCAAAACTTTAGTATCATCATGAGATATAAAGATCATAAAATTTTTAATACTAAGCACTACTCGCTACCCAGTGGGTATACGGGTTTACCCACTGAAACCCACTGGGTTGGGTTTTATGGTTTAATACCCGGGATTTTCGAACCCTGATTGGATGAAATATGTTTAAACCAAATCATTTTCCATTTCAAAGTTGCATATGATAACTCTAATACCGGTACACACTTTTGACATTTAAACCCAGATAGTGTAAGTATTTCCATACACAACTACATTGTTTGATGATTACCTCTGTAAGATTCTGATAGCAGCCATGTTTATGCCTGATCACGTCACCCCAGATGAGATTCTGTTTACAGCGTGGACACTCCCCCTCTACAGGCAGGATATGCAGGGTTTTCTCCCCTTTCTTGGCAAGAAAACTCTCCGCTAGACATGTGATGTGAGACAGCATGCTACATCTCGGTTGGTAGCAGCTTACTGTTGTCTCTGTGGCTACCTGTAATTATAAAAGATACACAAATCATGATTGGTTTGTTATATACATCCCATTCAACAGCAAAGGTCATATTGTGACAGGATCTCGGTTTATTATATGGTCTCACACAAAAGACTGGAGCCGCATCATGGGAAAACTAGATTTTTGCATATGCAAAAAAAAAGATGCAGATCAGCCGTGTACCTAATGCAAAGCTGATCTGCATCTTTGTTTCTGCATATCCGCATTGCCTTTGCGGAGAGCATAATATACCTGTTTTTCTGATATTCAAATTAGCTTAGAACTAGCATTTGACAATATAATTTCATAGTCACTATACATGCCTAATTGCGTTGAATCTGACCCTTTAGGTTTTCTAATTAAGTTACTTTGGGACTGCAAGAAAAGTTAATATGGTTTCAAACAAACTGAATTAAGTTTAAATTTTCATGCAAACTGCATTTTCTATTTATAATTTCGAAAATAGATTATCAGGCATTTTTGCATAAATACCTGTGTCACACAATACAAACAGCAATATGTTAATGAAAAGAGAGCCATGTATTAATATGGCAATTCTCGTGAGCGTGTGCTGTTAATACATGGTTTGACTTATAGTTGTTACAGGGCCTCTTGCAAAAACTGATGTCATAGCGTAACATGCATTTGATTTAAAGAATTTCACATATATATAAATGTGACATCATGATGACTTTGAAGTTTGCCTTGATAGTAGCATTTTTAAAACATCGTAAGCTAACATCATTTTTCACCCCATTTTAGGTTTATGAATTTTTACAAACTCTGGACAATTTCACCAAATCCTCGCATGAAATAGTTGTATAATGCAATAATAACAATCAAACATATTCTTTCTGATGCATTAACATCTGCTGGGTCCCTGGATGGATGAAACCCTCAGGTTCGGGTTTCAATGCCTCCCTCGGGGGCCCAGCTGATGTTAATGCATAGAAAACTATGTTTGATCTCTATATTAAAAAACATTTTACAATGTTTGTAGAATTCATACACTATATGCATCTTACTGCACAGCAAATGATTTTTCAAATTTACCTGAATTCTTTTGTAGCATACAGCACACCGTGGATATTTTCCAGTCTGAGAAATCCTCAAATCCTCTTCTTCCTCATTTTCAGGATTATCTCCCTTGCCATCAACTTGTTTATTCTGATTATCTCCCTTGACCCTCTTAGGCTTAACCAAACCATATGCTATGGCCATGTGCATTGGAGGTGGGAGTTCGGGTGGAAAGTCTCTCACATACTCTTGTTTCAACCATCTGATTGTGAGGGCTAGTCTGTTCCATGGTCCAGTACGAAGCATGTTGCAAACTATTCTGAAGCGATAGTCGAACGCCTTTTCAGTTTTACGCTTTTTAGGAAGGTGTCTGAGTCTGCGAGATTTCTCTGGATGCTGCCATGCCCATTCAAACTGGAAAATATGACAGAATGAGTCAATGACACTCATGCAGTCATAAAATGAAAACTGTTCTTTTATTAAGAAAACTGTTCTGTTTTATGAATTTTATTTATATAGAAAACTGTTCTGTTTACTAAGAAAACAGTTCTAATCAGAAGACTTGAAAAATTTCTTTGTAGCTAAAATATCAAAAGTGTGATCAGCTACAAAAATGTAGTTGCCTTACACCTAACCTGTAGCTTTCATTACGCACATTTCTCATTTCAACATACTGAAAGAGTTTGTTTACCCACCCTTAAAGCTGAGATATCATTTGGAAACCCGTGAATAATCATAACCATCTCCCTGAAAGGAAAAAAGTATTAATGAACCACCGCATTAAAAAAAAAAAAAAACAATCCGCAAAGTAACTGCACAGATGATCAGCGCCTTTGTTTTCGCCACACAGACAGTATAATCCTTCCTCTTCTTAAATACAAAATTTCAAGCTTCTAGCCTTCTTCTGTGACTGTACAGCCTGATTGTGTTGGAAAACTAGACTGCTAGTTTTGTCAAGCGAAGGCTCCATGAATTTTTAGATGATCTCTAGAGCAGGAATAGATTGCCTTTCAATACTTTAAATCTTTTGCGCCGCATCATGAGAAAATCAGAGTTTTGCATATGCAAAAACAAAGGCGCAGATCAGCTGTGCAGTAACTGCACAGCTGATCAGCAAGTTTGTTTTCACTACTCCGACGGTACAATTCCTCTTCTAATTCTAGCCAAAATTTCAAGCCTCTAGCCTGCTTCTGTGACTGTACAGGCCGATTTGCGTCTCACCTGGTCGGAAATCCTGAAGACCTTTTTTCGTGTCACGACTCGTTTATGTCTGTTGAGGTACATGTAATGTTGCTTTACACTTATAGCAGCATTCTTAAAATAAATCTAATGAATTCGTTTGTACAACACTTTTAAAAGATTAAAAGATAAAGCTTTCTTCAAAATTTTAACAGAATGAGAAATAAATGGCACAGATTTATTATGTGGCAACATCAAAGATAATGATTAGACTTTTTATTAGTTTGCTGCCCAGATTCAAATCCTTTTTTTCCCTAATGATCTACTGAATTGTGGCTTTCAGTCTAGTTTGTGCAGCTCAGACAGGCTTTGTTTGTAAAATGGATTTAACCCACAGTAATTTTATATTACAGATCTTTCCCAGGCAATACTTCTGTTGTGGTTCTATTTGTTTAAAGTTTGGGAATGGGGTCGATTTTTGTGCTGTTTGAATCTTAACTATGGTTTTCATAGTTTAAGTTAAGTTCGGGTAATTGAGTGGCTGCCTATTGGGAAATTGCTGCTCACTTGGCTTACGATATGTTTTCTAAGTATAGGTACCTAACTGTCAATTTAGTTTTCTCCCACCTCGGTTTTCAGAGTGGGAATTTCTTTCTGATTGCGCCTTTTCCTGATCATTGTGTTTAGATTTAAATGTACAGTCAATAACAAGACTAAAATACCATGGCCCTTTCCCATCTGTCCTGAAAGCCCCTCCTGCTTGTCTGCCCAGATTATGCTGTTTAATCCGCCTGTTTGGGTCAACAGTGTAACCAATATAGGTACGACCCTTGTACTTTTCATTGACATTGTAGAGTAGGTATACCCCATAGAAATTCTCAATCTCTTGTACCATGGTTACACAACAATGACCTGAAAAAATATAATATTACAAAATAGACAGACATTCAGCTGTTGTTTACAATCTACATGTATATACAGTACTAGCATTCCGAATGTGTCAAACAGCTTCAGCCTGTACATGTACGTGGGGTGATCGGAAAGTACGTATAAAAATATTGTCATTTCTTTATCTTTCGTTATTTCGAGATGAAATTTCATCAAATAATGCAGCAATATATATGCAATTAATCCATTGCAATAACGCATGCATAAAACGCGCACGTGCGTTGCAGCTGTTGTTATGGAAACACCGCCTAACAGTATGCGGCGCAACGTAACGTCGAAATTTTATTCTTATTTCAAAATACTTCTTAGTTCAAAGTACTATAACACCCGTTTTGATTTTGTATGCCCGCATTTTATTTAATACTCATTAACTGCAAAGTACACGGCTTATATTTATAAAGTTACGAGGTTGTTTATCGACTGGATTTGTCTGTAGAGTCTTGCAAATACCGACTGTGTCAAATAAGACAAAACTGTTAAGACTTTTGAAAATGTTGCATTTTTGGGAAGTCATTTTTTTTTAAAAGTATATACTTACTGTAAGCTCGAAACATATCTATTCTTGACATTGTCTCTACTTCTTATAGTAATGTCAGTATTTTACCATTTCGTTAAACATCGGCCAGAAAACAAGGTATTGAATTTAAGTTTACAAAATGAAATCGACGTTCTTGCATATTTTACGCTAACCTGTTGCATTCAATTTCACCGTATTAGTAGATAAAGCATCAGAATGCCGTATGTTTTCGAAAAATGGTCCATTAATGTTAGAAAATTAGTTTCCATTAAAAAATGTCGACCAACTTTCCTAACCCCACCAAATACACTCATAAAGTCAACCCAGGGATACAGGTGCGCCGGGTCACGTGAAGTGACGTCATTACGCTGCCTCGTGCATGAACGTCTGACGTCATTGTTTTAAAATGAGAATGGCATTTAATTACAAAAGGACCAATGTTTATTCGTACTAAATTACATATCAATCGGTTGACGCAAACTTATTTTACAACATTTTTATACGTACTTTCCGATCACCCCTCGTACTTAGTGAGAAAAAAATTCTCACTTTACACATCACCATTCCAAAAAAAACCAGAGGACCAATGGTCCTGTAAACGCTCACTATTCAAATACATAGGCAACCCATGTAGACCTTGCCTTAAAATAGGTCAAGGTCATCATAGGGTCATGATTTATACATACATGACCCTATGATGACCTTGACCTATTTTAAGGCAAGGTCAACATGGGTTGCATATGTACATTGTAGTACTTGAGTCATCGATGCTTCATGCTAAGTTTCTTCAAAATCTGTCCACCGGTTCCGGAGAAGATTTTTGAAGGGTTTATACCATATATGGGTATGGCGACCATCTTGGTCATGTAACCTGGATTATTTATTAACACATTGATTCCCCCATTCAAAAGATGCTTCACATGAAATTTGGCTTTGATTGGCCAAGTGGATTCAGAGGAGAAGATGTTTGAATATTATATTTTAATGTTTATCTTATTACAAATAAACAAATCAAATCAGATGTTAAAGAAGGCTATAGACAATGCGGAACAATTGATTATGCTTGAAAGGTAATTTTGTTAGTTCTTATTAAAACATATGTTAATGGTACTCCTAAGAATCACCATGATGAGGCAATTCTTATGGGTACCAACAACATAGGTTCTTATGAAAAATAAATAAAATTATCCCTTAATTATCACCAAATACACCTCATTATCTAGTGCTTTGTTTACCTGTATTAGTGTGCTACTGCAAAGCATGTAGATTTCATGAACTGAAATGAGTTCATAGCTATTTATAGCTAACTGGCAGGTTTTAAACACATACATCAAATCATGTCAATTTCATGAAGCCCATGTTGATTTCATGCTGGTACTATTTTTGGGTACTCAGGAGCGTAATATAGATTTTGGAGGTTAATATAGAAAACCTGTCAAAATAATTAACCTCCAGGAACTGGTTTGATCTGGTTTTCATCAGTTTGGTCTGGTTTCAGAGAAATATAAGGATTTATTAATACTAAATGAGCCAATCAGGAGACAGGAATTCCTTCAGTCATATAACAAACATGTATATTGCCCCGGGGTGCAGGCAGACCAACCCCTGGGGTCCAAATTTTTTTCAGAATTACCTACCTTCAGTCCATTTGCCCATTTCCTGCAAGATTTGCCTTTCAAATGACATTTTAACAATTTTCCCCATTCAAATGCATGGGCGACCTATGTTGACATTGCTGTAAAATAGGTCAAGGTCATCCAAAGGTCATAATTTATAAACACATTGTAGTACTCCAGTCCCCGATGCTTCATGCCAAGTTTTGTTGAAATCAGTCCAGTTGTTCCGGAGAAGAAGAATTTTGAAGGGGTTTTACCATATATGGGCATGGCGGCCATCTTGTTCATGTGACCTGGATTATTTATAAAAACATTGATTCCCCCTTCCTATAGATGCTTCATGTCAAATTTGGCTTTGATTGGCCAAGTGGTTTCAGAGAAGAAGATCTTTGAAAATGGTGGACGACACCGGACGACAGACGGACGCCGGATCATGGCCATTCTATAAGCTCACCTTGTGAGCCTAACGGCTCAGCTGAGCTAAAAATAAAGGTGAAAAACGACATTGTGCTCACCTGCACTTCCCATACTGGTCAGCAGATAAAGATGGCTGACATACTTTCTTAGGGGAGATTTGGATTAAATGAAATATAATATGGACTCAGAGGAAAATTCCGAGTTCTGCCTGTTTTATTCCAGAACACCTCAAAAAGATTCTAAGCGTCATTGAGGGTGGCGAAACACGGTACAAAGTGAAGCTGGTCAGGAATGCAGCCAGCTTTGCTTTGGTAATCAATTTTCCTGCCAATACAGACAAACGACAGTGTCAAGGGAATCAGCCGTCATTGCAGAAACAAGCTTCTGGAGTGCTAACCCATATTTCCCATCATTATCATTAGGGTGAGTCCACTTTCATGTTTAGAGGCATCAGAAGTGATGTTTAAATTTTATTCAATTTTTCGATGAAAATTATCTAAGCAAACAGAATAGCCCAAGATGAGACGTTCTGCAGTGTCACATCTGGGGCTATTCTGTTTGCCTATGTCCCATAAACACACTGGTAAATGTAAAAGTTCTGGAGCTAGTTGCAACGAACTGGTGCAGTCTAAATCACGCACTGGAGTAAGATTAAAATGGCGGAAAAGGTAAAGAAATCGTATACCTCTCTTCATTACCATTCCCTTTTCAACTTGTGTGTACTTTATTTGTCATGTCACATAGCGCAGAGAAGGGCGGAAACCTTGCAGTTTATGATATTATCACGCAATGTTCGATTTGTTTCATGGGTTAGGAGCCAAATCCAATACAGTTCTACCAACATGACCGGTGGCATGTGTTTTCGTGCCAAAATTGAGGGGAAAATGCATGTTTGAGCATAGTTTTTGTTATATTATCATATATTTATGAATAAACATTCAAGAAACACGATTTCCGATCGCCATTTTTTTTCTTGGCATCCAAGCAAATGTTTTATTGATGATATTCTAGTACAACGCACTGGAAGCATTTTTTGAATCATTAGTACAACGCACCGGTGGTTGCACAAACTTGGTTCAGGGTAGCTGATTTCACATAGGCAAAGCATCTAACTCACCCAGAAAAACAGAGACATTATTAGTGTTCAACCATAAAAAAGCCGTAACATTGAACTTGAATACAGTGATGGCATTGACCACAACGTAGCGGCGATTCGTAGAGTACACGCAATTCATGTCTCGAGCAAATATTAGAAAATTGTCTACCCATGTACCTACACGTTTAACTATATAACGTGGAGTCTATGGTTCACGGGCATAATTTTTAGGCAGTTTTTCTTGCTTTATTTTCCATGTTTTCAAAACTAGATCCGTGTCTATCATCTCATTAACCTGTGCTCTCGATCAATCAGAACAGAATATTTATGTCTGTAACAGCTTTAATACTTTATTAATGTTAAAGTCTTTAGTCAATATATATTTGTTAAATGTGATCGCTTAAGTACTTTAAATTGGATTATAGCAATATTCTCATCTTAAAGAATCTGTATGAATAAATAAGTAAAGGAATCAGTGCATCTCAGACCAACCAAATTCCCCAAAACTAGTTGTAACTTGTAAGAATGAATAAAGCAAGGCACAGTGTTCGCCATGTCCAGCTAAATTAACTCATTAAAAACTTAGATGGACCCATTTAAAAAAAAAATAGGACATAAATGCATTTGTACGTACTCGTACATTTCTTTTCTTGTTGATCGGATGCACAATTTGATGAGACGATGAGCGGAATCTAGGTCTGACAACATGGAAAGTAATGCAAGAAAATGCCTCATAACATTATGTCCATGAACCTTAGACCCTGCGTTGGGACTATATAGCAAAACAGGTGGTACATGGGGATGGACGTTTGTTTGTTTTGTTTTTTTCTTCTTCTTATTGTTGCTCGACACATAGAGTCTGCGTACTCTGAGAATCAGCTCTAACGTATTACCACTATGTTTTAGTAAAAATAAAACAAAAATCAAATTTTCGTCCAACAACTATCATTTTTAGTCTTGTAAATCTTTGCACATATGATTACGTAATGATTGGACGTGTTATATGCTTTGCCTATGTGAAATAAGCAACCCTGAAGCAAGTTTGTGCAACCACCGGTGCGTTGTACTAATGATTCAAAAAAATGCTCCCAGTGCGTTGTACTTGAAAATCATCAATAAAACATTTGCTTCGATACCAAGAAAAAAATTGGCGATCGGAAATCGTGTTTCTTGAATGTTTATTCATAAATATATGATAATATAACAAAGACTATGCTCAAACATGCATTTTCCCCTCAATTTTGGCACGAAAACACATGCCACCGGTTATGTTGGTCGAACTGTATCGGATTTGGCTCCTAACCCATGAAATAAATCGAATATTGCGTGATAAAATCAGAAACTGCAATGCTTTCTCCCTTCTCTGCGCTAGGTGACATGACAAATAAAGTACACACAAGTTTAAAAGGGAATGGTAATGAAGAGAGGTATACGATTCCTTTACCTTTTCCGCCATTTTAATCTTACTCCAGTGCATAATTTAGACTGCACCAGTTCGTTGCAACCAGCTCCAGTGCTTTTACATTTACCAGTGTGATAAAAGGGACGCCAGGCTTAAATGACTTAATTAGTCAACATAAGGACAAGTCTTCCAATGTTCGACTACCTGTCAAAGCAAAGCCAAAGAAGAAAACCTCATCTCGCGTGGCCAGGGATCGGAGAGGGCACAGGGAGTTCTGAAAACAAATGAAAGTTGCCAGGTGACATAGAGCTGAGAACCTTGCTGCCCACTATACACAGCTAAAAAAATCAAGGAAAGTTGCCAGTCCACAATCTCCTGCAGTCAGTCACTCAGGGAATTCCAAGTGCAGAGTGGCTCGTGACTCCCCGGAATCAAGGAGGATTGCCAGTTTGCAGTCATTAGTGGTCCGACATTCAGAGGCATCTGGGTGCTTAGATTGTTCACCCTTAGTTTCTGAGTCTCACAGTTGTCTAGCCATTGAAAAAGAAACAAACATTCAATAGGAACTACATGTACTAACCAAACTGACTGCTGAGTAGACAGAAATAGACAAAATCCCCCCCTTTTTACCAGTTTTACCATGTATGCTGATAAGTCAATGGAATTCTACGAAACAACAACTGATTGAAGAGATATTAAATTTTGTCCCCTGATGATGTTTCATAAGAAAAGCCTCAGATTTCCTGCTTTAAATCCATACTAAAATTTCTGTGAGCTTTCCTCATTCAACTTACTGTATGCATTTGCACTCATTTTCTGGGCGCTGGGCTCACCGGCTCAGCCAATCAGAAAGCAGCTCTAGTGTATGTCAGTAACACGATGTCAAAGCGCACATTGTGACATCGAGGCGCACACCGTGACAGCAAGGTCAAGTTTGGATGCACTCAACATGTGTAATCTTTCTTTATTCAACTGGAAATTGTTTTGATCAAATTGAATCATCAAGGTCCGCAACCAAACATAGTGGAGTGAGGTTTCGCACCTAGTACAACTCTTGTATGTCAGGTTGACGTTGTAGAGTTAAGTTTTAGTTGTGAAACCTCACTTCACTATGTGTGACACATTCTGAATACTTCTGTGTATGTAGATTGTAAACAACAGCTGAAGCCGAAGGTCTGGAACTAAGTGGAAGGTATACACTGGGCTAGACTCGTACAACTCAGCTGATGCATACAATCTCCATGGGCCGATCCATTCAAAATGAACTCCAGCCAGGTGCCTTTCTGTAAAACAAGATGGCTAAAATAAGCCGTTTTACACATCGATTGTTTCACTTAGAATTCCATCGTTAATACAAAGATATGCTCACCGACACTTCGCTATTTGATGAAACACACATTTAACTTTCTAAAATCAAGTTTTCTCCACAAAATTCTGTATCTTTTTTTTAACAGATTAATTTTTCAGCTGTTTGTCAATCGTGTTCACTCATGTGGGGCCGTTTCCAGAACCAGCAGAACACATATGCAGATGTTATGGAAACTGACGCCGAACATTAACCTATTCCAGTTGAAAGGTCAAGCTTTGGCCTTGTCCAATGATATGTACATATTTCTAAAAAGTGATGTCAATCAGGTCAACAATTTTGATTACATTTCATGTCGTTGTGATGTTGCAACACATGCTGCATTATAGTAATTGATCAATTAAATATTAATTGATCAATTAACTTTCCATATATGGACAGATGGAAGTGGTTGGAAGTCAATTCTCGGTGAACATGATAAACCTACGAACATATACGGTTGATTTAGTGCACTGAAAGAATGACTGCCAGAAGTTTTTGAACGAGAAAAGAACCACTAAAAACGGACAAAATAGGTTGGATTTTTTTTTCTAAAAGCGCAATAATAAACATGTTAGTAATTAGACTCGCACACTCAGCTGAGAGTACAATCTCCATGGAGCGAAACGTCTCTTCACCATTCCGAATGTACTTTCAGCCTCGCGTCCATCCGTAAATCAAGATGGCGAGAATAAGCCGTTTTTACACATCGATTGTTTCACCTAGAATTCCATCGTTAATACAAAGATATGCTCACCGACACTTGGCCATTGGATGAAACACACATTTAACTTTCTAACAATCAAATTTTCTCCACAAAATTCTGCACCTTCTTTTTTAACAGATTCATTTTTCAGCTGTTTGTCAATCGTTTTCACTCTTATGGGGCCGTTTCCGGAACGAGCCGAACACACATGCCGACGTTACGGAAACTGATGTCGAACATTAATTTATTCCAGTTGAAAGGTCAAGATTTGGCCTTGTCCAATGATATGCACATATTCTACAAATGATGTCAATCAGGTCAGCCATTTTGATTACGGCGCGCGGCTTTTGACGTCATCGTGACGTTGCACACGCGCTGCATTATACTAATTGATCAATTAAATATTAATTGAACAATTAACTTTCCATATAAGGAAATGGTCGGAAGTCAATGCTCGGCGTAAACCTATGAACATATACGGACGATTTAGTGCATTGAAAGAATGACAGCCAGAAGTTTTGAAACGGGAATAAAACCGCTAAAAACGGACAAAAATGCGTTGGATTTTTTTTAAAAAGCACTATAAACATGTTAGTAACACATCAGTGATGCATCTTCTTGATTTATCTTGAAAAGGCTGCAATTATTGACACTCATTTCACCATTGAACAACCAACTGGGATCGCAATGAAGAGATATGGAATATATGTGTAATATAGCGGAGTGAGATCTCGCAACTAGTTAGTAATTAACGTATCGACAAAGTTTATTCTTCTTGGTATATTGACGATTAGTTTCACCTTTGATCAACCAACTGGGATCGCAACGAAGAGATATGGAACATATGTGTGATACAGCATAGTGAGATTTCGAAACTTTCTCTGTTTCTGGGCCGAAAAGTCAAAGCGAATCGGCTTGGGCCGAAACATAAAGCGTAAAATAATTTCGAAATCAAAGGTGAAGAAAGTACACACAATTGGTGGTCAGATACCAAACGGGTTGTTTATTATTTAATGTAAATTACAGCGGATTTTATGTTCGTTTACAGTAATTAGCTTCGAAAAAGTTTCATCGTTGATGGTCTCGTTTTCCAGCTTTTTTCCTTCGACGCACTTGTTTACAAGTACTCGTATCGCGCACAATACAGTAAGTCGACGGCCCGAGTCATCTCGGTCAAAACTATGTGGTCAACACCTAAAAGGGTGGTTTACTTTGCTCTGAGATTTATCTTTATCTCAGCTTTGCTAAATTATGAAATTATACTCATTTCACAAACCTACTATGTTTGAAAATTGCATATAAAAACGGACTTAGCAGGTCATTTCTTTTCAATGACCCCACACACACCAGACACTCACACTAGTAGGACCTCAAATATTCATGGACAAGCCAACCATTTGTACAGAATTCCTTTTTTATTGACATGACGTTCCTGGTCATTCTGTACTGTGTTTCATCAAGCGGAGTACCTCGGCGCTGATCACACGAGCAGGCGGGGTCAGGAAAACCTAAGACTTGAAGATTCAACGAAATTTGGCGCCCAGGGATCTCCATCGTCGGGCAGCTTACTGAATCAGTGAGTCCTCGTTTTCATCATGGTGGTCATCATGATTTATTTGTTCGTCCTTGATGACACATTGACTAGTAAGAGTTTCACCACTAGGGCCGAACAACTACTAAATATTGTGAACCACTGCAGAAGCTGATGGTGAGGTTATGGTCATCCATGGAGGTACGAAATGATCAAAACGACTTCTGGATTAGTTGAATGCTCTATGAGAATTTTATATATATATCCCCTACAAGGTGCTATGTGGCCATTCACTTTCAAGACGGTAGCAACAAATATACAGGATGTATAATAGGTTGTAGTCTGTTTGCGTTTGGCATGTTTAAAACACCCGAAGGCATCGCGAGGACGCTCATATTATAATGTAAATCATTTGATAATGAACGAATCCTACTTACGACCCGTATTTGATTTCTAACATGGACCCAACAAGTACTTGATACGTATTACTGCAAGGACACGACGCAGCGTTGCTTGCTTGCCATTTATTCACGTGAACGTTTAGGAAGACAAGGCAGAAGGACAATTGCGTTTTGGATAGTGGCCGGCGTTGAACATTGCGTGAGTACTCGAGCTTGCCGTAATTCTGGCGCTTAAAGGTCTTGACTATTAAAGGGGTATTAGTAAAAATATATATACATAAATTGCACAAAAAAGAAAGCCATTTGTGACATCATTGAAATACTTGAATTATGTCTGAGGTTCCTGCTGCCGTACCCATTACGAAAACTTGTCCATGCAATATACAGATATTTTTTAGAAAAAAAAACTGAAAATTTCTTCGAAAAAAATTGATTATTTCTAATATTATCGCTCAAAACATACATTGTGGGTACACGTTAGAACCGAGGCGGTTCTAACGAGTACCCACAATGTATGTTTTGGATCAAGGTATACCTCTGCAAACCCCAGTTTTTCTATATAAAAGTGGGGTTGAAGGGGGTATACATTTCATGGACATGTTTTCCTGATGCACTTTGCAATACAAGTGGCATGTGTTTCTCTGTACTTCAGCATCGGCAGTAAACTGGAAACCAAATCAAAGACAACAAACCTGTTGACCCTGAAACACTTTCTGAAGCCAATCAGGAACATTTTGGGTAATGCTACAGACACAGAAGATGCCATGTGTGTTAAGGTTGTTAAGGTAGCTAGTCGAGGAGCGCTGACGTATTGGGCGGTTTTCTCTATTTTGTTAATATCTTTTCAGTATCGCACTGCTTGGCAGAGCTTTGGTTATTCAGTGGAATCGCACCCGCTTACAAATGACATAAACTGTCTATTTTCATGACATACATGTACATGCTGATCAGAGTTGCATACTACATGTTAATGCTGTCGATAAGCCTGGCCCTGCCAGAGATAAAAGCTGCATTCAGTAATGGGTGTTTACAGGCATTCTATCAGAATTTTCGACCATGCTTAAAAGAACGTCTTCTTTTCCTTCTTTTTATTGTCGTTCTTTTTAAAAGCATGGTCGTAAAGTAAAGGGGTCAAGGTACCGAAATCGTATGATCCTAGCTCATCCGTAATAACATACACGACGAATACGAGATATGTAGTCATAAAGACATGGACCCCCAAAACAGGAGGTGTGATCAGGTGTTCGGGAAAGGTGAGAGCATCATCTGCCCATTAAAATGCACCCGCCATGTCCATATGACTATATAAGTCAGCAAGTAGTGGGGCACAGTTGGTGCCCATCGGAGTGCCAACTGTCTGTTGAAATATAAGTCCGCTGACCAACTTATAATTCTGATAGATTGTCTGTATAATGAATGAATCTCTTATCTCTGGCAGAGACAGCATTAAAATGTAGTATGCAACTACAAACAAATCATGATAACCATCATGATGAATCAAAAACGAGGACTAACAGATTCATTAAGCTGCCCGACGATGGAGATCCTTGGGCGCCGAATAACTTACTGAAATCCGGAGCAAAAAAAACAACAGTTGAACCCCGATGGGCCAAGCAACATACAAAAAGCTCCGGCACCAGCTAACTAAAATGAATAGCTTTATGTCGGGGCCATCATAGAGTCTGCAACCCACCCACCGGCGTGCAATTAAAGAAGGCAGCATATTTATCAACCGTAAGCATGCAGTCTGTCGCATAACATTTAAGTTATAACCTATACTGTGACGTCTGTAATGTGTAATGATTTTTCTGAACTGAAAAGAAAAATCATGCCTTCCTATTTATTTTCCCAGTACTTATGATTTTTCATAAGTACTAGGAAAATAAATAGACAAACAGCACACCATTCGTTTGGACCGATGTGAGGCGTTTTGTGATTCCGTATGTTTCTTTCTTTTTTTTTTTTTTTTTTTTTTTTTTTTTTTTTTTTTGGATTCAGTTTTACGTCCCTTTCAAGCTTTTTCACTCATATCGAGACGAATCAATCGGTAGGTGGGGCGAAAACCGGAGTACCCGGGGAAAAACCACATGACACACCCGCAAGCACCGGAACATGGCTTGTCTCACATATGAATTCGTGCCCCGTGCGAGGCGCGAACCCACATCGGTGAAATGATCGAATGATCAAGAGCACTGAAGTCAGCGACCTTAACCACTCGGCCACGGGGACCGCCCCATACGGGGGCCGCCCCATACATGTACATGTAGAATTTGGATACCCGTTAAAATTTAATATAGGCCTCCATTTAAAGCAAGCACAAGTATTATCCAGAAGTTTTGATTCCGATATGCAGACATGTTATCATGGTGATCATGATTTATCAATAATGCTTCAGAGAAGTTCTGTGTACAGGTGAATTTGAGCCGCGTAATAAGTAAACCAACAATTTGTGTTTCCAACCAGGTCCGACACAAACCAGTCTGTACTAGCACAGAAGTTGGCTAGAGGCCGGAAATTTCAGATTTAGAAAGTAGAGTAACTGTACTATCTGTGTAGCGAAAACAATGGTGCTGATCAGCTTCACAGTTACTGCGCGTTTGTTTTCGCATATGCTAAGTGCTGTTTTCTCATGACGCGGCTCAATTTTTCTAACCATGTTCTGTTTGTAAGGCCGCGGAATTGCCTATTCTCGCATGCATATATCGAATTAAGTTTGAAAAGGTTAACTCTACTGCTAATTGTCAGAATCGTTTGTAATTGCTTTATGACATTTATATGAGTTAATACATTACTAGGACTCCAACATTTGTGCTCTACAAACGGAAGCAAACTTGCAAGTCTGGAATTATTCTGAAGCGTCTGAGAATGGAATTTCATACGGTAAGATAACTTTAGACTGTTTGTATCATCGCCATTAAAATAGATTCCGATACTGAGTAAAATGTACTAACATGTACAGCATGTAATAATTAAACATATGTATATGATGCAGATTTTATTTTCTTATATTGATATCTCCATTTTAAAGTCGGATTGTGTCGGTCCTGCCTGGAAATCCCTGAGGACCTCGATCGGAACGAAATTTATAATTCGATGGAAAAGGGTCGGCGGAGCACGGCGATAAGGGGTCTAGATAAGTTGTTAAAGGTTGAGGGCGGAGAAAATATGGGGGAGAGTGGGCTAAGAAGGGGGACATAAAGAGAAATAGAAAATGCTAGCCAAACCATAATGCGCATTATTTGAGCCTTCGCATCGGAAAACCAACGATCTGCATAGGCGAAACCAAAGGCGCAGATCAGCTTCGCAGTAACTGCGAAGCTGATCAGCGCTTTTGTTTTCGCTACACGGATAGTACAATTCCTCTACTTTCTAAATTCAAAATTTCCAGCCTCTAACCATCTTCTGTGACTGTATAGGCTGGTTTGTGTCGACCTGGTTGGAACCAAAATTGTTGGTTTTCTCACGCAGAGGCTCAATACTTTTTTTTTTATTTCAGAACGAATCCACTGATCTCTATCTGTGGTATAACCAGTCAGATACCAATTACTATGTAGAAGAAGACGAGTCCGGCGTTCATAATTTTGAAAATTCTATTGAGACAGCGACTAGAATTGTCAATTATTGTGGCACAGGTCTAAACGCACTGTTTACTATCTTGCTGGTACTGGCTATGCTGATTAATTCACAAAATAGGAGGTTGCCTCGAATGTGGTTGCTGATGTCCCTGTTTGTAGCACACCTTGCGTTCTCTGCATACCAAATCTTCGTGTTACAACATCAGTCCTACTGGGTGACTTTTCAATGGACGTACACTTCTTGCACACTCATACGATGTATTGGACCCTGCCTCGACTTTGTGACAAGCCTTATGGTAGTTTTGCTTGCTTGTCATGTTTTCATGTGGACATTTAACCCGAATACCGAGAAAGGCAGAAGGACGCTTGCATTCTGGATGGTGGCTGGACTAGTTGCGTGGGTACTCGGCTTTGTCATCATTCTGGCTCTAAGAGCTCCCTTCACAGAGGTATTGACCCTTAGCGGTCTGTCAAGGCACACCATTTGCACGACGAAGAGGTTTATAGGAGGAGCAGTTGCAATACTTGACTTATGCATTAGCTTCGCGCTGCCGTACCTCTTCGCATTACCAGTTGCCTGTGTTTCCTTGGGTTTCATCATCTCGATGAAAATCAAAACCAGTGACGATAATTCCGTTCAACTTGAAGCCCTATCCAAAACCGCCAGGACAAAATCGGAAAATGCTGGTGTTAGTGCCATAGAACACGAAGATGGTTCGCAAACTAAGGAAACCAGTCGACGGACGCCGACGTTTTGGGTGGTGTTCAGTCTGCTGTTGATAATCTGCGGTATTCCTCTGCGATTACCGGAACGCCTGTCAGTGCTAGGGGTGATTAGTGACGACTACAGCTCTGACTATCTTACTACTTTCATGACATTCAGGTTGCTAAGAGTGGTGTACTACAGCTTCATTCTACTTGTCAGTCTGGTCTTGCCAGAGATTAGAGAGGAATTGTTGGGAGTATACAGAAACTGTAAGAGAATGTGTCACCGTGCGTAAAAGAGTTTTAGCTGTAGTTGCCAGGAACTATAGATGATTGTTTGACACATGGAAAAACTGTGGAAAAATGCGATCGTACACGTTTATAGGACAAAAGCTGTGTTTTATCATAAGATTTTAACCAGTCTAATGTTTCACAGTGATGTTTACTGACAGCTTAGCCTATTGAGAGATATGCAAGAAATTGTACGAATACCTTATTTTCTATAAACATTTTAAAAATAAGCAAGCTGTTGACATAGATCTGGGTATACTCCTTTTTTGTTTTGGAGCTTTCTAGACGGATCTCGTTTCAAGGGGATAAACGAAAGAAATGAAATAATGCAGGTTTAAATAATTTAGTATCCATGTTTAAATAGCATAAATAATGTTTCTACACCGTTTTGGGCCCTACCAGGGATTTGGGGAATCTGGGGAGAATGGTCATTTATTTTCGGGGTGATGGGAGCGAGCAAAATATTTTGGAGTTTTAGGAATTAGGAAGAAAGGGTCTGAGAAAAAACATTTACGGAGCTGGAGCGAAATGCCATTTTTCTTTCAGGATGCAGAGAGATAGGGACCCCCTGGTAGGACCTCAACGTTATATGAAAGTCTGTATATTAGCATTTAAACTTAATTATTCATTCTTCTTTAAAAATTCATTATTCAAAGTACGAGGGATGTTCTGTAATTCTTGTCATCGACTCGTTTTCTCCTAAACCATCATCTTTACCAGAAGAAAACTACTTGGTAGTTATAGATGGTTTCTTTGCGGTATTGAAATCACCAAACGATTTTAAGATGATAGAATTAATCATGGCAAACTGAGTCTCTAAAGAGCGTCACCTCTATAACACTGCATACACGTACTTCTGCCAGTCACAAAAGGCATAATAATGTTTGAATTAGAACGGTTACAAGAACAATTTTATACTTGGCGGAGTCTTCATTACCTTGCTAACACATAGGCGAAAAGTTATTTTCCTAAAACAGAAATTGCAATTTTTACGAGAACTGTAACATTGCACTACACCTGTTTCTCATGAATTATTAAGTTGAAAAAAGCTCGGTATAGAGGTTTCAGAGCCTCATAGTTCCATTTCCAGATTATGACTGATCCAAAACTTTTAATGCTGATTTGTACCAGACCTTTGCTCATTCCACTGATAAAAGTTTTGGATTGTTCATCCTCTAAAACCTTAATTTATGAGTTGTAACATTTTGAAAAATAACACAAACTTCCTTTGAAAGAGTCGTCCATACCACAATATAACCATGTGCTTATACCACTACAACGTCCCAAAATCTATTTACTTGATATGTTTAAGAAGCGTTCTAATAGACGTTTTCAATCAGAAAATTTGACTGGGATTCTATTACCATAGAGACGAACAGCTCCCCTAGAAACAGTGTGCCTGCTTTACCTTAAACCTGTCGTAAATGTTAAATTTCCAGTTTAGCAATTTACAGCGAATGTCCATTTAGACCATTTTAGAAAAAAATAAGATAACAATAAATTTGATATATTCACCAGACAATCCAATTTGAAAAATATGAAAATATTGAAAGGTGTTACCTGTGCAGTTATTTTAAATGGTGTATATTCAAATTATTATGACGTCACAAAGCAGGGCCAATAATTCCATACAGTAAAAGTGAAAACATTCTACAAAAGTGATTTCTAATGCTCACATGAATTGCAAATATATTCGTAAAATGGAAACGGGCCTATATTTAGTGTTGCGAATGTTATAACATTTTCTATACTTGTAATCGAAATGACATATTGTAAATTAATTGGAAAATAACGCAGTGTCATTACTGTGCACTGTTTTAAAATGCGATTACTATAGGATCCTGCGTCAGACAGCAACAATTTTGATACTAATCTGATCAGAAAATATTGGGCTTTCACCACATAAAACGACATTTTCGTTCTTAGTCCACGGAAAAAGTAATCAAGCAAATGTCAAGAATTAAAGAACACCCCTCGTATAATCGAATCAAGTAATAAAATCATTTGCATGCACGAGTTTTCACAGTCTTTCCCCGTAGCCAACTTCCATTCCCCCAGCACTGTCATGTCGATGCCTGCGACGTAATAATTTGAGCCGCCACATGGGAAAACCAACAATCTGCCTATGCAAAAAGACCGCGAAGCTGATCAGCGCCTTTGTTTTCGCTACATGGATAGTACAATTCCTCTTCCTTCTAAATCCGAAATTTTGAGCCTCTAGCAATCTTCTGTGACTGTACAGGCTGGTTTGTGTCGGGCCTGTTCGAAAACCACATTGTTGGTTTTCCCATGAGGCGGCTCGTATGTTCCACCAGTTGCTAAAAATAGCGCAGCCTAGAGGGTAACCGATACGCCGTAAAATCTTAAACGAGAACGATAATATATGAGCCATCTCGTGGAAAAACCAACAATGTGGTTTCCGAACAGGTCTGACACAAACCGGCCTGTACAGCTACAGATGCAGGCTAGAAGCTTGAAATTTTGGAGTTAAGTAGAGGAGGAATCCGAGTAGCGAAAACAAAGGCGCTGATCAGCTTCGCGGTTACCGCGAAGCTGATCTGCGCCTTTTTTTTTCGCCTATGCAGATTGTTGGTTTTCCCATGGGGCGGCTCAATTATTTTATTTACAAGTTGCAAATGTAACGAGACATCTGAGAGGAAAACGTCAAGATTTGCGACAGTATACCATGTGGTACGTTTATCCGACGCTATACTAACTCAAGTCATTGTTTTATTTCATTTAATTATCTCCCATTGGTAACTGCCATTTGGGTCACGTCACGTCTCGACGATCACTTTTCGTGTGCTCAATGTTAGATTCATTATTTAAATTTAGGGAGCTCCACAGTCTAAGGAATATTTATAAACGTATTTGATTTTCATTGATTACTATTTCTATGCCATAAAATTGTTTAACGCAAACTAAGATTACTAATCGTACATATACGAAGGTATCATTTTGAAAATTAGCAGTGAAGGAGTCGTCACATCTATGCGAAAGTCCCTCGACGTTGCGTTGTTAGGAACTTGTTGAGTTCAGCATGAATGCATTTGCAGGAGTCTGAATTCGTCCAGTTGAGTAAAAACGAAATCAAACAGGTGCGGCGAAAATGAATTTTATGTTATGTGCGTTTCATGGCGTTACCCAGCAGGCACATGACGTCAGAATGACGTCAGATCGACGTCGATGCGACGTCATGACGTCGCATCGACGTTGATATGACGTCATTTTGACGTCATGTGCCCGCTGGGTAGGTAGTCTCAAGTCTTCGCAAAGCGTTCGCAATCGTGCGCAAGGGTTCGTAGCTAACAGTAAAAATGGCATTTTCAGAATATTAACCGGTGGTTTTGTTGGATTTAGAAATGCACGACGCGATCAGGCTAGTTTGCATACCAAGCGAAGGGTTGCGCTTCGAAGACGGATCTCTACGATTGTTTGCGCACTAATGCATAGTATTGGATATTAGCGCATTGCAGCGAATCGAATCCGACGCATGAAAACAAATTATAACGTTTAGTGAACGAACGCATTCGAAGTAATGCGAAGGGAAATTGAAGTGAACGCATCCATGCGAATCGTGGCGTTGCAAAAATACGTATATATAGCAATTTTGAAGAAAAAAAAACACACTTTTTAGTTACTGCAGTTATCAAAAGAAAGAAAGAAAGAAAGAAAGAAAGAAAGAAAGAAAGAAAGAAAGAAAGAAAGAAAGAAATATATTTAAGGATATCGATATTTCATTTTGGGATATCCTAAAGGTTTTTTTTTTATTCATATGTGAGCCGCGACGTGAGAAAATCAACAATGTGGTTTTTTTAGCAGGTCCGACACAACTTGGTCTGTTCCTTCAAAGCAGATGGTGTTGGATTTAGAAAGTACAGGAATTGTACTATCCGTGGGTATGTGATTACCTGTCGTAGCCTAAGAATGCATGTTTGATTGTTTTCTTTTCTGTTGAAAGGAACTTTACAAAACCACCGGTTAATATTCTGAATATGCCATTTTTCAAAATTTTGTAAAAATTTCAAATTCCATAAATTCAAAATGTTATGTTCTTTTTCTGCTATTGTCATGATTTAGATCACATGTACAATGAAAACTCATTGAAAATTTTCATTGATAATCACATTTTTCCCAAAAATTGCGATTTTACACATTTTGCCCAAAAATTTTGCATTGTCATCCACATTATCACGAGGTCTATTCTTCAAGCTAATATGCTCGGGAGTTGTGCTGGTTAAGGTCAGTTTAGTCTGGTGATTCATTGCTTTCTTCAAAAAAAAAAAGAAAAAATATAAGAACTTAGGTCAGCAATGTACATTTTTTGAAGTGCAGTCTCTAGATACATGTTAAAACATCAAATTAACATTAACAAATCTTTGCAAAAGTTTGATAAGCGTTCAGCGGAAATGTTCAAACGTTCCCAGGAGCTGCCCCTCTGAAAGCAACCCGGCCGTTGCTAAGGAATAAGGAAGATCAAATGGCGTCGTCAATATCTCAAGGGTTCGCGTTATGCAACTCACGCCAGAATTACGAGGAACCATTTTCTGTTTTGGGATGGGATAAGATCCTTGTTAAGCTTTTGAGCGAATATGTCTCTCAGCCACTATAAACAAGCTCAATTATTTCAAATTTGAGTGTGCTTGCGATTGCATAAACAATTTGAGTACCTGGTACAGTGTCAGTCAGATTGCACGTCTACCGTACTAAAGCGTCTTAACATTCACGGCCACCTGAAAATGTGCTTTTACCAAGATTTTTTATTTTGGACTCTTTTCATGAAGCGATTTCGATTCCCAGGAATGTACGTACTGGTTATATTTGTTTGTGGGTCGAATCGGACAATGTCCGGTACATAAATATTCAAAATGTAGGGCAAACTTTAACCCGGATGATCCAGTCGTCTAATTACGTCCTATCTGTCCTCATGGAGGCTCTGCCTGCCGATAGAGGGCGTGATAAATCGCGTTAGGCAAACTTGTGAATCTGGCCGAAACTGTTACATCAAAACAGCCACGTATCAAAACTTTGAACATCAAAATCTAGTTTCCAATTGCATCTTCGCATCTTCTAGTTTTGATTTCTACTAGCGTTTGTAAATTCTCTTGAGACTGCACATCAGGATTTTATTCAAAATCAAAAGATAAAACAATAATAATGCAACTTACCTGTTCACCTGTCTACTCCATTTCTTTGTTTACATTCAATTTCTCAAAACCACTACCGGAACCTGCTTATACCTGGACGACACCAGATTATATAGGCTTAGAGAATAGACCCCGTGATTATTAAATTTGCTGCAAAGTCAAAGATTTGATATTGGAATTAACCAAAAATAATGTTAGTAATAAAAAATAATTTACTTAATCATACAAAATAACAAAAAAGGTGTTGCAAGATTTTTGATTTTCAGTATATATTTTTGATATTCAAAAGTAATCTTGAATTATTTTTTATCCATAATTCGATTTTCGGACAGTTATTTATCGATAAATGGATATCCTTAAATGGGTTGATTTTAGGCTATCCATAATTCGATTTTAGAATATCTGTTCATTAATTCCTTTTCATTTTTTCATTTATCTTCTATCATTCTTTATGAATAAAGGATATTATAAACGAAATATGGATATAATTCACCACATTTTAGGATGTCCATTTATATCCAATATCCACTCGTTTTTATGATATCTTGAAATCAGTGTATGGATATCACAAAATAGAGTAGTAAGGATACCCCTAATACATTTTATGACATCCTTAAAATCGAATTATGGATAAAATAAAAGATACTCATAAAACGATTTTTGTGTATACCCTAAACTAATTTAAGGTTATCCGTACTAGTAGTTATTCTAGGTCAGCTTTAGAGGCGATTTCCCTGCATTTAAGGAGCGTAGTAGCGCAGTCGGTAGAGGGGATGGCCCTGTATAGCTAGGCGCAGAAGCCGTAGTCTGCGGGTCCGAAACCTACCGTCGCCAATTTGGTGGAAGGAAGAAAAGTCACAGGAAAAAAAGTCACGGAAATAAAGTCACGGAAACAAAGTCACAGGAAATAAAGTCACAGGAAAAAAAGTCATAATTATAAAAGACCAAGAGAAAATACATATATCAGTATATAAATGTATTAGGACATGATTTTCATGTTAAAATAAAGCAATGATGAGGAAATGTCATAATCAGAATCAAAACATGCCCATACAATATGAAACATTGAATGGATGACAATCCACCCGATTCGAGGAGCACGGTGGCATTATGGTAGAGTTTCAGACCGTGGTGCGTTAGAACTTTGTTTAAAACAAACTGTTGCCATGAAGTGTCCTTGAACAAGCCTATTTTAAGTTACCAAATAACTGGTCAATTACCCAGAAAGTATCACCTCAGTCCCGGCATGATCGAATATTGTTAAGTGGGGACATAAAAAGGCTAAAACATCAAACCAAACAAAACATAAAGTGATAAAGATGGTAATAATAAAAATAAAAATGTTTATTCCAAACCAAAAATTGAGAAAAAGCATAATTCTTTTTTGTGACTTTTTTTCCTACCCAAAATTGTGACTTTTTTTCCGTGACTTTTTTTCCTGTGACTTTTTTTCCTACATTCGCCAATTTAGTACATCTTTATATATATATAGTAAATAAAAAGTTCTCTAGAATGCACAATTTCTTTGTTTCGTATGGCTGACCGGTTTCATGATAAATATCAATTTTCAAAGCCTTTAAACAAATGTGGTTGCAATTAAAGTAAAATGCCGTCCTGTTGTCAAGCGACACGACAGAATGATTTATACTTGATATCCTAAAGGCATTTAAAGATATGCACAAATAGGGAACACGCCACAAGGACTTTAGTTAAAGCATGAACAAGTAGGTAAATATCCAACAGTTATACAGACGTGTTCATGAGTATGATTATTGACGTAGACGCGTGTTTCTGTATAAATCGATTTTGCACTGGTGCACTAGATTCTAGAAGTGTTTGTGGTCTAAACAACGATAGCAGACAATGGAATCTGATATAGTAGAATGGATTTTAATGCAGTGAGTTGATTTAAAACCGTTATGCAATGTTAAGATTAGATACCGGTATGCATTTAAGTCAAACAATGTATGCGCCGAATCATCAGACAATGTATGAAATGCTATTAAAACTTCATATTTCTTATCTTGTATTGGTATATCCGTTTGATCCTTTCATGCTTTGAAATCAAATTAACATATAAAATCAAGTGGGCCATAATATTGTACAATGTCAAGTCATTTTAAGCCGTTATCTGTGTTTTCTGTCTAAAGACATGGTTTGTGTCAGGCCTGCCTGCAAATCAATCCCCGAAATATTGAGACAGGGTGGACATGTAGGCGGGGTTACGGGGCTAAGGCGTTGGGATAATGTGGGGAGAGGGGATAAAGGGCAGGGGAAAATAGGCTACAAAAGAAACTAAATGACCTAGAGCCAGCCCAACAATAATGTTTATTATACATCATAATAATTATTATTCATTGGCTGAGTGTGTATTTTGCTTGGTCCAGAGCATGTCACGCGGAGGGTGTCATTCTGTCATGTCGCATGATCATATTACCCTCTGACATCATATCTGTCTTAAAAAAGTCAGGTGCACTTATAGTCATATGCATTTGTTTACAGTGCACGTGGAGGGTGCTATTCTTTCATGTCGCATGATCATATTACCCTCTGAAGTCATATCCACCTAAATGTGAAGTTGCACATGTAGTCACATGCGTTTGTCATGTGGCATGTCACTAATTTGTTTCAAAAAGTGGTTCAGTATAATAAAACAATTGGTTTCCTTCGCCCTCGGGCAATATTACCTGCCTCGGGTGAACAAATCGTCATGTCACCCTCACTCAAGGGCGACAATTGTATAATATTATTTTTGATTTCAGAACGACTGATTTCTAACTGCGGCCCAACCAGCCAGATACAAGTTATAATGTATGTGCTCGAAGACGGATCAGGCGTTCTTTACAGTGAAAATTCTATTGTGACAGCGACCAGAATTATCATGTATTGTGGCACAGGTCTAAATGCCCTTTTTACAGTTTTATTGACACTTGCCATGCTGATGAATTCACAAAACAGACAATTGCCCCGAATGTGGTTGCTATTGTATCTGTTTGTAGCACACATTGCGGCCTCTGCATACCAAGTCTTCTTGCTACAACATACCTACTGGGAGACATTTCATTGGACACACACTTCTTGCACTCTTATATACAGTATTGGACCCTGCTTCGACTTTGTTACAAGTCTTATTGTTGCTTTGCTTGCATGTCACGTTTTCATGTGGACGTTTATACCGAATGCCGAAAAAGGCAGGAAGACACTTGCATTCTGGATAGTGGCTGGACTTCTTTCGTGGATACTCGGCTTTGCCATCCTTCTGTCTCTATACGCTCCCTACACAGAGGTCGTGACCATAAGTGGTCAGACAAGTTACACCATTTGCACGACGAAGAGGTTTATAGGAGGAGCAATTACAATAACTGAATTTTGTATTACCTTCGCGCTGCCGTACCTCTTTGCATTACCAGTAGCTTGTGTTTCTATGTGCTTTATCGTTTGGAGGAAAACCAGAACAGAAGACGAGATTTCCGTGGAACTTGAGGTCCTTCCCGAAACCTCCCAGACAACTCCGGAATATTTCGGCGTTATTGCCATGGAAAACGACACTGCCCCGCATACTAGGGAAGCTGGTCGACGAAAACCGACGCTTTGGGTGGTTTTCAGTGTGTTGTTGATATATTGTGGTATCCCTCTGCGATTACCGTATCGCCTGATAGAGCTAGGCTACAGATCGTACGACTACCGTACTATCTTATTGGCATTCGATTTGCTGAGAGTGGTGTACTACAGCTTCATTCTACTTGTCAGTTTGGTCTTGCCAGAGATTAGAGAGGTATTGTTGGGCGTGTATAGAAATTGTAAAAGAATATGCCACCGTGCGTAAAACGATCTAGTGGTGTACTAGAGTTTTTAGTAATTGTCAGAGACTATAGATGAATTGTTTGACACATGGAAAAACTGTGGAAAAATGCGGTCGTACGCCTGTACCCGTACGTAGGACAAAAGCTGTGTTTATCACGAGATTTTAACTATTCTAATGTTTCGTGGTGATGTTTACTGATAGTTTAGCTTATTGAGAGATATGCAAGAAATTGTACGAATACCTTATTTCCGAGGCGGTTCTAACATATACCCACAATCTATGTTTTGAGCAAAAATAATAAAAGCATCAAATTTTTTTAGCTGAAAATTTTCAATTTTTAAAACTTAAAAAATCTCGGTGTATTGCATTGGCAAGTTTTCGTAATGTCATTGGGGCCCTACCAGGGATTTGGGGAATCGGGGAGAAGGGCCATTTATTTTCGGGGATGATGCGAGCGAGCAAAAAAAAATGGAGTTTTAGGAAATAGGGAGCAAGGGTCTGAGAAAAAACATTTACGAAGCTGGAGAGAAATGTCATTTTTGTTCAGGGAGCAGAGAGATAGGAAACCCCACCCCTCTGCTCTGCCGGCCTAAACGTTATATGAAATTCTGTATATATTATTCATTCTTCTAAAATCATTTGCATGCACGAGTTTTCACAGTCTTTTCCCGTAGCCAACTTCCATCCCCAGACACTGTCATGTCGATGCCTGCGACGTTTGTTCCACCAGTTGCTAAAATAGCGCAGCCTATCCTATTTCACGAGGGTAACCGATACGCCGTAAAATCTGAAACGAGAACGATAATATTTTTTATTTAGTCATGTATGGCAAGCCAAATGCACACTAATTCGAGAAACCTAGGATACGTCCGTTACACCTGGTTTATTTTTTACATAATCCAGGTTTGTCGCTTATAAACCAGGTTAAACGGACATATACTAGGTTTCTCTATTGTTAGCCTAAGTTTCATTACATAAAAAGGTACAAGTAGGCAAAGATCAGGAAAATGCGCAATCAGAAAAAGATTCCCACTCCAAAAACCGAGGTGGGAAAAAACCAAACTAACAATCAGGTACTTATACCATGAAACATATCGTAAGCCGAATGAGCAGCTATTTTCCCAATAGGTGGCCACTCAGTTACCTTTACTAATTAAAAATATGAAAACACACATAAGGCGCCAACAGTACAAAAATGTTAAACACCAAGACATAAAACACAAAGAACCACCACAGAAGTATCACCTTGGAACGATCAGTAACACAAAGTTACTGGCGGGCTTAAACCGGTTTTACAAGATCCTAACCTCACCCTCGATCAGCTTCTGCAATGGTTCATAACATTTAATTAGTTCTTCGGTCCTCGTGGTGAATCTCTAACTAGTCAATAAATCATCAAGAACAAACAAATAAAAATCATGATAAACATCCCGATGAATCAAAAACAAGGACTCACAGATTGAGTAAGCTGCCCGACGATGGAGATCCCTGGGCGCCGAATAACCTACTAACTCCGGAGCAAAAGAAAAACACCAGTTGGACCCCGGTGGGCCAAGCAACAGACAAGAAGCTCCGGCCCCAACCAGGTTTAACGGACATATACTAGGTTTAACTACAAAACCTATGATAACAGTTGTTAAACCTGGTTTTAGTGATGAAACCTAGGATAACGATTGTTACATTATACCATGTGATACGTTTATCCAACGCGAGCGATACACCGCTGATATGTGACTGTGTGATAGAGTTACTCAAGTAATTGTTTCATTTTTTTTTAATTATCCCCATTCCTCCAAATGTTTTCAGCATATGTCGGTAGACAGTCTTGATTTGATAGAGTGGGCCTTCATAGGAGCATTAAAAACTGTGGTCCACTTTATTTGGCCTGTAAAGACAGAAAATCCTTTTTCACTTCCTCTGACCAAAGTCTATATACCTTTTGGTCATGTCAGAATGTATGCGATGCCTTATCCTATCTCCTGGATAATATTTGTATTAGATTCGTAACCAAGTTATACAGACAGATTGTTGGAATTCCGATGGATACAAATTGTGCCCCTCTCGTAGCTGATTTCTTTTTATACTACTACGAAAGAGATTTCATGGATTCTCTTATTCATGACATCCAAACTGACGGCGTGCAGTTAAGGAAAGCAGCATAGTTATCAACCATGATTGGGTTAAAAATAAGCATGCAGACTGTCGCATAACATTCAAGTTCTAACCTATACGTCAGTAACGTGTTATGATTTTTCTAAACTGAAAAGAAAAATCATTACTTCCTATAAGTTTCCTAAATTTGTAAACCAAGTCACCATAAAGTTCTTGTTCCGAAAGGCCCTCACGTAAAAACATTATATTTGGAAATCAACTCATAGTGTCTTCGATAAAATTTAGAAATAAAGTGTTTCGAAGTTTATGATACCGACAGCCCTGTTGGAGAAGTTTGGCTGTTAAACATTTATTTTGCGCATAGAAGTCCCTACATGATTGCAGACTCTAGGAAACCTAATAAGTTGCCAAATGTGTACACCATACGAAGCACGGCGAAGAACGTCGCCATCAAAAAATCGGAAAATTTACTCAAAATCAAGTCATCGCGTTTATCATAAATTCCATTTGCAATAGAAAGATATAAATCCAAAAGGGGGGCTTCGGCATCTGTGGTGTTGGCTTTATTCAACTGTAGTTCAGGTGGATAAAGGACCAGTCTCCATAAGGTGGTTTTGGTGGTACCTGAATATATGAATAATATTTTGGTAGCATATAGCCACATAAAGAGGGCATGCACTGGTGGAAAGTTTGAGTTGAACGGGCTTTTGATTTGATAGTTATGGGAAATTAACGTGGGTGGGGTAATTCCATACCTGTTTTACCTGAATGAGAAAATCATCAATTTTCATTATTTTTATAAAGTGTGGGCAAAAAGTTTTATCATACAATAAAAGGACATTGATCACATAGTAGATTGGTATGAGGATTAATTATGTGCCCCTAAAATGTACCGAAAAATATTACATTGAAACCAGGTCTTGAATTTTGAGTATTTTTTATCGACCAACTTTGCCAAAAACATGAACACGTCTATACAAAGCTTCATAATCCAACCATATTTTGAGGAAATATTGTACAATGCTTGGGTATTACAGAATTATGGGGATTTTTGTGTAGCTTAGTTAATTAATGAGTTATGTGCCCTTGAATGCCAGAATCTGACATGAAAATGTAAAAAATGAGTAAGTTTTTGGTTAAAGTTTCACTAGTTGTGTATATCTCATAAATCAACCAACAAAACCATTCATATTTGGACTAAAGGTACCCTATAGAGTTTACTTTCTTCCCATGAGTGTGGACCCCAGGGTCCATGCCGGGGGATTGGGCTAAAGATCAAAATCTAGGTCACCTTTAAAATGTGTTGTTTTCAATGTTAATGTTTCTTCTCTAACTCCATATCTTAAAACCAATCATAGGAATGTGCTCTTATTTGGATCATATATACTCTGTAGGGTTTGCTTTCATTGCATGTCGCCATATCCTAGGTACCATCTCCAGGGGTGGGGCTACAGGTCAAAATCTAGGACACGAACAATTTTTGTAAGTCAGTAATGACATCCACAGTCTAGTCAAAAAGAATTCGTACGTAGACCTTAGATACCTTGTAAAGTTTGGACTCAAGGGTCCATGTGTTGGGATGGGGCTAGAGGTCAAAATCTAGAACTTCTCAAAAATGTATTTTTTATACTTTTCCAAACAGATAGGTCTTAAGATCCTTGGTTTGATGCTCCTTTATATAGAACTTGGCCTGTAGAATTTGATGATAAACCCATAGTCAGATCTATATGCTCATGTTCATTCAGCTGATCGAGGGAAGACTGGCATATTTCAGATGAATCCATTGTCAAATGGTGCGTCGTTTGTCCCACTTATTGCCTGTGACTTTTTGTTGCAGCCTATTGGGCAACTATGTTTGATGAACGTGCATGGAATAAAATGCATACTCTGAGCAATGTTCAGAAAAAGGTACAAGTAGTCAACAATCAGGAAAAGGCGCAATCAGAAAGAGAATCCCTCTCCAAAAACCGAGGTGGGGAAAAATAACAATCAGGCCCTTATACATGTACCATGCAAACATATCATCGTAAGCCGAATTAGGCTATTTTCCCAATAGGTGGCCACTTAGTTACCTAACCTTAACTAAAATATGAAAACATACATAATGCGTAAAGAGCACAAAACGTTTCAACATCAAGACATAAGACAATAAGAACCAACACAGAAGTATGCCTAGGAACGGTCAGTAAAATAAAATTCCTGGCAGGCTTAAACCTATTTTACAGGTATCAAACCTCACCCTCAGCTTCTGCAGTGGTTCACAACATTAAGAACATGCTTTATGTGTTTAAATATACTTAAATTGCTCCCCGTTTAAGCTGCATCTTTTTTGCAGAGGGAGTAACAGTCGTGCATAAATGCACACTGGACATCTTCTCTATAAGAGTTGCAATAAAAGTTACAGAAACAAATTAAGTAATAATAATATGAAATTAATTATAATGATAAAATTAAATGTATAAACGTTGGCGCGACGTGGAACCGACATTCAGGCATATGTGGATCCGATGTTGAGCCATCATGAGGGTCCCATGTCGCACCCACGAGCAAACTTGCGTTGGTCCCTGGATTGCCGACGTCGGACACACGAAGGGAATGTGGGCGGTCAACATCGTGCCCACGTGGGTCCAACATATCATTGCTATCTGGGTACCTCCCTTTGAAGGTTTTGTTGTCATAGTTATTACCCCCCTTGGTAAACATTGTATTAACCTCCCTTGAGTAGTCCCTTGAGTAGTCCCAATTAGTGCCTATAATTAAGTAAGACCCTTTTAAGTGGTGTATCAGATTCATTATTTAATTACTCACACGTTTAACTAATTAACCAACAAGCAGTTTCAAATCTGTACCTGTCCACTTATTTCTTCAATTTTCTCAAAATGAAACGAAGCGTTCGGAAAAAAAATCGATAACCACCCTATTCGCCGATCGATTCACTGATTTGTTACTAGTAGTTTCTATGCATCTTCCTTTACTATGAGTCGCGGTTGCGTAGTGGTTGATGTGCTTGTTCTTTTTTACCAACGGCAATGGGGTCGTGGGTGCTGTTGCGGTCAGAGTAAAATATTTTTTTTTTTTTTTTTTTTTCTCTCAACTAAGTGAGTAGTGAAAATAAAATTGATAATTTATTCAATCAAGAAGGGATTTTTTTTTTTTTTTTTTTTTTTTTTTTTTTTTTTTTTTTTTTTTCATATTGAAATAATATTCCTTCTTGATCTAATCACGGTGTTTCATAGTGAATAGCTGTTATGGTACAGGGTTGATTTTGATTATAAAACAGGAGAGTAACTTGCCTTGGTGTAAAAATTAAAACCGAAATCAAAGGTTAACCAGGGTTGATATAATCAATGATTATCTCTGGTAAGTAGTTTGACATGATGTTCTGAGGGAGAGCTGTCTGCAAAATGAAAATTTGTGTTATTCATATGGGTTAGTTATGGAAAATGGTGATTATTTTTGTTGTGCGGCATTTTTTGGTGTTGTTTAATTTGTTTACCCCGGCCAATTCCCTATAGCCAGTCCTGTCATTTATTGTATGTATCACCCTATTATTTTGCTTGTGTTTTGCTGTGCGAAAATTTTGCGCGTCGCGTCTACCGATAGCCCTGTTGGAGAAGTTTGGCCGTTAAACATTTATTTCGAGCGTTGAAGTCTGCAGACTTTAGCAAACCTAATAAGTTGCGAAATGTATACACCATAAGAAGCACGACGAGGAACGTTACCATCCAAAAACGGAAAATTTACTATATCAAAATCAAAGTCATCGCGCTTATCATAAATTTTAGAAGAAACAAATTCATTTGCAACAGAAAGATGTAGATCTAAAAAGGGGGCTTCGGTATCCGAGATATTGGCTTTGTAGAATATAGAAGACTATTTGAAAGCATGTTTTGAAGAGGATGGAAAGTACTTACATCGACGAGCGGATGCAATTGATAGAGAGGAAAGAAACCTTCCTAGACAACACAAAAAGGAGGAAGAAGAATTCTTAGAGCAAGCCAAGAGAAAGGAGCAACAAGCTCAGCAATTTCAAGCTGAAAGCAAACAAAAGACGACAGTTAAGAGCACTGATAAAGGCCAAAATGAACTTGTCAGAAGTCAAGTAGGAGATGGAGAGGTTATACAGGATAGAAGTTTAGATAGTGTTAACATGGAGCAACGATCAAGTAGAAGTGATATTTCAGATATGACGGATTCTGAATTGCAGGCACAGCTACAGAGCTTGAAAGAGGAAATGTCCAAAATGAATATCCAAAACATGCAAAAAGCCAATGTGAAAAGTGAAAAGGAAAGTTGTTCTAATGGAGATGGTACAAAAGGAGCAACTGGTGGGATTGACAATGATAATAGTAAGAGTGTAGGAAAGGACAGAAATCCAAGCAGTGAACTTGAAAAAAATTATTATGGTGATACAGATACTACAAAGAAGAAAATGGAGTATCAAACAATTGACAGGATTGACGCAACAAGATATTCAGATATGGGTAATGTGAACAACAGAATGACTGCAGATGGAAGAAATGTGAATACCTACCAAGGCACTGTTATCACAGGTTTACGGAATGATCAGAAAGCTTATGCAACAGAAGAAAGATTCAATATGGTGGAAATCATAGATAAAGAGATTGAAGAGTTGGATAGGCTGCTTACACACATCAAAGAGGAGAGTTTCAAATACAAATCTGGACATACAATGGAAAGAAGTGTGCACCTTCAGACAGATAAAATATATAATACAGATAGAAAGTTACAAGACACACAGTTGTATCCGAAGGCTATGGAAATAGAAATAAGACATGACATGAGATCAACTCCAAAGAGCATGGGAAGGAAAACAGAAAAAGATAGATATGGAAGTTATGAGTACGAAGATGATGAATTAGAAAAAGATTACCAGTATAGATCTATGGCATCTAATACTCGGAGAAGTGTTATGCCTCAAGAGGACACAGGCAAAGGAGAAAAACCTCTACATATTCGTTTCGTAGAACAATATGATAGAATTCCAATGGCTATTCCGAGACAGATGACAGATAATAAACATGGAAGAAATACTGATGCTATAGGAGAAGAGAGAGTATATCAAGATTCAGGAAGAGGATACGATGAAGCAGGTTATCGAATACCTATAGACAGTGAGAGAGAGGAAAGGATAGCCCGCCTGCAGAAGAGAGAGGAAATGCTTATTGAGCAAGAGCGTGCATTGGATGAAAAGGAAATAGCTTTAGAAAGGAAATATACAATACTAAGGCAGCAGGATAGCCAGAGAAGACAAGAATACGTCGATCAAGAAGAAAAAGAAATATTGATGAGAGAAAGGAGAATACAAGAGAAGTCTGATAGAATGAAAGGTAGAAATCAGGACTCAAATGAACCTAAGCGGCTCACCTGAGTAGAAAAGGTATCATGAACTAGAAAGGTAGGTATTTTGGTAAGTATTACAGTATCGGTAATTCAGTATTTCGGTATCGGTAAGTATATTCGCCGCGTATACCCGCATCGAATAGGAATTCGGCCTATCATATATTTTTAGCTCACCTGAGCCGTAGGCTCAAAGGTGAGCTTATAGTATAGGGAGGCATCCGGCGTCCGTCCGTCGTCGTCCGTCGTCGTCAACATTTTCAAACGACTTCTCCTCTGAAGCTGCCGGGCCGAATCTTTTCATATTTCACATATAGCATCTACAGGTGGGGGGAACGAATATTTGTGTTTTTTTATTTCGATCGAATAAGAACTCTGGTTGCTATGGCAACTTATGCTTCCCATAGACTTACAATGGAAAAAAGTGAAAATTGCCTATTTTTGCTGTCTTGTTTGAGATATTTGAATTCTGTTTTTGCAGAAATGTTTATTGGGTAGTCCTCTACGTTTCGTGTGACTTTTGTCCTAATCCTTTATTTTGATTGGTTGCAGGGGCCCCATATAGGGCAAAATTTCGAAAAACATTCAAAAATCTTCTTCTCAGAAACTGTCAAGGGGATTAAGCCTGTACTTTGTATACATGTTCCTGACAGTGGCCTCTACATAATTTGTGTTTTTTTATTCCAGGCGGATAAGAACTCTGGTTGCTATGGCAACTGAAAGTTTCCATAGACTTATAATGGGAAAACTGTAAATTGGCTATTTTTCCGCTAAAATTGCAGACATTTGAATTTTGTTTTTGCAGAAATGTTTATTGAGTAGTGTTTGACGTTTCTTGCGAGTTTTGTTCTAATCCTTTATTTTAATTGGTTGCTGGTGCCCCATAAAGGGCAAAATTTTGAAAAAAAAAAAAAACATTCAAAAATCTTCTCCTCAGAAACTGTCAAGTGGATGAATCCTGTACTTTGTATATATGTTCCTGACAGTAGCCTCTACATAATTTGTGTTTTTTATTCCGGTCGGATAAGAACTCTGGTTGCTATGGTTTCCATAGACTTTAATGGGAAAAGTGGTCATTAGCTATTTTTTCTGGACCAATTGTAGGTATTTGAATTTTGTCTTTGCAGAAATATTTATTGAGTATATCTCTATGTTTCATGTGATTTTTTTCCTAATCATTTATTTTGATTGGTTGCTGGGGCCACATAAAGGGTAAAATTTCGAAAAACATTTAAAAGTCTTCTCCTCAGAAATTGTTTACGGCATGAAGCCTGTACTTTGTATACATGTTCCTGACAGTAGTCTCTACATAATTTGTGTTTTTTATTTCAGTCAGATAAGAAAACTGGTTTTTCCCACTTCTTTGGTTGCTATGGCAACTTAAAGTTTCCATTGACTTATAAGACGAAAAGCGGAAAATTGCAATTTCTGCCATTTCGCTTGAAATATTTGAGTTTTGTTTTTACGTAAACCTTTTGTTGACTAGTCCTCCACAATTTTGGCAATTTTTGTCATAATTGTGTAATTATTTTGGTTGCTATAGCAACGTAAGGGTGAATTTATGAAAAAATATTTAAAAATCTTCTCAAAGACTGTGCTAGAGGTCAAGATCTAAGACACCTTTGACATTTTTTATGTTGAATTTAACAAATATCTACAAACGCAACATTTCTGCATTACTCAGGTGAGCTACGTGGCCGATAGGCCTCTGGTTCTTATTTTTGCTCCAAAACATAGATTGTGGGTACTCGTTAGAACCGCCTCAGCGAGGCGGTTCTAACGTGTACCCACAATCTATAATTTGAGCAAACTTAAGAAAAATATCAAATTTTTTCCAGTGAAAATTTTCATTTTAACAACCAGCAATTTTTATTTTGTATAATGCATGGGCGTGCTTTCGTAAATGTACATGGAAATTGTTATGTATACTTAAGGAATAAAGAAACGCAACAAGCATTTTTGGTTGTTGCAGGCTGGCTCTGTAATTATGCATGTGGTGTAACTGACCTTATTGTACATGAAAGCAGTATCTAAACGTCAAATAACAGCAGGTAAAACCTTTATGTCTGTTATGTAGGCTTGATGGCATTCGCAAGACACCAATGAGCCACAGTAGGACACCCTGAAAACATGCTCAAATAAAGGTCAAAGAATCATAACTAGTTTTTATTGTTTTCAAGGCTGCTATGTAACAAATCAACCCCTGATAGCATTATGTTACACATGTTTTCATGGTTATTGACATTTTGCGTTTACTTTATCAATAACATGACGTTTTCTCATGTCATCAAAAGCCACAACTAGTCTGCATGACATTTCTTGGATTTTATCAAATCAGCAAATACATGTTGCGTATCTAAATAAGCTTATTTGTAGCTATATGCCAAAATACTGATCCGCACAAACGCCGATCAGCAGCAGACGTTTTGATAACTGAGTTTGAACTAACTAAAGAAAAAACAAAATGAAAATGTTTCAAAACTACTTACATGTACTTGTAATATGTATTTATTATCCTAGGTACAAAGTCACGGCTGGTAATGTCGTTAGGGGCAACCGGAAGGTCATGCAAATGTCAACAGCCAAGTTAGTTTTCACGAATTGTATTTTTTTCACAGTATTTCAGCTTTATATATACAAAAAGGGGAATGCCATTCTATTAAGTATTTATGTCTGCATCCCAAACAAATGAAACGGGCACTCAAACGTCAATAGATAACTTGCGATCCACTTTCTCCCGCGTGTGGCGTTTCGGTGTTATTAGATTTCGTGGTTGCAAGTGAGGGGTGCGGTACAATAAATGCCTCAAAATACACTTTTGCTACATATAACCGTATCCTAATCCATTTTGTTTTGCAAACAAACGTTGTCAAGATTTATTCTCAAGTGTAACTTGTTTAGAAGCTGAGCTTTTCGTTTATGTTACCCCTATCGACATGGGTTACCCCTATCAGCACTATTGCACCTATCGAGGCGAACTCTTGCTATTGCAGCAAAGTCCCATTTAAAGATTGTGATATGATAAAGCAACAACCAGAAAACGGAAATTTAGCCTACTGAAATATCGGCAATTTTATTCCAGTAACTGATTGAATCGCTGTATACTTCAGTGGTAAGAACATTGACCTCTGGTGCTAGAGGTCCTAGGTTGGATCTGCGGCGATGGTAAAAATTTGGTGTCCGTACACGTTTCCCTTCGTTTCATTTGTGGAGACGACGCGAGTAAAATGGGATTATAGCGCTTGCGGTACGAATTACATTCAAACTTTAACGCCAATCAAACCCCTAAAAACCTGAACATTCCATGTATGTTATAGCTTGAAAAATGCATTTTCCAACAGCAACACACGTTGTGCGACCGGTTTATGACGGTATTACTCTTTTTCAAATTGAATTTGTGAATGATCGCACATGGCATTACTCTTGTTCTGGTTTTTATCTAAAATGCAAGAATAGTTTCGCCCAAGTGATATCGTGCTGGATTGGTGGCCTTGTAAACACGGCTGGTAATGTCGTTAGGGGCAATCAAATGTTATGCAAACGGACGCCTTAGGGGCGCTTCCGGACATGAGTAACGGGAACAGAACACGAAAAACAACATGTGACATTTATTTTTGGTTTACGCAAATTTCTTTGTTAGGAGGTAAATATTCTGAAATCGGACGATACTATTCCAAACAGTATTTATTTCTGCATACTTTTTTGCGATCGTTGGAGTGGTAAATGCTGTTGTATCTCTAAAAGCCAGTTTTTCCTGGATACGAGGTATGTTGTTTGTTTTGTTTTGAGCTATTACTAGACATGTTTTGGTGCATTGTCGACAAGCTTATGTAGATAAACATAATTCATTCGAGCCTTCCACTGTGTATTGCCTTGTCCAAAGAATGATCCATATAAATTCTGCTTAAAAACGTTGCTACAGAAGAAACGGAAAAAAAAGTTATGACTAACGACATGACTACCCCTATCGGACCGGTTACCCCTAACGAGTGAACCTGAGGAAGGGCTCACGGAAACACCCAAAACCACCTCAAACATTCAAAAGCCACGTGATCGGTGAGCCAAAATCAATTTCCGCGCCGATGGCGAAGGTAGGGTTCTGTGCTTCAACACTAATAAATTATTATGTTGTTATAAAGGTAAATGTTTGCTATATATGATAGGAAAGTGCAGTAAACGCCCAAAAAAGAGAAAGAGGATACCTCCCGAACAGAAAACCACATTAAAATGTTCTTTAGCAGAAGAAGTAATAGCAAACTCTTGCCTATTAATGCCTATCAACCACAGAATTGGAGATACGAAATGTGACAGAGCTTATTCAAAAATAACGTGTAGCACGCCAGAATTACAAAGCCACCAATCCAGCACGATATCACATGGGCGAAAATATTCTTTCTTTGTAGAAAAAAAACAGAGCAAGAGCAATGTGCGCATATTCAACTTGAAAATAATACTACCGATTTTATATGCAATCATAAACAGGTAGCACAACGTGTGTTGCTGTGGGAATATGCATTTTTTCAAGCTTCAACATAGATGAAATGGTCAAGTGTTTAGGGGTTTAATGGGAGTTTTGAATGTAATTCGTATCGCAAGCGCTACAATCCCATTTTACTCACGTCGTCTCCGCAGATGACACGAAGAGACGCGTGTACGGACACTAAATTCTTTACCACCGGCGCAGATCGAACCTTGGACCTCTAGCACCTGAGGTCAGTGTTCTTACCGCTGAGGTATACCGCGATTCAATCAGTAACTGAAGTAAAATCGCCAATATTTCAGTTATTTTCCGTTTTCGGGTTGTTTCTTTATAATAAAATAATTTTAAATTGGTCTATGCTGCAATAGCAGGCATTCGTCTCGTTCGGCAATAGTGCTGATAGGGGCAACCCATGTCGATAGGGGCAACATAAACGAAAAGCTTAGCATCTACTCAAGTGTCACTTGAGAATAAATCTTGTCAACGTTTGTTTGCAGAACAAAATGGATTAGGATATGGCTATATGTAGCAAAAGTGTGTTTTATAGCATTTATTGTACCGAACGCACTCACTTGCAACCACGAAATCTAATTACACCGAAACACCACGCACAGGAGAAAGTGGATTGCAAGTAATCTATTGACGTTCGTGTGCCCGATTCATTCGTTTCTGATGCAGACATAAATACTTTTTGGAATGGTATTCTCCTTTTTAGCTCGACTGCACGAAGTGCATAGAGCTATTGCAGTCACCCCGGTCGTCCACGTTCCCGTTCCCGTTCCCGTTCCCGTGCGTGTGCGCGTGCGCGTGCGCGTCACACTTGCGTTAAAGTTTTCTAGAAGTCCATATCTTGACAACCACTCATCAGAAAGCATTCATACTTGGACCATAGATACCTTGTAGGGTTAGCTTTCATTCCATGGCATCGGGCCCCTGGGTCCAGGCCAGGGGGTGGGGCTGGAGGTTAAAATCTAGAACACCTTCAAAAATTGCAATTCTTATGTTAAAGTTTTCTAGAAGTCCATATCTTGACAACCACTCATCAGAAAGCATTGATACTTGGGCCATTGACACCCTGTAGGGTCGGCTTTCATTCCATGGCATCAGATTCCTGGGTCCATGCCAGGGGGCGGGGCTAGAGGTTAAAATCTAGAACACCATTAATAATAATGGCTTTTCTGTGATATAGTATTCTAGAAGTCTATATCTTGAAAACTTTTTATCAGAGGGCTTTCATACTCAGACCATAGGTACCCTGTAGGGTTGAGTTTCATTCCATGGCATCGGGCCCCTGGGTCCATGCCTGTGGGGTGGGGCTGGAGGTTAAAAACTAGAACACTAAAAAATAGATGTACTGCTGTGTAACTTTTACAAGGAGGCATATCTTGACAACAACTTATCATAAAGTATTCATACTTCATACACTTTAGGTTCCATGACATCGGACCTCTGGGTCGGAGTCAGGGGGGCGGGGCTAGAGGTCAAAATCTAGAACTCCCCGATTTTTTTTTCTTTTTATTTCTTAATAGAAACAACTTAGGAGGATGGTTGGTCATTCATCTTTTGACTTTGTGACGCTGACTTGTGTGTCATGACGGTAAGGGTCGGTTGACCTACTTTCCATGGTTCAGTGATTTTGCCTTATATCTTGACACTCAATTAGTATATTTTCTTACTTCTTTCAGATTATGAGTTAGTACGACCAGGCCTTTGACCCCAATATACTTATAGGTCACTGTGACCTAATTTCACGGTTCAGTGATTTTGCCTTATATCTTGACACTCAATTAGTATATTTTCATACTTTTTTCAGATTATGAGTGAGTATGACCAGACCTTTGACCCCAATATACTTATAGGTCACTGTGATTTAATTTCATGGTTCAGTGATTTTGCCTTATATCTCGGTACTCAAATGGTTTATGAACAAACTTCTTTCAAAGTATGTTTGCGTATGACAAGACCTTTGACCCTGAAGTAGTCCTAGGTCACTGTGACCTAATTTCACGGTTCAGTGATTTTGCCTTATATCTTGACACTCGATTAGTATTGTTTCATACTTTTTTCAGATTATGAGTGAGTATGACCAGACCTTTGACCCCAATATACTTACAGGTCACTGTGACCTAATTTCACGGTTCAGTGATTTTTGCCTTATATCTCGGTACTCAAAATTTAATGGTTTATGAACAAACTTCTTTCAAAGTATGTTTGCGTATGACAAGACCTTTGACCCTGAAGTAGTCCTAGGTCACTGTGACCTAATTTCATGGTTCAGTGATTTTGCCTTATATCTTGACACTCAATTAGTATATTTTCATACTTTTTTCAGATTATGAGTGAGTATGACCAGACCTTTGACCCAAATATACTTATAGGTCACTGTGACCTAATGTCACGGTTCATTGACTTTGCTTTATATCTCGGCACTCAAGTGGTTTATGAACAAACTTCTTTCACACTATGTTTCCGTATGACAAGACCTTTGACCCTAAAGTAGTCCTAGGTCAATATGACCTAATTTCACGGTTCAGTGATTTTCCTTTATATCTCGGCACTCAATTGGTATATGAACATACTTCTTTCACGATATGTATGAGTATGACAGGACCTTTGACCGTAAAGTATTCCTGGGTCAATGTGACCTAATTTCATGGTTCAGTGATTTTGCCTTATATCTTGACACTCAGTTTGTATTTTTTCATACTTCTTTCTGATTATGAATGAGTATGACCACACCTTTAACCCAAACATACTTATAGGTCACTATGACCTAATTTCATAGTTCAGTGATTTTGCTTTATATCTCAACACTGAATGGGTATATGATCATTTTTCTTTCACATTATGAGTAAGTATCACTAGACCTTTGACCCTGCAATACTTATAGGTCAGTGTGACCTTTTTTCACGGTTCAGTGATTTTGCCTTGTGTCTTGGCACTCATTTGGTATATGAACACTTTTCTTTCACAATATGAGTAAGACCTTTAAATCTTAGGTAGTTATAGTTAACTTTCATGGTTCAGTGATTTTGCCTTATTGCATCAAGGCAAAAAGATGTATGAGCATAATGCTTTGGGTTACTGGTCGTGTTTGGGCTTATGTTTGACAAAGGTCAGAAGCAGTCGAGCACGCTGTCCTGCGATAGCTCTTATTGTACATATAAAGCTGCAATACTGTGAAAAAATACAATTCGTGAAAACTCACTTGGCTGTTTACATTTAGTCTGATCCCGTGGCTCATGTTCGGAAGTTCCCGTGGAGATTTACTTTGCATAACCTTCCGGTTGCCCCTAACGACATTACCAGTCGTGGTAAAGCAGTAATTCTGGCGTGCTACCCCTGCTATTTTTGAGTAGGCTCTGTCATATTTCGTATCTCCTAATGTATCAATAGGCGAGATTTTGCGATTAAATTACTTCTCTTCTTCTAAAAAGCATTTTAATGTGGTTTTCTATTCGTGAGGTATTCCTCTTTCTCTTGGTTTTTGGGCGTTCACTGTACTTTCCTATCATATATAACAAACATTTGCCCTTACAACAACATAATGATTTATAGTGTTTAAGCACAGAACCCCACATCGGTGCGGGAATTGTTTTTTGCTAAGCGATCACGTGGCTAGGTTTTGGATGTTTCCATGACCCTTCAGAAGGTCCACTCGTTAGGATAGGGGTAGTCATGTCGTAAGTCATAACTTTTTTCCGTTTCATCTGTAGCAAAGTTTTTAAGCAAAATTTCTATGGCAAATGCTTTGGACAAGGCATTATACGGTGAAAGGCTCGAATGAATTATATTTGTCTACATAAGCTCGCCGACAATGCACCAAAACATGTCCAGTAACAGCTCAGAACAGAACAAACAACATACCTCGCATCCAGGAAACCCTGGGTTTAGGAGATACAACAGCATTTCCCACTCCTACGATCGCAAAAAGTAGGCAGAAATAAATAGTATTTGGAATAGTATTGCCCGATTTCAGAATATTTATCTCCGAACAAAGAAATTTGCGTAAACATAAACAAATGTCACATGTTGTTGAAAGAAAATGTAATCTTTGTAACACTTAGGATTTGGAAGATGAATATCATTTTTCGCTTATATGTCCAGTATATAATGAGCTGCGAAAGGTTTATATTCAAAAGTATTTTTATGTTAAGCCAAGTATGTTTAAATTTATAGCATTGTTAAACTCAACTACACCTAAAAATTTGAAAAATTTAGCTAATTTTATCTTAAAAGCTTCAGAATTAAGGCAAACTATGTTGATTGCAAATCAAGGCAATGGTAGATAGTAAGTAAGCAAGTATATGTACACCTAAAATGCTATTATAAGTAATCCACTCTCATCACCTTAACACATCCTTTTGTTTCATGTGCTGTATCTGTGTTGTTTAACGATGGGCTGTATATGCTTAAGTTAATACAGTTCTGTTTCTGTTTGTCTTGTCCTGTTCCCGTTTTCTTGTCCTGCGTTCGTTTGCATAACATTCGATTGCCCCTAACGACATTACCAGCCGTGAAAGCGTTATATCTGTTTATTATCAAAATAAGCCTCGTGTAAAGACGCACTCATGATTACATAAAATACAACATGCTTGGGGTTATCATGGTCGGTCATGACATATATTTTAAAACTGTTGCAATTTATCTACACAAATTCAACTGAAAGAACTGTCGTTCTTGATGCACACAAACACGTTTAAAGGACTATGAGGGTGGGTCAGAAAGTTCTGTCATAGGTGGTGTAACTTTGTTAATAGACATAATGGATTGCTGTATTATACATTGATTGAAAGGACTACATTTCGCCTTTATAACGATGTCAAAATAATGTCCGAAAGAAATAAATTCTTAGAAATAGACGCCTTGAAAGACACCTGGGGTGTAACCAATGGCACGTTTTCTAGAATTTGTGAAAATTATTGTGTACGTTTCATGCGTCATATCTTCATAACTACCGATCAAATTTTCTCCAACTTTACAGTGATAAATAATAGTATATTTAGAAACACAATCTGACAAAAATTACCGTTATTGATGCTATGGTGACTTTATAATAAAATTTAAACTGTAATTTTAATGTATTCACAGCAAGCCAATTTCACTATTTCATTTTGCAATAACTCAATTAAATTTAATTGAATAATTTTGATTTTTGCAGGATATATTCTATGTTTGAAAACTATATTGCATGAATTATATTTTTTCGAGTCGTTTTTCTTTCAATGATATTCACAAATTCAAGAAAAAGTGCCATTGGTTTTACCCCAGGTGTCTTTCAAGGCGTCTATTTCGAAGTATTTATTTCTTTTCTTGCATTCTTTTGGCATCATTGTAAAGAAGAAATGTAGCCCTTTCAATCAAGGTATAATGCATCAACCTATCATGTTTATTAACAAAGTTATAACACATATGACAGAACTTTCTGACCCATCCTCGTAAACTGACAACAAAAAAAGTACAAGTAGGCAAAGATCAGGAAAAGGCGCAATCAGAAAAAGACTCCCACTCCAAAAACCGAGGTGGGAAAAAACCAAACTAACAATCAGGTACTTATACCATGAAAACATTTCGTAAGCCGAATGAGCAGCTATTTTCCCAATAGGTGGCTACTCAGTTACCTTAACTAAAAATATGCAAACATACATAAGGCGCCAACAGCACAAAAATATTTTAAACACCAAGACATAAAACAAAAAGAACCACCACAGAAGTATCGACTTGGAACGATCAGTAACACAATGTTACTGGCGGGTTTAAATCGATTTTACACGGCCGTAACCTCACCCTCAGCTTCTGCAGTGGTTCATAACATTTGGTTAGTTCTTCGGTCCTCGTGGTGAATCTCTAACTAGTAAATGAATCATCAAGAACAAACAAATAAATCATGATAAACATCCTGATGAATCAAAAACCAGGACTCACAGATTCAGTAAATCCATTATTGTTCGGTGTAAACGGTTGTTCGTACATAAGAATCACTGTTGCAAGGCAAAAAAAATAAAACAACAAAGAAACAAGCAAATAAAATTAAAAAATAATATTTTTAAAGACCAACTTTGTTATTAATGAATCGATGTTGTACCATACTGCGTTTTCAACATTTACGTTTTTTATAGGAGACATTTCAAATGAGATGATGATTATAGTATAAGGATTGCGCAAGAAAATATAACACCCGCACCTCCCACATTTTATTCCCAATCTAACATACATTTTTATATTTATATTTATTTTCAGTGAATATATAAAATTGAAATTGATTCATAAGGCACAAAGTTTCATAGTTTTTTCCCGTAGCCAACTTCCGATCCACCTGAAACTACCATGTCGATCCCCGTGACGTATGTCCCGCCAGTTGCTAAAAATAGCGCAGCCTCTCCTATTTCACGAAGGTCGCCAATGCACCGCAAAATCTGAAACGTGAAAATTAAAAGATAAAATATTTCAAAGCACTTGCAACACATCTACGAGTTTTCTTACAGGGTCAGCATTAAAAAATCTTTAAAAATGAAACGAAATATAATGCTGGTTCGAAAGACCACCACGGCAGGCACGTCAAAGCGTTCATACCTGAACGTTGTTTCTCCCGAAGGACTCGCTATCCTCTCATCACGTGGGCGAGCTATTAATAGCTATTAATTGACTGCCATTCCTTGCTTATAAAACGATTATATGCAATCACAAGAAAATCGGTTCTTAGAAATCAGAAAATTGTTATGGGTTTAGATTCCTTTTCTAACCAACGTTTTTAGATCTTTGGTCCCATTTGGATTTGCTACTAGTCCGCTTTGTATCGACTACCCTGTTGAAAGATGAAAAATTACAGTATAGTAGGCTTCATGTTGCAAAATCTATAGGGTCACTGTAGAGGCTTAAGTAGCCGAAACCGCGGTATGGCCCATTCCCTTTCTCATTATTATGTTCACTGCTCTTAAAGGATCTCAGTTTTATCTTTATTTCCCATTACTGCAGCTGGTGTTGTGCCGTGATGAGGCCGTAAAAAGTCTCCCCGTACATCATCCATTGTGCAGATTATATTTTTCTTTTGGTCCTTTGAGATCAGCGTCAGAAAATTGTTATGTGTTTAAATTTATTTTCTAACCAATGTTTTTAGATCTTTGGTCCCATTTGGATTTGCTACTAGTCCACTTTGTATCGACTACCCCGTTGAAAGATGCAACTCTTTGGCTCCAGGTTGCCAAATCTATAGGGTCACTGAAGAGGCTTAAGTAGCCGAAACCGCGGTATGGTCACTCCCCTTTCTCATTAATATGTTCACTGCTCTTAAAGGATCTCAGTTTTATCTTTATTCCCTTGAATCTTCGAAAGAAGAAATGAAACACACTCTCTATAAAATGTTGCATCATTTGTTTATTCGAAAAGAAGGTAATATTCGGTTCAATGGAGTAAAGTTGTGTACGCTTACATACCTACTTTAAACCATATTCGGCAAATTTTCAGAAGAAACTTAAAAAAAAAGTATGATTCTATCTAATCTTGAAGTAAAAGTCGTACGTTCTATGGAATGTTTGCAAACGCGTGAAACTTCACGTTTCACGTCAATATATATGAGGCAAATGGCAACGATGCTAATTTCATCATTTTCAGCAGCATATGTTGATCAACACATGTAAATGTGATAATTTGATCATTTTCTTGTCGCGTACGTGGGTGGCGAACACAACTATATTTTAGTAACCAATGCAGATACATTTAAATAATTTAGCATGTTTACACATGTATATATTTGCAGTAATTAGGTGTAATATCATGAAGTTCGGATGACGATTTGAGATTTAAGGATTATTTGATTTGTCGACCCGAAGTCGACATGGACGCGAAATTGTCGGAAAATGTCATTTTTGTTTGGGGTACAGGGAAAGATTTTGTGCTCCAGTTCATACTTATATACACACAAATCCTATTCGTTGTGTTATACATGGCCTATGTTTGGAAATTATAGAGAAAACGAAATGCAAAGATCAGCAGGGATCATTCTATGTTGCCTAGCAATGGCCTATGTTTAGAAATTATAGAGAAAACGAAATGCAAAGATCAGCAGGGATCATTCTATGTTGCCTAGCAACGGCATCTGGCAAAATATCACAATTTCGACGAAGTTCGACAAATACTCATAACTATTGCCTATATTTGACCCCGATAAGGGTGTAAATATAGACATTTATGCTCATAGCCTATCACAACGGAGAATTTCTATTCAAAAATAAATATTGTATGGAATTTAACCTTTTTGGTTAAGTAGAAGGTGCGTTGATGAGAATGTGGAGATTTAGAGACATCAAAATCGACTCAAATTCTAGTGGGTACAGATAGCCAAACCTAAATAATTTTCGCTACGTGAAACTCATCAATGTGTGTACAGTAAATTTATTAAATGGATTATTATACTTTGGAATAAAACGATTAATGGCGTAATTATGCTTCGCATATCACACTTCATAACATAAATAAAATCAATTTTAACCGTTTACCTTGCATTTTCTTGTTGCTAGGCAACGAGGGTTGCTATGTGATACAGTCAAAATAGTAATCGGATCTGGAAAAATCGATAATGCATCATAATTCTGATGTAAACTATCATGAAAAATGGAAACGGTGAAAGAAATTACATATGAGTTCGCATTACTTCTTGGATCACCCTCGTAATGTGCATGACTTGCAATTCTATACTCACGTTATATGTAGATGCTTCGTTCAGCTCAGTCTCTATGTCAGCGTCCCATGTTGCTGCGCATGCCTTTAACAAAGGAGTCATTGTGGCACCGGGCGATATACTATAACAAATATGGGTTAGTATAGTAGTTTGTGAATAAATACTATAACAAATATTGGTTAGTATAGTAGTTTGCGAATAAATACTGTTACAAATATGGGTAAGTACACTGTATAGTAGTTTGTGAATAATTACTATAACAAATATGGGTTAGTATAGTAGTTTGTGAATAATTACTATAACAAATATGGGTTAGTATAGTAGTTTGTGAATAAATACTGTAACAAATATGGGTAAGTATAGTAGTTTGCGAATAAATACTGTAACAAATATGGGTAAGTACACTGTATTGTAGTTTGTGAATAATTACTATAACAAATATGGGTTAGTATAGTAGTTTGCGAATAAATACTGTAACAAATATGGGTAAGTATAGTAGTTTGCGAATAAATACTGTAACAAATATGGGTAAGTACACTGTATAGTAGTTTGTGAATAATTACTATAACAAATATGGGTTAGTAAAGTAGTTTGTGAATAATTACTATACAAATATGGGTTAGTATAATAGTTTGTGAATAATTATTATACAAATATGGGTTAATATTCTATTTTGTGAATAATTACTATAACAAATATCGGTTAATGTAAAAAGGTACAAGTAGGCAAAGATCAGGAAAAAGCGCAATCAGAAAAAGATTCCCACTCCAAAAACCGAGATGGGAAAAAAACTAAATTAACAATAGGTACTTATACCATGAACACATATGATAAGTGTAAAATATCGTATAGTATTTTGTGAATAATTACTATAACAAATATGGGGTAATATAGCATTTGTGAATAATATGCTTTTAAAAGATTTTGCAAGTTCTAAAACTTTAAAACACTTTCAAGCCTAGATTTTTCTACATTGAAGAGTAAACTAAACATGTACACCGTGTCCATTCGAAACGCATGAAAAGAGGTCGTAACGCATGATCGGCGGCATTTTCACGTATGATTGTGGTAGTTTCCTTCGGATTCGCCGCCATTTTTGGAGGAAACTTTAGCGGTAAGTTTTTACAAACTTTTATTTGAATTATTTAAATAGACCTTTCCAACGAACGATCTAGCCTATCCGGATCTACATACATGCCTCTAATTGCCGAGTGTTCTACTGATACATAGGCTTCGATAGGACTCGCAAACATTCGAGGAGATTATTGTTTTGCAAGTTCGGCCATACACGAATATAACATTCGCCCAAAAACGTTTCGTACTTTTCTCATTTTCTTCAAAGTTTTAACTAACTGTTGGATGATTTTGCTTTTTGACATCACACTTTAACTTAAGAAGCCAATTTCTCTTGATTTTTTTTCTCGAACAACCACGGGTTAAAACAAAATACGTCAAAATTAAAGTAACGCACGATAATACGGCAACCTGGCCTTTCGAACTTTGCAAGTATTTACAATGAATAACATATTTTAAGGGGTAAAAGCAAGCCAAACGCTCATTTGTTGTCAAGTCCCGTTGTAGTTTGAAGTAAGGTCCAGGTTACTTCATTTCCAGGTGTAATATCTTACTGAAGCTGCATTCCATCCCTTGTCCATAAACAGCATATAAAAGGGCTTCAACAATTTATGAATGTTGACTCTGTGCGACGTCTTATTTATTTTAACAATAATTAACATTCCATAGTTTAATCTTAAATAAAATACCGTATCATGTGCTTCTGGACTATGAGGGCAGCAAGGTCTGAGGTCGGTAGCCAATAGAACAAAAGCCAATCTTTGTAAGAGGCATGCGCGTAAATTTAGTTTGTCCTCTTTTTCGTCAATCTCTGTGTCAATCTTGATGAGATAAACATAGGTCATATTAACATAGTGTGTTCATGTGCCAGGTGCATGTGCGAGTTGGTTATGGACCCCTGGTCTAGAGCGCATTGCATAAATAGTCACGCCGCATATACGCTCAATCATCTTTGCACAATGTATATTCAACAAAAGTTAAGCTTTTCCAAGAGATGCTCGCAATCTCACATCGCTATCTTAAGTGTATGATCATGTGTCAACCATCATCAATAGCAGAATAGTCAAAGATCAGGAAAGGCTCGGGCAGATCTCTCGGCATGCGCGTATGGCCTACTGCAATTGCATGGTCCAATCAAGATGACCAGAAGTCGGTGGTCGTTTAACCACAAGTTGTGAATACTGTATTCAATTTATGCCCAAATAATAAAACAGTGTCAGATTTGTTTCAATGTTTCTTTCACGCAGCCAGGATGGTGTATTATAAGGGGGGGGGGGGGGTACCACCTATACATACATGCTAGAGCCTTATCTAGACGTGTTATGCGGCGAGTCAACAGCGGCAATCGATTGAAAGAATTCACAATCGATAGTCAGTAAGTCAGTATATATAGTAAGAAAGAAAGAAAAGAGAAAAAAGACGATTTTCATGAAAACGAAAGTAGCACACTTCTGTGTAAATACTGATATATTGAGCAATGATTAAATCCCTCCCAAGTACAATTGATTGACTGATGGTTTAATTTGAGTTGAGTTTTTACAGGTTTTACTATTCGGATACCATTTGATTTATATCAGTCTTTTGATTGACTGCATTGCTGAAGCTTGAAATTACTGTACATATTTTATCTGTTCATTGCCAGTTTATTCAGGGTCACTGAGGAGAATTTATTACTCGAAACAGATCTGTCTTGCCCAACCTCTTCTTTTGAATTTTTGCATAGCTCAAGGGAACTCAATTTTAGATCATTATTGGTATTCATGGTATTTCCGTATCTACGGCACCGTAGAACATAACTATTTTTAGAGCTATTTATAGCAGTGCCGAGCCGAGCTGCAAGAGTCCTTTTGGTCACGGTATACGTGGTCATACACTGAAAAAGTGCTGAGAGATCGCAAGCTTTTTTGAAAAGCTTATACTTGGTATATATTAGAGTCATGCTGTTAAGGTATCAGGGGATAGTTTCGTACTTTGACCCCCTTCGATTTTTTTTAACTATTTTACTACCTACTATTTTACTACTTGGCTTGGAAATGGCATTGCTGACTCTAGAAAAAGAAGTCTTATAATTGTTTATTGTCTTTTCCTGTTTGTAGAGTGTTATAATATAGAACCTCAACACGCGGATTTGTGCTCAAGAGCAGGTCCACAGATTGTTGGACGGTTCAAAGTCATGTCGGCACCCCTAAATTTCTCTGTTACCGCCGTGCTTGAAAAGGTGGTATAATTTCAAGACTGAATGGTGGAAAAGTATACTAGTCATGACACCATTTACTTTCTACTTTTGAAATTGCCTTCTGTTGCTGTATAAATGTAAGGCGGTGTGAATGTCCAGGTGTTTGCAAGTAACTCTCCACATTAGGGGCAACCTGTGTAGGGTCGGTCTGATTTTCGTACGGAAAATTGGAGGTCTGGTGTACTAATACTTGGTAGCTGACAGCTAGCAATGCATTCCAGAGTGTGTCTCTCTATCATTTTCAGCAGTACTGCATGTACATAAGAGTTTGAATTGGGAACAGTGTGTCTGTGCAGACTTTGGGCCTGTTTATAGGATTTCTAGGAGGGCAGGTGGTGTTGACTAGAAAATAGTCCAAAATAACTGTCCCCTGCTACCATACTGAGCTTGTAGTGGAATTAGGCTATTGGCACTTATATCGTGCAACATTCCTGGCCTTTCCGCTTCCTTTTTTGATGGGCCCGTGAGATTACCTTGGCTAACTGGAAATATTAAAGAATTCAAGCCTGACCAGAACGTAAAAAACACATAGCTTTAGCTAAACGTTGACCAGCTTTATGAAAAGCTAATACTTGTTTAATATCTCTGAGATCAATCATTCACTTGGATTCTGTTGAAAACGAAAGTAGAAATCCGGAAGTTACAGATACGATGATTAATATGCGTCTGGCTACAACAATGTGTTCTTACAATGGAGCCGAAACCAATAATGTCAATCAGATAATGAGGGGGATGGGGAAGGGTTTCCTTCTTTTCCAATATTAATTGTTTGCAAGTTGCCGGTTTGTTCAATCCAAAACAAGATTGTTTTTTGTTTTTTTTAATTCAGTTAAATGTCCCTTTCAAGATTATTTCAGCTCATATGAGACTGGCCAATCAGTAGGTGGGGCGAAAACCGGAGTACCCGGGGAAAAACCACCTGGCACACCCGCAAACAGAACTTGGCTTGTCCCACATGTGAATTCTGCCCCGAGCGAGGCGCGAGCCCACAGCGGTGAGATGATCGAATGATCAAGAGCACTGAAATTAGCGACCTTAACCACTCGGCCACGGGGGCCGCCCAAAACAAGATTGCTGTAACATTTAACATGAGCGTTTGGCTTGCTTTTACCCCTTAAAATATGTGATTCATTGTAAATACTTGCAAAGTTCGAAAGACCAGGTTGCCGTGTTATCGTGCGTTACTTTAATTTTGACGTATTTTGTTTTAACCCGTGGTTGTTCGGGAAAAAAATCATGAGAAATTGGCTTCTTAAGTTAAAGTGTGATGTCAAAAAGCAAAATCATCCAACAGTTAGTCAAAACTTTGAAGAAAATGAAAAAAGTACGAAACGTTTTTGGGCGAATGTTATATTCGTGTATGGCCGAACTTGCAAAACAATAATCTCCTCGAATGTTTGCGAGTCCTATCGAAGCCTATGCATCAGTAGAACACTCGGCAATTAGAGGCATGTATGTAGATCCGGATAGGCTAGATCGTTCGTTGGAAAGGTCTATTTAAATAATTCAAATAAAAGTTTGTAGAAACTTACCGCTAAAGTTTCCTCCAAAAATGGCGGCGAATCCGAAGGAAACTACCGCAATCATACGTGAAAATGCCGCCGATCATGCGTTACGACCTCTTCTCATGCGTTTCGAATGAACACGGTGATGTACCAAAGAATAACCTATCATCAGGAAAACACGCCCGTGACATGTTTACCACCTTGAATCCCACTTTTACATAGAAAAATGGAGTATGCAGGGGTATACGTATTTTTCTTATTTTTGCTCCAAAACATAGATTGTGGGTACTCGTTAGAGGCGGTTCTAACGTGTACCCACAATCTATGTTTTGAGCAAAAATAAGAAAAATATCAAAAATCTGATGACGAAATTTTCACTTTTTGCCACTGAAAAAATTATTCTATATATTACATAGGTGTGTTTTCGAAATGCAACGCACTTACGTGTTCACCCGAACGCCATGTTTTCCTTCGTCGAGTGCCAATGCTTTAGAAAACGCTATTATACCAGCCTATACAAGTTGAACACAACATATTCTTTAGTTTCAGATTTACAGTTGAACAGTTAGTGGTCGGTCATTTTTTGCAATGGAATACATTTATTATCGAGTAAACACATGTATTAGAAAGAATTATGTATTTTAAAAGTCCTAAAGTAAAAATGTTAGGTAAGCAGGCCGTTTTAAACGTCATTCGTGGTAAAAGCTATATACACATTGAAAGGTAAGCATAAATGGCGCGGTCAGAAAGAAATTCCCACTCATGAAAACGTACATAAGGTGCAAACAGCAAAGAAAATCAACACCAAAACAAATTTAACAATAAGTTGGCTTCTTTAAAAAGAAACCAATGAAAAGGTCAGCAGCCGTTTGTTATAAGAGATTCCTTTTGCTCTAGATTTTAGTGTTGTTAATTCTCTGGTTTGCAATTAATTTCGATTCTCATTCGTTTCAGTTTCGTTTCCTATACATGAATGTCGTTTCTTGTTATGAACGCTTGACCAGTGTGTGTATCTGTCACTCAAGGCATTGACCAAAATTTCTGATGTTATGGAACCAAAGCCAATACTAAATTAAAGGGAACACGATTACAATCAATATGTCGATGTGTAGAAAACCATTTTGCAATGCAGTCAATTTGTGACATAGTTCTGAATTTTGACCTGCAGCCACACTACCAGAAACAGACCCATGGGACCGATGTGATGGACTAAACGTCAGCCATATAGAGTTCCTATAGTTTCTGTACCCCTCGTCAGGGTATCTACGATCTAAACCTAGATGCGCTATGATAAGCAGTAACCACGACCGAGACGGCTTGCCAGATTTTACCGCTATTTGACGGAGAGTGTCAAAAATGGATAAATTTAATTGATTGCGGTTAACTGTCTAGTCAGTATAGACGGGTTCACTAGTTTTTATTAAGCGCTTTATGTGACAAAACGCGTAATTGAGAGAGAGCAGTCGATCATGGGTAGAATTTTCTTCATATTCAAAGTAAACACTGTGGAAAAGGTCCAATAAGAATCACTAGAGAAGTATCGTCTTGGAACGATCAGTGGTTTTACAAATGGATAATAATTATGAATTCTATAGCTTGGGTATACTGACACAACACATGCCTTTGTTTATTTTCTATTTTTTCAATACACCAATTATATCAATGCCATGCTATATAGATAAAATGCTTTGACCGTGCCGCATATACTCATAAATATGCATTTGTTGGTCGGACTGCTTAAATATCTATGTTCTGATATGTGACACTATGACGGTTAACATGTATAACCACGTGCTTCACACATCTATGGCGCTCGAAAAATGTGTAAAACAAATAGGTGCCCCTATTGTCGTGTTTACAAAGTTTCATAGATTGAGTTCAAGCGGCACTGTCAAAGTAATTTACCCATACTCACTTTTGTAGCACAGTATGTAACAGATTGATCTTCACCGTAACCTCCCGCAACGCTTGCTATATTGGTGATTGATGAGCGTTGGTTTTTCCGTAGGTATGGTAATGCATACTAAAATGTGTTAAAATTGAGTAAAAAGCAATAATTATGTACTCGTACTTATTTCTAGTTTCTAGTTTCAGTTTGCAAAAAAGCGTAATCATGCGCGGCTCTAGCAGTTTCTCAGACCATATTACCTAGTGATTAGTGGAACAAATGATATTATTATTATTATTATTATTATTATTATTATTATTATTATTATTATTATTATTTAAAACCATATAAACCATATTGTGACTGCCATCGCCTAATCGAGTCCAGGCTTTTGATGGGACAGCGGTGAATATGCGTAAAAATGTAAAGCGTTCTACGCGCGTTTCCAAGTTTTAATGTGCCTTTAAAATCGGTAGTGACAGTGTACTACAGAATATAAAAATAAATGAAGTCCATATCCAAACAAAACTAAAATAACAGAAAATATGACTTTTCACCCGGTTGCACATGCAGTAGTTTCACAAATCAACAATTGACGGAAATTACCGTAAAAGCAGGTCTAAAATTATAGCAAATAACATTAGGAAAACATGTCCGCATAATATATATCCCATTATACCCCACTTTTATATAGCAAAACTGGGATATGCAGGGATATAACTACGTTTCTTATGTTTGCTCCAAAACATAGATTGTGGGTACTCGTTAGAACCAACAATCTATGTTTTCAGAAAAATATTAAAAATATAACATTTTTTTACTGAACATTTTAATTTTTTTAGTACTAAGGAAAAATCTGTATATTTATTTTACATGGAGGCGTTTTCGTAACGAGACTGCACTTACCTTACAACAGAGAAACACTGACATTAAGTTCAAATCAAAGAGCTGTCTGAAGTCATCGGAACTAAATTCGTCTATAGTCTTGGGAGGAGGATCTGAAATCATTCACCCATATTTGACGAATGGAATCTCCCATCATTATCAATTGGTAGACTAGCCACTAGTCTCCATATCATTACATGTACTTTATTATTTATTTTAATGCAATCTTAAAATTCATTGAAATTCATTATTTGCCTTGCCTCTAAGATAGAAATATTTCTGACTGGCTGAAGATATGGCTTGATGTCGACAAGGGATAGCACTAGCAGAATGGTATCAAAATAAAGAAACCAATATATCGTGCAACGAGATACAGATACATGTACATCAAGGTCTAGGAGCTAGACCAATCAATTGGGTGAGTCCACTTTCATTTTTAGGGGTGCTAGGTGTAATTTTTATTTTTATCTCATTTTTCGATGAAATTTCTCTGTGTAAACAGAATAGCCCCAGATGCTGTTTACCATTGCCCCATAAAAAGGACACCAGGCTTATATGAGCTCTAAAGCAACTCGGTTTTCACATTTTCTACAAAACTTTGTCACGTGTGGTTAACCGACACGGTCAAAGTGTGTTTACTATATATTGAAAGCATGGAAGAAAAAGGTACAAGTAGGCAACGATCAGGAAAAGGCGCAATCAGAAAAAGATTCCCACTCCAAAAACCGAGGTGGGAAAAACTAAATTAACAATCAGGGGTTAGTAACTCAAAGTCATCTTAAGCTTAAGTTCATCTTACGACCAACTTAAGTATCTCTTAGGGATTATGGTGGATAACTGAAAAGGACCTTAAATGACGGTGACAACTTAACAGCATCGCAACTTTACGGTCAACTCAAGCCACTTTCGCATCGTATTATCTGACGAAGTGGCGCCTTTCACTTCAAAAAAGCTAGGATAGTTTAGAGTAGCTGGAATAGCAAGGGCGTAAATTCTAAGGCGGTCATCTTAAGATCATCGTAAGTATGTCGTAAGATGGAGAACTTACGATGCATTCGAGTTACTAACCCCGATACTTATACCATGAAAACATATCGTAAGCCGAATGAGCAGCTATTTTCCCAACAGGTGGCCACTCAGTTACCTAAACTTAACTTAAAATATGCTAACATACATAAGGCGTCAACAGCTTAAAAATTTTAACACCAAAACTTAAAACAATAAGAACCAAGTATCGCCTTGGAACGATCAGTAATATAAAACTACTGGCGGGCTTAAACCGGTTTACCAGGTACCTAACCTCACCCTCAGCTTCTGCAGTGGTTCACAACATTTAGTTAGTTGTTCGGTCCTTGTGGTGAATCTCTAACTAGTCAGTGAATCATCATGGACAAACAAATAAATCATGATAAACTCCATGATGAATCAAAAACGAGGACTCACAGACTGAGTAAGCTGCCCGACGATGGAGATCCCTGGGCGCCCAATAACTTACTAACTCCGAAGCAAAAGTACTTACATTATAAAGAAAAGAATTATAATTATAATGCTTACGTGTTCCTGCGTTATTGATCAGACAATCAATTCTACCATATTTCTCTATAACAGATTCTATGGCTGTCTGTATTAAAACAAGGAAACAAATAATTCATAGCATTTTAAACAATATTTTAAGAACACTTTATTCTCTGAATGTTGATCATATTCCACACCACTTTATTTACCCTCAACAACCGACGCAGAAATAAGAAAACAACACGCTGTTCGACCATTTTAGTACATTTTAACATACTTACAAAAATTATTTTTTTTTTTTTTTTTTAATTTCAAGGTAAAGCCTTGTCTTCATGTACGATTTCATTCAATTTATGAATTTTGTTTATGTACATAATTCAATAGAATAGTCGATACAAAGAAAAGTGTTATCCAAATGGTTCCAAATATATTGAACGTTGGTTAGAAAACAAATCTAAACCGATAATAAAATATCTGACTTCTCAGAATTTCCACGCTGAAAGGAAATATAATCTGCACTATGGACGATGTACGGGGAGACTTTTTATGACCGCAACGCGGCACAACACCAGCTGAAGAAATAGCAAAAGTAAAAACTGAGGTCCTTTAAAAGCAGTGAGCATATTACCGAGAAAGGGGATGTGTCATACCGCAGTTTCGGCTACTTAAGCCTCTTCAGCGACCCCTTAGATTTGACAATATGGAGCTAAAGAGTATTACAAAGAGTCGATACAAAGACTAGTGTTATCCAAATGGAGCCTAATATATTGAGTAAGAAAATGATTCTAAACATAAAATAATAATTATAATAATAATGTTTCATTTGTATACTTTAATCCAACATTTCAAACTCCTAGCCTGCTTCTGTGACTACACATGCCGGTTTGTTTCGGACCTGGTCGGAAATCCCGAAAACTGGTTTTCTCGCGACGGTAACTTTCCGTAGAAATAAAAACAATTATTTGTAACTAAACTGGAACTGCCCAATACCTTAATATTTTGTTCGTCTCTAACGTCACAACGTATATAGAACATCTCTCCCCCAGCACTGTTTGGTGACGTTGATGTCAGTTTAGCTCCTTCGTCATCTACATGGAAGAATGGGGATGATATGTTACATTAATTAAAATGAACTCCAAGTATTTCATAGGTACACCCATGTAATAATGTATCAGAATTCCTACACCGTTTAAACTCCGCTATTGTCAAACTTTCCATTTTCAGACAGTGGATAAAAATAAAACTGAGATCCCCCAAGAGCAATAAATATATTAATGAGATACCGCGGTTTCGACCACTTAAGTCTCTTCAGTGACCCTACATATGTCACATATTTGGCAACATGGAGCCGAAGGGAATTACAGTAATTCCGCAACTTTCAACAGGCTACTCGTTACAAAGACTAGCATATTCCAAATATGTTAAACGTTGGTTAGTAAATGAATCTTCTAAACCGATAGTAATTTTCTGATTTCTCAGAATACCCTCGCTGATCTCAAAGGACCAAAACGAAAATATTATCTGCGCTATGGATGATGTAAAATGAAATGAACAAAATATTTGGACATGTATGTATGCTTGGAGAAAAACAATATTTTATTTGAAATTTCTCGATTTTAAACATGTAAAGTCAAAGGTACCTTCAATGTCAAATACCACGACCTTGGCTCCTTGTTCAACTATAAGAATAAAATAGCATTATTAGAGGAATCAAATATTTCAAATTATGTATATACATGTGTACGTGTTAACACTCAGCTAACATTTCATATGACTTTTGCAAAAAGAATATTAATTATTATAAAAACTAAACAATAAAAAAGTAAATAAATACAAAAAGTGACACTGTTGGAGATACATTTAAAATGAGCCTGTGCGTGAGAAAACCAACAATTTGCATGGGCGAAAACAAAGACGCAGATCAGCTTCGCGGTAACCGCGAAGCTGATCAGCGTCTTTGTTTTCGCTACACGGATAGTACATTTCCTCCTCTACTTATTCCCAAATTTTCAAGATTCTGGGTTTCTTCTGTGACTGTACAGGCTGGTTTGTGTTGGACCTGGTCGGAAACCCAAATTGTTGGTTTTGTCATGCACAGGCTCAAATGTCATTGGTGTGTGGTTTATATTTTTGTTTAAACTAGTGCAATTAATCGTCCGCTTATGATACCGAATATCTACCGAGTGGACAGTCTGGTGCCTCTTACCAAATACATCAACACACCCACGACCAATCCCAAGACAGCCTCCTGTTACTATGGCAACCTTGCCCTTCAACTTGGGCTGCAGGTAATAACTTTCTGACGCCATGGTTTATGCCAGTAAGTCTGCAAGAGAAAATGACTTTTTCATGTAAACCATTTTTTGTTGAATCATTATTATTGCATAAATACCCGTGACACACGATATTAACAGCCGTTTATGAATGAAGAGAAAGCCATGCATTAATATTGCAATTCACTCGCGCACGTGCTGTTAATACATGGCTTTTACTTATGCTCGTTACCGGGCGTTACGCAAAGCACCTGCTAGTAGTGAGAAACTGGAGTCCGCCCGGAACGAGCATAAAAACGGCAGCTTTTACGCGTATGAAAATGTGATGAGGCTGTAAAATATAGTGCACCAAATTTCTTTCGTTTCAGCGCCTTATTTCTTTCGTTTCTGCAGAATTTATGCAATAATAGCGATCAAAAATCCCTATATTGTTGTTGTTCGGGAGAATGTAGACTAACATCTTCTGTCAGCTGTGCAGCATTTACACGGTTTACTTGGTATCTGAACACAGATTCCTCAAAGATTCCCCATCTTTTTCAACACTTGTGTAGCATATACACGGTTTACTTGGTATCTTAACACAGATTCCTCAAAGATTCCCCATCTTTTTCAATACTTGTGTAGTTATTCGGTGTAAGTTGATTGAATCAAAGTTACTTAAGTTCAAGGAACATTCTAAGTTAGTTGGCGCCCAGGGATCTCCATCGTCGGGCAGCTTACTGAATCTGTGAGTCCTCGTTTTTGGTGGTTATTCATCATGGTGGTTATCATGATTTATTTGTTTGTCCCTGATGATTCACTGACTGGTTAGAGATTCACCACGAGGACCGAAAAACTAACTAAATGTTGTGAACCATTGCAGAAGATGACGGTGAGGTTAGGGCCCTGTAAAACCGGGTTAAGCCATCCCCCACCCCCCAGTAATTTTACCTTACTGATCGTTCCAAAGCGATTGTTCTGTTGTGGTTCTAATTGTTTTATGTTCTGTAGTCGATTTTTTGTGCTGTTTGAGCATTATTTTTAGTTAAGTTCGGGTAACTGATTGGCCGCCTATCAGGAAATAGCTGCTCACTCGGCTTACGATATGTTTTCCGAGTATAATAGCGGCCTACCCTAGAATCCAGCCAGGGTAATTTTTGAAGGAGGTGACATCTTCTGCTATAGTTGGTTTAAATGCATTTTTGAATAGTTTTAACCTTCCCATGAATGGTTTAGGTGGGCTGCTCTGGAAATTTTTATGGCAGATAGGTTTACTCACACCATGTTCTGAGGTACCATGGGAAAATACGCATTCCATACAAAGCAGACTTTTACATCATTTATGGGGTCATTGTGCTTTTTTGATTAATAAAACAATGCACATCTATGCAAATACTTTGAATATGAATAACTTCACACATTTCAAAATGAATTTAAAGATAATAAAGTGCTATAAATCCTTTATAATATGCCAAGTTACCCCACCCACTTTCAAGCAATGTGCGTGTTCGAAATTTATCTATAGCTTTGCTTTTTAGATACCATTATTTGAAACATTATCATTGATCGAGATTATGCTCTATCTTTGTGCCTATCTTGGTATTTGTATATACAGCTGACCGTTTTGGTCTATTCAACTGTATGTCTGTAGCACGTAATTTGCCGAAATCAGTTCTTTTATGTACAAAGCAATTTATATTTTCATCTAGTTATAATGAAACATTTGGAAGGCAAAAGAATAAGTACTAAATGGGCCACAATCTACACCAAAAAAGGTATCAATCCCTGCTCAATACATTATAGATATGTGCATATCGATGTATTTTAGTGTGGTCTATAAAAATAAAAGACTATATCTACCAAAGTTATTGTACTTCAGCTTCTCACGGTCCTGAATGCCATCGAAAAAATGTTGAAACAATATAAAGATGGTCACTGTCAGATATATAATCATGAGGCTTAAAAGTGTCAAGAAAAAGTTATAAAAAACAAACAAACAAACAAACAAACACTTACGAAAAATAGTGGAAAAAATAAAGAGGTATACCTACAAAAGTTTCAGTATCTCTGCCTCTGACAGCCCTAAATAGCTGAAATGGTGTTTTTGATTACTTAGACTAGGTTCTATAGGCTGGTATTCAGATAAATAAATCTTATGGCGTAAAGTATTAATACTGTTGATGAATGCATTGAAAATAGAGGAACAATGCAGAAAAATAAAAGGCGTATACATAAAGTTCTTGTTTCTAGGCATTCAATGCTCATTTAGAGCTGAACATGGTGTAAATAATTGCTGAGATAATTTTTTGGTATGAAATCGGATTAATTAATCATTATGATTTAAAAGTTTAAAACTAAAACTGAAATCATAGATAATTAAAGAAAAAATGAGGAAAAATAAAAGGGATATACTTACAAAAATTCTTGTATCTTGGCAGATGACGTTCCTGAATAGCTGTAAATGTTATCAAACTAGAAATGCGTGTTTGTAAAACACTATGCCCCCAATTGTATGCTTGTCCCTAAACTGGCAGCTTGTATGATTCGTTTATTTCATTTGAATGAAGTGAAATTTTATTTCCTGAAGCCTCTGTTTTGACCTTGATCCAGAAACAGAATGTAAGCTTTTTGCAGATAAATTAGAAATGGAGTAAAAATTTCAAAATAGAGTAATTTTGTCAAAATTTGATGTAAAGTCTTCAAAATGTAATCAGGTGATCTTCTTCTCTGCCCTAACCAGTGTACCGAATATGAAGGCTCTAGCTTAAATACTTTTTGAGATATCTTACACACAAGATATTCAAATTTTGTTTTAAAAGGGACATAACTCCAAAAAGGCACATAACTTGAACAAAAACAAAAATACGGGTCAACTATATTTTCATAAGGAATCTGTATATGAAATTTCAAAACCCTAACATTCACTGTTCAAAAGTTTCATATTTCACCGAAAAGTGCAAAAATTAATCAAAATTTCAAAATTCTGTATTTTTGTCAAAATTTGACAGAAAGTTCTCAAAAGTTAATCAGGTCATCTACTCCTCAGCCTCAACCAGTATACCAAATATGAAGGCTCTAGCTCAAATACTTTTTGAGATATCTTGCACACAAGATTTTCAAATTTTGTTTTCAAAGGGACATAACTCAGAAAAGGGGCATAACTTGGACATGAAATAAAATATGGGTCAACTATTTTTTCATGAGGAATCTGTATATGAAATTTCAAAACCCTAGCATTCACCGTTCAAAAGTTTCAAATTTCACCGAAAAGTGGAAAAATCAATCAAAATTTAAAAATTCTGTATTTTTGTCAAAATTTGACGGAAAGTTCTCAAAAATTAATCATGTCATCTACTCATCAGACCCAACCAGTATACCGAATATGAAGGTTCTAGCTTAAATACTTTTTGAGATATCTTGCACACAAGATTTTCAAATTTTGTTTTCAAAGGGAAATAACCCAGAAAAGGGGCATAACTCGGACAAGAAAAAAAATACGGGTGAATTATTTTTTTCATGAGGAATACACACATGAAATTTCAAATCCCTATCAAGCACCATTCAGAAGTTTAAAAAAAGTGACTAACAGACGCACCCACTCACACACGCACAGACAGACAGACAAGCCGAAAGCAATATGCCCTTCCAACTTTTTCAAAGTTGGGGGCATAATGATTGCTTTGATTTTAATATATAAGCTTGTATTCATATACATTAATCATGTGATTCGAAGTTGTAATATTTTTATGAAGGCATAGACGTTGTTTTATAAGCTTATATTCATATATATAAATCACATGACTCAAAGTGGTGATAATTTTATGAAGGCATAGAAGATGGAGGAGAAAATGTCGGAAAATATAGGGGTATTCTTACAAAAGTTCCTGTTTCTAGTCATACAATGATTATAAAGAGCAGAAAATGGCATCAAATGTTTAGACAATTATCTGTTGGTTTGTAATCAGATAAGTTAATCATATGATTTCAAGTTTCAAAAATATTATTGAAATCATAAATAATTAAAGAAAAATTGAGGAAAAAATAAAGGGGTATACTTACTTAAACTCTTGTATGGCAGCACAAAATGGCTGAGAATTAGGTTAAATGATTGCTTTGACCAAGGCACGTTGGTTGGTATTCAGATATATAAACCATATTATTAAATGTATAAATAATTTTTATGAATACGTAAAAATTATAGAAAAAATGCCGAAAAGATGACAGAGTATACATACAAAATTCCTTGTATCATGGCATCAGATGACAATAAAGAGCTGAAAATGGTGTTAGATAATTGCTATGACAATGATCTTTTGGTATGAAATCGGGTGAATTAATAAAATGATTTCAAGTTTTAAAATATTATTGAAAACATAGATAATTAAAGAAAAAATGAGGAAAATAAAATGGGGTATACTTACAAAAAATCTTATACCTTGGCCCCTGATGGGCCTGAATAGCTGAAAGTGGTGTCAAGAGATTGCTTGCACTTTTTCTATAAGTTTGTATTTATATATATAAATCAAAGTGACTCTAAGTGCTAATTATTTGTGTGTGAAGGCATAGAAGAGGGAGGAAAAATGCGGAAAAAGTAAAGGGTTATGCTTACATAAGTTCTTGTTTCTTGTCAACCAATGATTATAAAGAGATGAAAATGGCATCAAATGATTGTTCAGACAATTATTTATTGCAGTGCAGTTATATAAATTGTTTATATGGTTTCAAGTTTCAAAAATATTATTGAAAACATAAATAGTTATAGAAAAATTGAGGAAAAAATGAAGGGGTATACTAATATAAGTTCTTGTATCTCGGCCTCTGGCGGCCTAAAATAGCTGAAAATGGTGTTAAATTATTGCTTTGACTAAGGCACATAAGCTGATATTCAGATATATTAACCATACGATTAAATGTTTTAATAATTTTTATGCATGTGTAAAACTTATAGGGAAATAACGCAGAAACGATAATGGGGTGTACATACAAAAGTCCTTCTATCATGGCCTCAAATGGCCATAAAGAGCTGAAAATGGTACAAAATGATATCCAGGGCAATTGTATATTTGTATATGTTCAAATAGATTAATCATGTGATTTCAATTTTCAAAAATATTTATGAAAAAATAATTAGAGAAAAAATGAGGAAAAAATAAAGTGGTATACTTACAAAAGATACTGCATCTTAGCATTTATGGCCATATAGAGATGTAGATGGCATTATAAGATTGCTAAGACAATTCTCTATTGGTCCGTATTCAGATATATAAATCATGCGACTTTGTCTTTCAATAATTTTAAGAAATTAGAGCAAGATGCAGATAAATAAGGAATTGAATCACAAAATTACCTGTAAATCGGCTGCTAATTGACCTATAAAGCTTCAAATGGCACCCAATTACATGTATTGCTAAGGCACTGCACTGTTGCCTGTGATATATAATAACATAATATAATTTATAGTTTCATTTAAATGGGAGTAATACCTCGGAAACTTTTAGAGTATCATCAAAAGTACTTACCTCCAACTTAAGCAAGTTCTGTTAACAATAATGTTATATCGAGGTATTTTGTAATGAGGTTGCAGGCTAATATTGTGAATGATAATGTTCTATCAATATATTTATAATGCATTTCAAAGAAATATCGTAATATTCTGATAAATGCAAACTGTCATGTTACAATCAACAATGTGCAGAGTTTTAAAGTGGGTGGGGTAATTCTAAGTAAAATAATGCCATACTTTCAACAGATCATGAGGTTTTCAGTGTAAAATGGGACTGCACTTTACACTTTTGCTTACAAACAATATACATTACATTGGAAAGTAACTAATAAATAAGAAACAAGAGCCAATTTATATACTACATTTTAGCAGACTTTTCATAGGATATATAGCTTTTTATGTTAGCACTACCTCAATACATCAATGAATTTGAGCATTGTGAAAAAAAAGAGAAACAAATCAAGAGCAGTCCACTTGATTCTTCATCTGGAAGGTGAGGACCACTTAAAAACATTCAAACCAACTATAGCAGGAGATGTCACCTCAAACTCAAAATATGAGAGATACAGTTTTTTGTGTTCTAGGGTAAGAGACCGTATCTGATTTCAGTGTATAGTAAGGTAGGGTCAGAAATATTCCAAAATAATCCTAAAGCGTCCATACAATTGGTATCTTGTGTTTGTACTGAGCTTGACCATTAGCAAATACATGTATATCTAAATTGATTTTTAATATGCTTCATTCAGCTCTAAGGAAATACCACAAACTTGTTTTAATGCAATTAGTTATGGTTTAGTCGGGCTGTCAGTGGCATAGCAGCCACCGCTCCTGTGCATAGAGGCATGTTACCAGTTCTTAGTTCACATTTATTTTGCTTGAATCAGTCATTTAAAAGGAAGAATGTCTAATTTAGAAATATTTTCAAACCAAAACTTCGTGAAAATATTCACCAGTACAAATGCACATGTAGTTAATTTTATGCTGTTTTATACCATTGATGCATTACCACATTTAGGTATACCCATGAGTATAGGTCCATACAGTTTAGTAAACAGTTTTATTGCTTTTCATGCTATTGTTTAAGCGTGTTAAAGAGGATAAATTATTAAAAACAAACTAACCATAAGAAGATCAGCATTAAAATCGCATACATGCATATTATTAAGGTGGGTGGGGTAATTTTACATGTACAGTGGTAAAATATTAATACAGAAAACTGTTTGAGCAATACAGGTGTTTCATAATCAAATCAATAGTTTCTAAAATTGTTTAAAATACAAAATCAAGTCATACAGGCAGAGAAAATGACTGGATAATGGAGAAGTATGTAGTTGTATGTTTATAGATTTAAAGCTTATTTCAAAGCAGTACCATACAACATCGCCTGATTAGACTATCGTGCCAAAAAAATTTCCAGAGCAGCCCACCTAATCCTAGGGAAGGTTAGGACTAGCCAAAAATGCATTCAAACCAACTATAGCAGATGATGTCACCTCCAACTCTAAATATGCGAGATACAGGATTTCGGGTTCCTAAATGTCAATTTAGCATTTTCCCATCTAGAATTTTAGAGTGGGAGTTTCTGATTGCGCCATTTCCTGATCATTGCCTACTTGTACCTTTGTAGAAAGGTTATTTTTCAAAATAAGCTCAAACAAGCTCAAACATGATCTCCGCGACATTTTCATCATTTGCACTGTATCTCGACGCAACTTTATGGAATTTGACTGGGAAAATATCCTACTTAAGTCACGGTACATGACGCGATGTTTGTAAAATTTCGACTTTTCCAAAAAATGTCCATTGATTCAAAATGACGTCAAACGTGGCCGTTGCAAGGAACTTTGAATCAGACACGGTCATTATTTACAAAAATGCTTTTCAAACTAAATTGGACAGGAAGATCGGATTCAAAGTAAAGGCCCTCAGATCAGTGGAGTTTCAGGGAATAGGCCAAAATTCACAATTTAAAAAAAAATGCAAAAAATGATCGATGGATTTTAGCAGAAAGGTAGGTTCATTAAATGTCTTGTAATCAAAAACGTCGAGGCACTGTTGACATTGTGCGAAACTATCTGACAACCGGTGTGTTTCGGACATGCGCGTGGGGCAGTTCATATTGCAGTTTATTGAAAATAGCATGCTTTCCTTTAGATGTTTGGTAAAATTATGCTGCGTTTGCATAAGGAACAGCCAGATAAACATTGTTAATTTTAGGTATAAATCTCTATCGTCTGCCGTGACACCAACATGCTTGCAAAGCTACAGAAAGCAGTTAAATAGCTTAGCTGTACAAGCAAAAGCTATATGTAGAGGACTGAACAGCATGCACGCCGATCAGTCTGTGGCAGATTTATTTTGTGAATAGAATGACGAAAGACAAGTTATCAACAGAAAAGTTTCAAAACAACTTACCTGTGTTTGACTGTTTTGTTATCATTGTTATCCTAGATAGACTGTGCATAGTGTTATCTGTTATTTGTTATATGCCTTTTTGTAAAGACGCACTCATGATCACATAAATAGAGGATCTTACACTCGTGTTCATTTCATATGAAATTTATTAAACGAGCCTCCATATGAAATGACCAGGAGTGTAAGCTTCGTTTTATCATATGACTTTAAAAACATGATTTTATCGCCTTCAAATTGGACATATTTTCAATGAATATTAACATTTATGTTATGGACGTCGTCAATGACGTTAAGGATGTTCGCTGCCAATGAAAAAGTATTCAAACTTTTTTTCTAACCGCCCCTTTTGGATTCCAAAATACAACACAGGACATTTGAAAACAAAATAAATATAGGGTAGTGTGCATTTTTTCAAGTTACAGGCCTCTGAATGAGACCTCTGAGCACCATGTTTTAACATTAGTAAAATTAACTTAATTTTTAATTCTTTGAAACATACCTGTTTTGAACAAAAATACACCTAGAATGCTTTCAAAAGTCATAATATTTACGTTACGCAGACTATTTTGGACCAAAAGCATAGAACAGTTTGCAGTTTGAAGTGAATGACAAAATTGTACGATTCCTTTTCCAACCCTACCCCCATACTTGAAAAGTCGGAAAAAAAAAATACTTTGAAATGTGCCAAACCCATATTTGTTGATTCAAACTTTTTCTTGTATTTTCACACAACATAGGTCTTGGTAATACTGTTCGAATAAAAGAAAGAAATATATAGGGTAGTGAGCATATAAGAGAGATCCAACAACTGGAAAATCACCATTTTCAGCTTTTTTTCGGCTGTTTTGTTTCTTAAAGCCCATTTCATACAATCACCTAAAATTTTAAAACCAGCACACCAAAGACACCAAAACTGACTTAGAAGACCATGTACACATATACTGCAGCTAAAATAAACATCAAACTAGTGCACTTAATTTGAAGATGTGAAATATTTAAGTTTAATCTACCCTACCCCCTACATTTTACTGACAACTAAAATTTTCTGAAAAGTTGCAGAAAATGGAGTGAAAACATGAAGTTTCTTAGATTCACAATTCTCATGGCTCATTCAATGCATATCATTAATATGTATCCATATATAAAATATAAGGAAAATATCTGCAACCGTTTACGAGATATTCAACAAAAGAAAAACCGGAAGTTCCGAAATGTCAAATGTTTGCAGCGAACATCCTTAAGTATTCCCGCAAAAGTGTTAATACACGCGCGGTCATAACACTAATATTAATTACATGGCGTTATCCATTGGAAAACAGCGACGTCATATGATAAGGGACTTTATCATCGTGGCCGGCCATTTGGTAAACACCGTATATACCGTGTCCATAATATGGTTTCTATACATATACAAAAGGAAATCAACGATTGTGCGGGTTGCCTGAAAGAGTGATTGTTCTTGACGACACCATGTTTGCAAACGCGCGAATACATTTAACAAAAAAACAAATATGCACTTTATCTGGTGCATCGATATTCGTACAGACGAATCCTTTTAAAGTTGCAAGGCAAATAACACATAGAAAAAAAACTAAAACTTATATAATTTAATGTCATCTATCATGGTATTGATTAGAAAGTACATGTAGGTGCAATCTATATACAATGGTTTTAAAATGGCAATTAAAGCTGAGTCGGTGACGTTTCGATAGACAACGCAGTCATAATACAGAGTCATTATATTGCAATTGTGCATGGACATGTCCTGCCTTTTCCATATTTCATTCTCCATCTTCAAGCTTGCTAAAGTAGGCCTACATTTTTTATATTTATTATCAGTGAACATACGATATCGAAAGTAGATTAATAGGACAATATACAATTAAATTATTTGATATCAGGTCATGTCTATTTAAATGCACAAAAATTTATAGTCTTTTCCCGTAGCCAACTTCCATCCCACCGGAAACTACCATGTCGATGCCCGTGACGTAGGTCCCACCAGTTGCTAAAAATAGCGCAGCCTCTCCTATTTCTCGAGGGTCACCAATACGTCGTAAAATCTGAAATAAGAACATTATTCACTTGATGTTATCGTTTATCAGATTGAATGAAATGGAAACGCCTCTGTGCATAAATTAACGATAGTTCACAGTAAACGAAAACATTTTGGATCATTTTGTGACGTCACGCGTAAAACATTGGAAAGAGCAGTTCTTTCAAAGGTCGTGATTGAATCGCTGCTGCCAAAGCCTGCCCTCAAAACTCCCGTGATATGCTCGTCGCAACACTTTTCTGTTATCTCATAAGCCTGTAAGCCTGGCGTCCCTTTTGTGGGACATAGACAAACAGTATAGCCCCAGATGTGACGCCGCAGAACGCGGCGTCCCATCTGGGGCTATTCTGTTTGCTTGGAGAAATTTCATCGAAAAATGAGATAAAAATCACTCCTAACACCCCTAAAAATGAAAGTGGACTCGACCAAATGATAACGATGGGAGAATCCATTCGTCAAATATGGGTTAAGGAGATTAGCTCTAGGTACATGTCATACTCACGTTATACGTAGAGGCTTCCTTCAGCACAGCTTCTAAATCAGCATAGTCACCCTGTGTGTCTGCCCAAGCCTTGTACATAGGAGTGAATACCGCTCCTGGCGATAATCTTAAACAATAGATGGGTAAACAGAAATCATCGTAATTGTTTTAACTCAAAGAATGGACCATAAGGTTCGAACCCACTGGTTGGTTTTGTTTTGTAATACATTTATATAAGATTGAGTACTGCTACATGTACATGTGTATATTGGTGTTGAGAGTTCTTCCTTTTCCATGCATACAGCTATAAAGCATAATTGAGACATAATTGAGACAGAAACCTCTCTAAAAATTCGTATGGTAAGCTAAGAATACTTATCTTACGTGATAATAAAAAGTGACATAAAATGCCAAACCGTTTCAATGTAGAAAAACGAATTTAGGCATGTCATTATTTTGGACTTACGCATTCACTCGCACACCATTCTTGCCTTCGTCGAGCGCCAATGATTTAGAAAATCCAATCACACCGCCCTAAACAAGTTAAAGAAAATGATACACAGGTATGTGTATTCAATACCAGACGAACATCCGACCACCAATGCTTAAAAACGCGAAAATATACGAATCAAAATAGTTTAGCACAATAGTAATGACATATTTAGAGAATCTAAAAGAATAACTCCCAACCCATGATCACAAGTTAAGATCTTTTGAATAATTTAAAGTAAGGATAAAATTCCAGGAATTTATACAACTAAATCAAAATCTGGAGCCCTGGACTGTGAAAAAAACTCTTTAAACTGAAATGTAGAAATCAAAAATCTGTCGGACACTTACTTTTGTAGCGCAATATGTAACAGCCTCGTCCTGTCCGTATCCCCCAGCCACGCTCGCTATGTTGGTGATGGAAGAGCCTTGATTTTTACGTAGATACGGTAGCGCATACTGAAAAATATGAGCCGCCTTGTGGTAAAACCAACCATGTGGTTTCCGACCAGGTCTGACACAAACCGACCTGTACAGACACAGAAAAGAGCTAGAAGCTTGAAATTTCGGATTTAAGTAGAAGAGGAACTGTACTATCCGAGTAGCGAAAACAAAGGCGTTGATCAGCTTCGCAGATACTGCGAAGCTGATCTGCGCCTTTGTTTTCGCCTATGCAGATTGTTCGTTTTCCTATGTGGCGGCTCAGACTTGTAAGTTTTCAAGATGTTTATTGTTTGTTGTTTCCATAGAAAAGTGTTCATGGCATATTCATAATTTTGAAATCTGAACATAAAACACAAAAAGTGAAATAGCCGAGAAAAGCAAAGTAACATGCTCTTACCTTACAACAAAGAAATACCGACATTAAGTTTAAATCAAACAACTGTCTGAAATCATCGGAACTAAACTCGTCTATGGTTTTAGAGGGAGGGTCTGAAAGAGTGGATAAAATGTGTACTTTTCTTTGAACAGACATGAAAATGATAATCATTCACAGAGAAAAATAATTACTACTTTATTACGCAAAACATTAAATAGCGTTTGTTTAACAAACTGATGCTTTCTTGGCAATTTGGTGCACATGACAAAATAGTCCTTCGTCTAGTCTACCGTTTCTTTATCCAAATTCCTTGCACCAGCTTTCCCCATGTCACATGAATTTTAAGGAACTTGAAGAAATAGCACTACATAAGGCATTATTTGAAATCAAAATCTTACGTGTTCCAGCATTATTGACCAAACAATCAATTCTTCCATATTTCGCTACTGTAGAGTCTATGGCTGACTGTAAAACAAGAATAGTATTTAAAAGGACATGAGTATATACTTTGTCGATTTATATTGTCTGATTGTTGTATGTGCGATGAGTTATTTGTCGAAGATATCTCAGATCATTTTTGACCTGCATCCGGGGTTTTCCCATATGGAAGATGAAAAAGGCAACAAACAGCATCTCTTTAAAAAGTACTTTAAGATGATGTTTTTACTATACAAGCCATCATTGGTCATTATTGTTATTCATTTTAATCGCTTTTTGTGTGACGAAAGCTTTTGCAAAGAAGAATTAAAATTTAAAATCTGTGGATTTTGAAATTTTATGATCCATGCAGGCCATCGTAGATAAGATGCGTTCGGATTTTCTCCATTAAATATAGGCGTGTTCGGATCAAAGGCTCTGCTCAACAGAACAAGTCGTTTCGGTCCAGCGACTCTGAAGGACTCTCGCCATAAGGACATTTGAAAAGCATTTCCTCTCAGTCATGTCTGGAGTTGGCTCTGCAAGAGTCATACTGTCTGTCTGTGTGTCTGTCTGTGTGTCTGTCTGTCTGTCTGTCTGTCTGTGCCCTGCATCCTGTACCCTATTGTAGAACAGATATTAATTTTCGACAATTATCTTTTTAAAGAAATAGCATGTTTCTTGTTAGAAATAGCATGAGCAATCATAATTTTATGAACGCGAGACTTGGTCTTTCGATTTCTCATTTATAAAATACAAACTGAGTTCCTTAAAGAGCAGTGAAGATATCTATGAGAAATGGGGAATGGCCCCACTGCGGTTTTGGCTGGTAAAGTCACATTAGTGACCCTGTAAAACTGGCAACATTGTGGCAGAGGGCAATTAAATTTTCAACGTATACAAAAATTGGCATTATTCAAATGTTCTAAACGGTGTCTACAAAATGAGCCGCATCGTGAGAAAACCGGATTTTTGCCTAGGCGAAAACAAAGGCGCAGATCAGCTTCGCGGTAACCGCGAAGCTGATCAGCGCCTTTGTTTTCGCTACACGGATAGTACAATTCCTCTTCTTCTTAAATCCGAAATTTCAAGCTTCTAGCTCTTTTCTGAGCTTGTACAGGCCGGTTTGTGTCAGACCTGGTCGGAAACCCCGAAGACCGGTTTTCTCACGATGCGGCTCAATTAATGATTCTAAACCAATAATAAGTTTCTTACGTCTCAAGATATCCTCGCTGATCTCAAAGAACAAAATGGAAAATAAAATCTGCACTAGGAGACACGACACAACACCACAACTCGAACATTACCGTAATATTTTGTTCATTTCTAACGTCACAGCGAATATAAAACATTTCTCCTCCAACGTCGTTTGGTGGAGTAGCAGTAAGTTTGGCACCTTCAGCATCTATAGAATAAATAGTAATTGACTTTAGAATAAAGCAAATAAAAAATAGACACAATGGCGATCATAAAAGGTAATAAAAAAAAGAAAAAAAAGTTCTTGTATAGCAAAAAGAGTAAAGATTATGTAGGCCAAAATAAATGTTTTTGTCACATAGATATACTGTGTACATACCTTCAATATCGAACACCACGACCTTTGCTCCTTGTTCAACTGCAAGGATAAAATTGATGCTTAGTCCATACTTTTTCACATATTTATTAGATTTTAGTGTACAGATTTTTTTAAAGAAACAACGTTGATAATTTATGAACATGATAAAGGAGAGAATAAAAATAAAACTCAAATCTATTGAGACACAGCCAATAAAATTTTCATTCTTGAAAGCGGAAATAAAATTATAATATCATATGAATGTCAGTTTAACTTTTATTTTGGTTTGAAAAAAGGCACAATCTGGGCCTCAAAGACAAACCAGAAAATAAATAACTACAACCAGACAGCCTGAATATTTATGAAAAAAATAAGCCTTAGATTAGCATATTGCCAATCAAACTAAATTTATTTAAGCCTATAGATTATGCATCTTACCAAACGCATCAACGCATCCTCGACCAATCCCAAGACAACCGCCTGTTACTATAGCAACTTTATCCTTCAACTTGGGCTGCAAGGAAGAACTTCCTGTCGCCATGTTTATTTCATGAGTCTAAAAGAAAAACGAAAACATGACTGACGGCCTCTTCTACTTTAATGTGTTTAGCAATTTGTTTATTCAATATTTAACGAGATGTAGACTTTTAGCTAAAAAGCTATTCTACCAAGCGACCCTCTATAACAGTATAAAAAAATAAACATTTATGTGTTTTTGTTAATTGTTTTACCTAATCAGAATCAAGCTTTTGTTACTTAATTGTTAATGGTATACTATTTCATTTCATCATTATTTATATGCGATTCATATGCTACTATGTGGTGGTCCATAATTGGAATTAGATTTTATTCTATTATAGTCTATTCTATTCTACAACATGAAATAACAGATACAATATCAAATTTGGGACAACAATACAATATACTAATAATGTAGCCAGATCCAGTGAAGTTTGAGAACATGAAGAGAATAAGGGTTTGGTATACAATTCATTCTGCGTGTATCTGCCAGTCGGGACAGCGGTAATGTGGCGGAAACCAGTGTCCAGAAAGGCATGTAATAAATAAAAGTCAAGGTCATCATTTGTAACGTGAACTTGGCATTGTCGCCGACAGGTAGCGCTATAACACTGACCTGTCGCCTTTGGCTCGTTGCATGCTGGGAATGTCCGCCATGGAATCCATTTTGGAATCCATTTTATATGTAGATCATATTAATATAATTTTACATACATTTTATTTTTGTCTTTCTGTTACGTCCTGTGTTTTACCTATGCACAGCTCGAATGAAAGAAATACATTCTAGTCCAGCAAATTCAAGAAATCTATTAATTGATTCTCGCGAGAACTGAACGGGATTAGCCGATATTGGCTATATCCCATAATTCAAAGCGTCAAATGCGAGGGATCTAGATGAGATATCGTCAGATCTCGCGAGAATGGTGAACTTGGGTCATAGTCATTGACATAATATTAATGAAGTTTAAGATTATTTTTCTGACGTCAAAAAACCATTGTAACCAACTTTTGTCTGTACGTAGCTCGTACATGTAGCTTTTAATGCTAGACATTTCTTGCCTAACCCGAGATAGATGTGCACACCATACTCTGAGATACAAATGACTATTTCATGGGAGTTTCTCAAAATTGTAACGGACAGAAGTTACAGTGACGCAGAACGATCGAGTGAGAATTTACAAACAATTGAAAAGGAACGCACGTTTCGAAAAATTGAAAATTCTGATGTGCTCCGTGGTCTCTGCATCGCACTAGCAACGCCTTCGTATATTTCATGACGTTAGTTTGTATTTTTTATATTCAGTTATCATTAAACATGCTCTTAAATATGCTCATTAAACATGCTATTAAATATGCTCTTGTCATTTAATATCATTCTTATCATTAAATATGCTCTTGTCATTTAATATCATTCTTATCATTAAATATGCTCTTGTCATTTAATATCATTCTTATCATTAAATATGCTCTTGTCATTTAATATCATTCTTATCATTAAATATGCTCTTGTCATTTAATATCATTCTTATCATTAAATATGCTCTTGTCATTTAATATCATTCTTATCATTAAATATGCTCTTGTCATTTAATATCATTCTTATCATTAAATATGCTCTTGTCATTTAATATCATTCTTATCATTAAATATGCTCTTGTCATTTAATATCATTCTTATCATTAAATATGCTCTTGTCATTTAATATCATTCTTATCATTAAATATGCTCTTGTCATTTAATATCATTCTTATCATTAAATATGCTCTTGTCATTTAATATCATTCTTATCATTAAATATGCTCTTGTCATTTAATATCATTCTTATCATTAAATATGCTCTTGTCATTTAATTTTGAATACTGGGACACTGTACTTTCAGAAGCAGTCCACGGAATTTTTTGACAAACCTCGTATATACAAGAAGGAAGAAAAGTGAGCCTGTCCGTGAGAAAACCAACAATTTGTGTTCCGACAAGGTCCGACACAAACCGGGATGTACAGTCACAGAAGATGGCTGGAGGCTTGAAATTTTGGATATAGAAAGTAGAAGAATTGTACTAGCCGTATAGCAAAAACAAAGGCGCTGCATGATCAGCTTCGCGGTTGGTTACCGCGAAGCTGATCTGCGGTTTCGCATATGCAGATTGTTGGTTTTCCCATGCGGCGGCTCAAATGGTAACAACATTATAACACCATTAATCCTATATAGCTACACATATAATGAAGAAATGATTTGCATCAAATAGACCCATGAGGGGTCATGAGCTCTTGGCCAAACACACTCATTGATAATACATAACTGCTGTAAGTTATCTTGACCGGTCATGACATTGTCAGAAATGAGCCACCTCGTGAGAAAACCAACAATCTGCATATGCGAAAACAAAGCCGCAGATCAGCTTCGCGGTAACCGCGAAGCTGATCAGCGTCTTTGTTTTCGCTACACGGATAGTACACTTTCTCTTCTTCTTAAATCCGAAATTTCAAGCTTCTAGCCAGATTCTTATGCAGTACAGACCGGTTTGTGTCAGACCTGTTCGGAAACTACATTCTTGGTTTTCCCACGAGGCGGCTCAAATGATATACTCAAGCTTAAGTGAAGACGCTACACATCATCTTATTTTATTCTTATTCTTAGGCCTGTAGATGTACGAACGTTAACAATTGCAAAAGATTTAATCGAACATAAGTATGTTATTCTTTGGCTGTAACTTGCAGTTTGACTCGTTTCTGTCGAAGCATAACAAGCCGTCCTACATGCATTTTAAGAAGATGGGGTCAGGAGAAAGACGTGTCATTTCATAGTCGCCAAAAAGAGAGAATGAAATCGGCTGTCAATTTAGTAGTCCCTAAAACACAGGGACCCAACTGTTAATCGTGATTATTGATGCGACGTGAAATGTTAATGCATGCTAATATGAAGTTTCGTATGCGTCGGCGAGATTGTTACGAATGCGACGTTCCACATCCTCTGCCCTTGAACGGTAAGTATCACATGTTTTGCTCTCGCGAAAATAAACAAAGCCGAGTTTACAAAATCGGCGTCCACTATGATCTTCAAAATTCTTCTATGCTCCCAGTTGAAGTCAATTGGAATACTTACGGCACTTGTGTTTTTCAGCTACTGGTTTATAAAGTTGACCTGTAGATACAATTTGGCCACGGAAACTCATTACATTCTTAAATTCCTTTTGTTTTTCTTTGTCTTGGTCGTAAACTAAAAAGTATAACACAGTCCTGCGGGTGTCTTTATTGAAATATGTATCCAAACGGCTTTATAAATGCATATTTATCTACTGAGCGTGAAAAACAGTAAGATAAGCATCTGTTGTATGCATCGAAGACGTTGTTAAAATTTAATATGCGACACAGAACTGCGTCGTGGAAGAATGAGACCGATGAATCAGTAAAATAAAGTAGCTAATATTACGACACGGAGACAGTGATGCATTTTCTTAAATAAATATTTTTAGATACATGTTAAAGGGGTCAACCATGGTTTTTATACTGTTTTTATTACTTGCAGAGGCTGGAGAAAGTTGTTTGAGCCCGAGTCTGAGGGTTCAAAGTGCTCCCGAAGACTCTTCTAATGTTAATGCAGTGAAATAACCATAGTTGATCGCTGTTCTTGTATAACACACCATTCCAATGGAAAACTGCCTCGTGACCGCACCTAAAAACCGCATAAACCCCTTTAATTCTGCTGTTGTTTCCCCCTGCTTATCAGAAATGCATGCAGCCACCCATTCAATGATCAAAAATTATTTGGTTTAGCCTTAGATTCATTTAATGTAAGGAAACATATATGCTCTGTCACTGATATGATCGAAAATGATTTGCTGTTTCGAGAATAAATCAGTTGTGTCGCTCGAATGTTGACAAAGCTGAATCAGAAACCCCACTCTGTGACCTCAATCAAAATAAAATTGGTATATGCTTTGAAGCTCGCTCACGAAGTGCATGTAGTCCAAGGAAAGAACGCCATGCAATATTTCGCTTGATAAAGGCACTCGTTATGCTTCTGCATGTACGTAAATAACTTTTTAAAGAACACAACAAAAATGCTAATTCTTCCATGACTCATTCTAGTAGTATGTACCTTCGTCTTCGATGCATACAAAAGATGCTTATCTTACTGTTTTTCACGCTCAGTAAATAAGTATGCATTTACAAAGCCGTTTGGATACAAATTTCAATAAAGACACCCACAGGACTGTGTTATACATCTTAGTTTACGACCAAGACAAAGAAAAACAAAAGGAATTTAAGAATGTAATGAGTTTCTGTGGCAAAATTGTATCTACATGTCAACTTTATAAACCATTAGCTGAAAAACACAAGTGCCGTAAGTATTCCAATTGACTTCAAGTTGGAACATAGAAGAATTTTGCAGATCATAGTGGACGCCGATTTTGCAAACTCGGCTTTGTTTATTTTCACTAGAGCAAAACATGTGCTACTTACGGTCCAAGGGCAGAGGATGTGGAACGTCGCATTCGTAACGATCTCGCCGACGCATACTAAACTTCATATAGCATGCATTAACATTCCACGTCGCATCAATAATCACGAATAACAGTTGGGTCCCCGTGTAAAACGAACGCATCATCGGAAATCGGCTGTGGTTTGCTCCATGCACTGCGCTCAATTTGGCAAGTTCGGTTAAATGACACGGCCCACCTTACCTTACAAACCTCCACTCTGTGTGCATTCACCGAATTGAACCAAAATTAAACAGCAGTCACACATTAGCGTATAAGTGAAACGCGCGCCGGGCGTGTTGAAAAAATACAAATTTCCACATACGCCAGACGCACGTCGGAGACACGTCCAAGGCGCGTTAAGCGCGCGCTGGGTACGCTTAGTGTACGTCCTGCGCGCGTCGCTCAAAGTCGGCGCGCGTTTCGTGCGCGTTTTGGCTAAATAAAATTTTAAACATGCTTAAAAATTTTCTAGAAGTTGGGCGTGTGTCGGGCGTGTGACCTACACGCTACAAGTACGTTCCACGCACGTTACAGGCGCGTCGAATACGTTTCGAACACGCCGAGCACACGCCGAGCACACGTTTCAAGCACGTCGTATACGCTACGTGCGCGTTTTGATTTTAACCGGATGCTGGTTTGGGCGAGTGTGGAACGCGTCTGTAACGTGTGCCAAGCGTGCTTGGAGCGCGCATGAAATGCATACAGCGCGTCTGTAGCGCGTGCCTAACGTGTCTGGGACGTACGACAAACGCACTCCAAAACTTTGAATTTTTTTATACGTCCGGCACGCGCCTCAGTCACGCGCTAATGTGTGACTGCAATAGCGAGTAAAGGAACAAATTGATTTTATACGTCCAACTTGAAATCTTCAGCG